>CM061142.1:8758475-9323418 GCA_030789695.1 Scilla litardierei | reverse complement strand
TAACATCATTCAATCATCCTGAAGTGAAGTGTACAATTCATGCATATAGAAGTGATAAAGGAAAAGAAATCAGTACTCCAGATATAAGCATTCAATGCGTGAATCTTGGTGTGTTTTCTGTGATAGCATACATATGAATATTCAGGCTCAGCTAATAATAAAATTTCATCCATTTTCATGCGGAAAAAAAATGTGGGTTACCATTCGTAAATGCAAGGCAAGTCATAGCATATGATATCTGAAATAAAATCTAAGACATGACAAATATAGCATGCATATAGAATAAGCAACTCCACGTAGACATCATCACAGAAAAGTCATCTCTAGCATGAGATAAAAAAGAAAGAAATAAAGATAAAGGGAAAATAGAACTATTTACAATGCGGCACGCAGAAAAATAAGAAAAACGTGATGCATGAGAAAAAATGATGAAAATAAGTGAAAACAAGTGCAAAAGCGGAAAGTGGCGTGAAAAACTAAAAATAAAGGTGGCAAAGCGAAAAAAGAACGTGAGAACTCACTCCCCCAAGCTAAACGGCACAGTGTCCTCAATGTGCAAAGTGTGGCACACGAGGGACAAGAAATGTGAGGGGCAAGTGAGGATGCATGCATGATGAAAAGGAAAAAGATAATAAAAAAAGGAAAAATAAAGAAATGAAAATATGATGCTGATATGATGCATGCACAGAAAGGAGTGATATGAATATAAATGTGTCACCAAAAAACTCTCCCTCTCTCCCAAAAAAGATATAAAAAGATACGGCAAAATGCGAATCCCAAAATAAGTGAGGGGAGGGGGTGGACAAAAGTGCAACGGGACCCAGCAGAAACGGGCAGCACAACGGCAGGAATAAACCAAGGCATCAAGGGTGCCTAAGAAGGTGGCGCTGCACCGTCTCCGTCCCGAGGCGGAGGTGGTGGTGGTGGAGGCTGCTGAGCTGGGGTGGGTGTAGTAGTGGCAGCAGGCTGAGTGTGTGTGGAAGTGTGGGTGGGAACCTGCTGGGTGGGTACGCGGGGGAGACGCTCCAAGACCTGTGTCAGGCAGTAGTGAATCTGAGGGATCAGGTCGAAGCGTCCAGCCATCGCAGAGACGGTGGAGGACAGGGTCCTAAGGTCACCTCTAAGACCACTCACCGCCAACTCAAGAGCACGTATGCTCTGCAGTACAGTGTCGGGCGGGGGTGGTGCAGAGGGACGCATCGGTCTAGGCTGTGCGGGGCGAGGCTGGCGTACACGGGTAGCGTATGTAATGGGCTCAGCGGGGAAAGGGACAAAAGGTGCCGCGCCTGCAAATGTGGGCCTGGCCTCAGTGTGAGGTCGGGACACCGGCTGGTGAGAAGTGGAGGCAGCGGCAGCGAAAGAAGTGTGCAAAAGCGGCAGCGAGGTGGCCAGAGAGGTCAGCGGCACAGAAGTGTGGACAGACGCCACGACACTCTCGGAAAATACAGCAGGGGTGGAGACAGAGGTGACTACCGCTGGGGCGGAAGTGTGTGGACCAAAAGGTGCAATCCCAGCGGAGATCATGCTACCCATGGTCTCCACGACCGCGGCGAACGAGGGCTCTCCACTCTCAACAAAGGTATGCGGCCGCTCGGGGAGTGCGGGGCAAAGAGGCTCGACGGACAGAGGGCCAGTGGTGGTGGTGGGTGTGGAGGTGACGTAAGTGGTGACAGCCGCGGGAGTGGTGGTGGAAGTGGGCTCAGCGAAAGTGCTCGTGACACTAACAGAGGTGGGGACAGAGGTGTCAGGAGCAACGGAAACATCGGGTACGGGCTGAGGGGCCACTGGGTCAACAGGGTCGGCAGCAGGCTCGGCAGGGTGTGCAGCAGGGTCTGCGGGGGCAGCCTGGGCAGCGTGGGCAGCGGTGGGCAGCGTGGGCCTGCTCGGCCTCCTCGGCCTCGAGCACGTAAGCAGCGGGGATGAGAACATCCATCGCTGGGAGCCAGTCAACGTGGGCTGGTGCAATCTGAGTCCGAGCAGGGCTCGGGAGAATCATGTAATCGGCCCCGTAGGGGCCGTGCAACCAGACCCAGTGACGATCACCGTGCGGACGAAGCATCTTCATCCGGGCCATGACATCAATCGACAAAGAGGTGGGGCCCGATACTCGTCGCAGGTCGGCAGGTAGGTCCTCGCCGGTCATCATGGTAAGCAAGGTGATCAGGCCGCCGCAGCATATCGGTGAGCGAGCGCCCACCGATACAATGATGCGGTCTAAAAACCAAGCCGCAATGTCGACCACGACGGCGGGGACAAGCTCGTCTCCATCCCTAGATAGAGCTCTGGGACGTGTCATCGCATAGAGCATGTAGAGCTCTGGCGTAGACATCGTGCCCGGCTCATATCTGGCCAAAAAGGTCGTCGCCATAAGGCGCTGGGCTATACGTAGGTAGAGGTGGACAATGGCCGAGGCCTTGGCCCTACTAGGGTCAAAGGCGGCGTGGAGACCTGTGATCCGGGCCCAAAAGGCACCTGCGTCGAAGGAAGGTGGGTGGATATGGTTGGGCCGTAACCGCGATCGGATCCGGGGACAGCGGGCCACGAGAAAAATGCTCTCATCATATCGAGAGTGACCTGGCACTCTCGATCCATGAACCGAAACGAGCATCCCTCGTCGGTCCGGGCGATCGAACTCAAAACCTCAAGTGTCGGGCGGGTGAACGTGTCCGCCGACACCTGAAGGAAGTCGCGCCAACCCACGTTGTCGTACAACGTGAGTATCCCCTCTAGTACCCCCAGGCGTCCAAGGTCAGCGAGGTGTGCAAACCTGGAGGGTACGATCGAGCGCTGGGAGATACGGTCGAAGACGGCGCGGTGTGCGTCGTCTCGGAACGTAATCCCGAGCGGCCCGACCAGTGGAGCCGGTGGTGGTGGCTGTGCAGCGGCGGGGAGTGGCTGTGCGGGCTGTGCGGGCTGTGGGTGCGCTGCAGGCTGTGCGGGGCCTGCAGGCCGTGCTGGCTGGACGGGGTGTGCGGGGGAAGGAGGAGGAGAGTCCTCCATCTCGTGGGAGGGGCCGGGCTCGTCCGACCGCTTCCGCTTGGCAGAAGCTCTCGTCGACCGCGGCTGTGTCCGAGGCGGCATATCAGCCCCGAGCGCGCGCCGAAAAACGTGAAAAGTGTGGCGTGTGCAAAAATAATGGAAAGAGTATACCCAAACACCCCGCGAGTGCTAAGCAGTGGAAGCGTGCGAAGTCCGCGCCTCCACGAAGTCCTGAGCAGCCCGTAGAAGCTCCCCTGGGCTCCCCTAAGCTCCAATAAGCAACCTGCGCATGAAAAAGCGATATCAGCGAGTAATATTCAAAATGTATGGAGCAATAAGGGTATAATGGATAGATATAGGAATTGATTTGGGGTAGGGGTTCGTTTAACACATGGATCCTCAAAGAATACACAAAAAGAGGCGAAAACGGCGAAAACAGGGGTACCGGAGGTGATCGGTCGGGCGGCCGCCGGCGGCGACTCGGGCAAGGCGTCGGCGGGTGCTCGGCCGGCGGTGGCGGGGCCGAGCGGCGGCGTGGCAACGGCGATCGGGCGAGTGAGGGGCGCGAGCGAGGGGAGATCGGGCGAGGGAGCTGAAGCGTCGGGTTTTGCGTTTCGAAAATCGCGCCCCCCCCCCTCGCCCCTTATATATAAAAAAGTTACGACTCGGCCGAGTGACGTGGTCACTCGGCCGAGCGAGACCAATGAAAATTTCCCCCCCCGCTATCACTTCGGCCAAGTGGCTTTGCCAGCCTCGGCCGAGTGGAGTAAGTCCATTCGGCCGAGTGACTCAGGCTACTCGGCAAGACTCGCCCTAGGAGGGTATCCGTTTTACTCGGCCGAGTGAGAATGTATACTCGGCCGAGTAGCAGTTCTAATGAAATGAGGAAAATAAACAGAGAGTTGGGTATAGCAGACTTCCCTCGTTCGTGAGCGGCTCGGCCGGACGAACTTGTGGACTCGGCCGAGTGACTAGTATACTCGGTCGAGTGAGCCTTGTGTTTTGCTGTTTGTCTTCGTTTGGGCTCTAAACTCCGTCTTTCTTCCTCCAGTCGATTTCATCCTCCTCCTAAGCGTCGAGCGCCTTCTTGGGGCGCTCCTCGTCGTCTCGTTCATCCTCCTCATGATGGATCTACCTATCTCCTCTCCTGTCAAGAAAAATAGGACCCGTTATCACAAAATTTTTGGGCGAACGAGTCAAAACACTAAAAATTTCTAAAATGAAAATAAAGAAAAAGTAAAAATAAAGCAAAAACCGTCGGGTTGCCTCCCGACAAGCACTCGTTTAAGGTCGTGAGCTCGACCCCCTATAATTTTCAATCAATGCGGGATGTTTGGTGCATACGAGATGCACCCATCAAACTTTCCGGGGAGAATGCTTGGATTTGGACGTGGCGGCGTCGTGTTCTCCCGCGGTAGTCTCTCGTCTCGAATAGTGTTGGGGGGAGGCTCCCCCAAGCTAGCATTTGCTCCGGTCAACGGCTTAACCGGTGATGCCGGTCTCCGTGCCGGCGGCCGGTCAACGGCTTAACCGGTGATGCCGGTCTCCGTGCCGGCGGAGCTTTCTTTGGAGACTTTGATTTCGAGAGCTTGCAGAGCTCCCGAATCCTTGCGACATCAGCGTCGCCTTCATCTTCTTCAGCGGAGAGGTCGGGGGAATCATCTTTCTTCTCATCTTGGCCTAGATCCGGGCCTTCCTCAAAATCTTCATCAAAAAGAGCGCCAATTGAGTGAGGAATCGCCTCTTCAATTACCTCATCAAGGAGGTCCATGTAATCAAGCTCCTCGTGGTAAGGCATGTGCTTCATAGCCTTAGGAATGTGGAGCTCCACCTCTATGTTGCCGACGTTTAAAGTTAGTGTACCTTCGCGCACGTCAACAATTACTCCGGCGGTGGCGAGGAACGGGCGTCCAAGTATCAATGAAGTGTCTCCCTCCTCCTTAACGTCCATGATCACGAAGTCACATGGCAAGCATATTCCCCCCGGGACTTGAAGTGGGATGTCTTCGGCAATCCCCACCGGCCTTGTTATCCGTCCATCGGCTAATTGAATGCGCATGTCGGTGGGTTTCAACTTTGTCCCGGTGTTTAGCCTTAAGAACATGGAGAGAGACATGAGGCTCACACTAGCCCCAAGATCAACCAACGCCTTTTGAAGAGGAACACCGCCCAAAGTGCAAGGAATCCGAAAACTCCCCGGATCTTTAAATTTTGCCGGCTCCTTCTCTCTCTTGGTGAACCAAGAGCCCTCCTCGGCTAGCATGATCTTCTCCTTTCTTTTCCTCCCCGAAATCAAGTCCTTCAAAAATTTAGCATACGTGGGGATCTCGACGATGGCGTCAAGGAAGGGAATGTTAAGGCTAACTCCTCTTAGGTACTCGAGGAATTTTGCTAGCCTTTTCTCCATTTTCGCTCTAGCGAGCCTTTGGGGGAATGGGACCGGTGGCATGAAGCGCCTTTCCTCAATCAATTTCTCCGCTCTAGATTTCCCCTCGTCATGTGGCTCCTTCTCCTTTTCAACTTCAACTATCGGCTCAATTGGCTCCAAGCTTTTCTCCACGGGCTCCTCAATAGGAATCATGGCGGGGGTGGTGTCCTTCCCGCCTCTAGTAGTAACGGCAACTACGGCATTGATGTGGCCGGTGTTGCCCCGTGGGTTTTGCTCCGGTTGCGCCGGCAATCGTTGAGTGTTCCGATTGAGCAACGCCAATTGCTCCGATATTTGGGCCACAACGGTATTAAGAGAGTCTTGCCCCGCCTTCAAGCTAGCATTTACCTTATTTTGCTCGACCATGAATGCCTCCACTCTAGTTTCGAAGTCGGATCGTTGTGGAGCTTGTGGAGGGTTTTGATTTTGATTCCTCCACCCTTGGTTGTATCCGGGAGGCCTATATGGTGGAACTTGTTGCTTTGGTTGAAAGTTTTGTTGTGGAGGCCCCCTCGGTGGATAATATTGCTGTTGGGGTGGTGGTGGTCGAGCTTGATTAGGCGGTTGTTGTGGCGGGTTCAAAGCTCCTTCATTGTTGGCGTAAGAGAATACGGGATGATTTCTTGTGGCCGGATTGGCCCAATATCCATGGTTCCCCGCAACATATTGTACTTGCTCCAAGGATCCTTCTACTTGCTCTCCTCCCGAGTGCATGGCTTGAGATTGGTCTTGCCAATCACACATTTGGTTCGTCGGCGCGGAGGTGGAAGGGCTTCCTTGGGGCTCCGTGATAAACTTCTCCAATCTCTCCACTACCTTGTGGAGAGAGTCAAACTTGCTCGTAAGCTCCGCTACGGCCTTCGCCTCGTAGATGCTAGTTGGCTTTAAGGAGGACGTATAGTGTCCTCGCTCATCGCCCCATTGTTGGTTATTTGAGGCCATCTCCTCAATTAGGGCAGTAGCTTCCTCGGGAGTCTTTGACAAGATAGCACCATTCGCCGCGGCATCAATAATTTGCTTGGTCCCCGGTTGGAGATCGTTGTAGAAGCTATGAACTAGCTCCCAATCTTCTATACTGTGGTGCGGGCATTGGTACTGCAAATCCTTAAATCGCTCCCAAGCTTCATAGAGCGTCTCCTGTGGTCCTTGCTTGAAGGACATGAGAGCGCTCCGGATCTTCACCGTCTTGGATGGCGGATAGAATTTGTCAATGAATGCATCCGCCAACCCGTCCCAAGAGGTGAAAACTCCGTCAGCCTGCGTCCTCAACCAATAGAGTGCCTTGTCCTTTAGCGTGAAGGGGAAGAGACGCAGTCTGATGGCATCGATGGAGACCCCCGGCATCTGAAATGTGGCGCACTTCGACAAGAATAATTGGATGTGGTAGTGGGGGTTCTCATGGGCGTTCCCATGAAATGGGTCTTGTTGCATCAAAACCACCAATCCAGTCTTTAGCTCGAAGTTCTTGTCAGCCGCCAACTCCGGCATGGCAATGGAAGAGGTAGTAGAAGAGGTCTTAAGCCGAAGCCTATCACGAATAGAGATTATCCTCGCCATCCTTGCCGCCAATTGTTCAGGAGTTTCCGGGTTGGTCATAAACCGCCCTTCCGGATTTTGTCTCCTTTCCGCTCTAAGTCTCCGCGCGGTACGTTCGATCTCGGGATCAAATAAGATATCTGCAGGGTCCGCCGTAGATCTCGTGTACATGCACATGGAAAACAGAGTTTCAAAGAGATGATTAGTACCGTGGAAGGGTTAGGTAAGAATAGTAATGGAAATAATAATGATAATAAAAAAATAAAAATAAAAGAAAGAAGTAGCTAGGGTGAGAAAGAATCAAACGCAATCGTCTCCCCGGCAACGGCGCCAAAAACTTGGTCGATCCTGAGTATACACCCAAAGAACGGTTGTAGTTTTACCGCAAGCGCACGGTATAGCGGCGAGCGGGTATCGAACACAGGGAGGACGAATGACTGTGCTTGTTCCTAATCAACCCGGCTATTTAAGAGAGAGATAATTGCCTTGGGCGATCCTGTCACAATCGTCAGACAAATGTGCGAAATATCAAATCAAATAAAGAACGTCTAGGGAATGGGGAATCCCCGCTACTCACCGTATTTCATGGATGTGGTTCATCGGTATCAAAAATTGCTAGAATGAGAATTCGGATGAACTAGTTGCAACTGAATGTGGAACCAAGCTCACGCTCTCGCGCTGTTGCCGGTCTATAGCTATCCTAGGTTCGGGTCCAATCCCTTGCAAACCCTAGCCTAGGGAAGCTAGCATTAGGATCAACATCATCGTCCAATCGCGCACCGAGCCCAATCTCTTGCAAACTCGGTCCACGATCTAGATTAGGATAGTTCCTACCCGTCCAATCTCTTGCAAACGGGTATCGGCATGGAATTGCACCCGGAAATCCTAGTATCGGTCCAATCTCTTGCAAACCGATACTTCGAAAATCCGACTCCAACCCAATTCGGATTTCTAGGGTTTCCTATCGAATTGGGATCCAATCTCTTGCAAATCCCAATTGATATGAATACCTAGCAATCCGTAGTAAATCGATCCCAATCTAATCTCTAATAACCATCCTAGCTCAATTTCTACCAATTCATCACAATTATGAAATAGGGCTTGTAGGGTTCATCCCCACGCCCCAAGACGTGGAGACTACTCACAAATCATAGCAATAGCACAAAAATAATCAATGAAATAAGCAATAGAATTCATCACAAATATTGAGATAAACAATAAAAATAGAATTTTTAGGGAAGAGAGATGCAAACCAATGGAGTTCTTCAATTGATCCAACAAAAATCCAAGTTTTTCCTCTTCTCCAATCACAATAATAAAGCTAAAAAGTAATCTAAAAAGCTACAAAAAATCTAAGAGAGCTCTCTAAACTAGGGTAAAAACAGGGCTTAAATAGCCCCAAAAATCGTCCAAAAATCGTGACCAAAATACCCCTGCACAGCATGTTTTCCGCAGTTTTCGCTACAGGCAGCGCATCGCACTCGGCCGAGTGACAAAAGTCGCTCGGCCGAGTGAGAAACCCTGTACTTTTCCAGTAAGTCGGGGCCTTCAGGGGTCTTCACTTCGGGAGCGGCTCGGCTGAGTGAGTTGTCGTCACTCGGCCGATGGCTTCATTGCACTCGGGCGGACGGGATTCTCCACTCGGCCGAGTGGGTCTTCTGAAGCTCAGGTGGCCGAAAAACAGTAACTTCGATGTTTTGGAAGGGCTTCGTCTGGGCGCCACTCGGGCGGACGCGATATCGTCACTTGGCCGATGTGGTCTTCGGTGCTCGGCCGAGTGCACAGGTAACTCGTGTCTGAACTGGTCGGCCGAGCAGTGTCTCGCTGGTCGGCCGAGTGGCTCCTTCACTCGGCCGAGTGGGACACAAAAAATGCCCAATCTGCTTGTTTTGGCCTCCTCGTCGCTCCTGCGACGTCCATTCTTCTTCCGCTCCTCTCCAACAGTAAAATACCCCTTGGGGAGGTCGTTGGTGACCGTCTAGAGTAAGCGCATCTCGAGATCACTCCAAATCACGCCAAATCACCTGAAATGCGACAAAAACAACAAATCGTGAAAAGCATCGCAATATCGTCGATATATCGTGAAAAACATGATTTGGGCGATCTAAATGGCATGCAAACATGCGGAAAAAAGGTGTAAAATAAGGAGTGATCACGGGGCACGTGTATTATGATTGCCCATTTACGCTTGAGAGCCTCCCCCCACCCCAAGGCCAAACATTTTCCCACAACCTTAGCCCAAACACCTCCCATCCATTTCCTCAACCTTATATCCCTCCACCAATGCAAGAAGAATCAAGCCTCGTGTCTCTCCTTGAAAGTGCCATGTTTAACCAAGGCCAAATATTACAAAACTTAATGGCACCAACCACCGAGCCTACCACGAGGAGAGGGGATGAAGGAGAGGATATACCCACTTTCATGGTTGAGACCACCATCTCATCGGCCACCATAGACACATCTCATGCCGATGCCCCAATTTTCCCACACTACCACTTGGATGACGAAGCATTTTTTGATGATGATAGTGAGGATGGGGAGATTTCTCTAGGATCTGTGGGAGAGACTTTTCATCTTGATTTGGATACCTCATATGAGTCCTATGAGAGCACCGAGGAGACCACAGAGCTTATGCATACCGACGAGGAGGATGTGCGTGAGGACGACGACACCACGACCACATACGAGTGGTCCGCTCCACTTCCACCTCCACAGTCATCTCTGTTGTTGGTCCTTCCTTGGTCTGTGGTCAACCACGATGATGTCATTCAGGACATCAGGCAGATGGTGGAGCACGAGCGTATCGTCGAGGAGAATGTGCATGAGGGCTTGGATGCGATGACCCGCATCATGGAGCCCGAGCTACATCCACCTCTACCGTCGCTCTCCATTTGTTCTGGGGCTGAGCATCTACTTGAGCATATTGCCCCTATTCAGGGAGATTTTCATACTCACTCTGACACCACATTTAAGTCACGCTTTTCACGTCCTATTTCTTTAGACTCATATATATTTGACACACCATATCTCTCGCAGGACACAGGATCTACTTCCCTTGAGGTATGATGCGGTGTGTCACCACCTGGAGAGCCACTTCTCATGGAGAGCGAGGATTTGGTCGTCGCTAGTACAGAGGATAGCGACCCATTCTCAGGGAGTATTCGTCACCCTTTTATTATTTTTCCATCTTATGTTGACGATTATCTCTGGGATACATTTATTTTGGGAAATAATTTCTTGCCATGGACTAATGCACCTCATCCTTTGCAGGTCAGAGGTGGACACCTACGAGGGATTCTTGGAGGTGCATTGCTTGGGTCCATTGGCACATGTGGCACAGCGCTTCTGGCGGAGCCACAGAAGGAGCAGTTAGAGCAGCTACCTGCCCCACTTCAGATCTTGGATCCGCCTATGCTCAGGTGTATCCTAATCCAGTAGTGTAAAAATTTACCGCTTTCTAGTTTAGATTTGAATAATCTCGTCTCCTCTCATTAGCGAGGGGAGCGTATCTAAGATTTGCTTTTGCATCTTAATAACCCTTCATGTCGTGCCCTTCTATCATTTCACCCTCATCCTCTTCCGAGGAGAATGAGCACACCGTCTCTCCTGCATTTTGATTTCTTTCTTTTCCGATTTTCCCCCTATCATATCTCTACATCCCCATTGATCATATCATTTTGCTAGCATTGTCATGTTCAGCTTGGGGGAAATCGCCTTTTGTGTGCATGTTTTTGTGTGTCGTTGTTGTGTGTCTGTGTCTATGTGTTCTTTTGTCGTGTTTTATATCTTTTATTTTAGTGTTTCTTTTTCTTTATTTTTTAGTTTCGCTCATGTGTTTTTCGTGTTTTTCATTTTTTGTGTCGGTGCGTAACTCCCCCCCATTTTCATTGCCCTCCCGTATTCACTACTATTGCATTGAGGACAATGCAAGTTTTAGCTTGGGGGAGTCACACTTCGTGCGTCATTTGTCTCTTTTTCTTCGTTATTTGAGTCGTTTTTCTCCGTGTTTTTCTTTTTCTTTTTCTTTTCTTCTTTTTATCTCTTTCTCCTAGAGATGAACCATATGATGAATTGCCACGAAAATCACACACACACCTAGCATGGCATCGATAATCACACTCACTAACCCTAGGATATCGAGTCCTCTTGCATTTCATGCATCGTGGGTCCACTTAGCTTTTTGTGAGTCGTGTGTCGTGCCTAGCCATGTGGTGTGCTTCTACTTTGTGATTCACTTTATATACCTGTCCAGGAATGACCCCTAGATTATCATGCTTCGATATGAATATGTGGTACTTATTTCTACTGTCTGCTTCTTCTGCATGATATATATATATCGTACGCTTCATTTCGCATGTGTCGGGATTCCACAATTAAGGACTAGGATAACCCACTTGGCCCATGCTCTAATTAGCGAGAATAGGTTCCTTTGCCCAAGTGTTTAGATTCCGAATTCTCTTTTACTTTACTTGGTGCAAATCCCCTCGTCGTGTGCCGTTCTCCCACTTAGAAGAGTACACATGTAAATATCCCGATACCCAAAAATCCAAAAAAAAGGAAGGAGAAAAGAAAAGAAAAACCCAAAAAGATGAGAAATGAAAAGAAAAAAAAAATACAAATACCCAAAACCCAAAAAAATTCCCGTGTGAATATTGCCGTGAATAAAGGGAAGGCGAGAATTTGCACCGAGTGATCTACTCCACATCATCTCAACCCCCATCGGTTTCGAAAACACTTGGCTTAGGAACTTTTTAGCTATTATCTAGGCTGTAGTGTGGTGATTCCTTAACCCTAGTTGTGGAGTCCTTGACGCATGATATGTTTCGATTCTCGCTCTATTCTCATGTATGCTTGAGCTATATATTCACCGCTTAATTCGAATCGAATCGATATTTGGGTCATTTCTTGGATTTGTGTATATCGAGCTTTATTACACAATGTAGATAGTGACACCGTCTGCTAGCACACGACCACACTCACTCGCGCTTCACCGCGTGGGCCCACGACACTTGTTTGGACTCACATTCCTTGGTTTAGTGTTGTGTTTTGTCGTATGCTTGCTTCGTGTGGCGTGTTTGATTTTGTTGGCCCTTACGGGCGATTTAGGATTTAGAGTTATCTTTTTCTCTCTTTCTCCCTATTTTCTCCCTCCGAGCTCCTACTCTCACTCGTCTTCCTCGAGGACGAGGAAGAGTTCAGCTTGGGGGATTTTGACGTGCGTTTATATTTCATATATTTGCGCGTGTTTTCTTCTGTGTTTCTCCGTATTTTCCGCCGTCTTTTATTTGTTTTCTTGTATTTTCTTGTATTCTTTCACTTTTCCGTGTTTTTGGTATTTTGCAGGTTCTTCTAGCATTTTGGACATAAAAACGACGATATCACAAGTCCCCGGCGCAATGGGAGGAGTCACGCGTGACCCAGGGGGTCAAACGACGATGATTGCATCATTCTGCCCCTCACCCGATCGGTTGAACAAAGTCAACCGATCGGGTGATGCATGCGTGCACCACCCGGTCTCAGATAGAGCTCAAGCGGATGTCACCCGACCGGTTCTCAGGCCGGTTCATTGCGGCCGTTTCTCTGTCTTTTCGAGCCAAATGCCAACCGATTGGGTGACTCTCACCCGATCGGTTCATCTGTAGCTGATTCTGAGGAGCCAAGACACGGGCATCCAACCGACCTCGTCACCCGATGGCGCCATGATCCAACCGGTCACCCCAAGAACTCAACCGACCGGTTCATCTACCGGGTGAAGCTCCACCGTTTTCTGTTTATTATTTGTAACAGATCACCCGATCGGTTGACTTGTCAACCGATCGGGTGGCGTTTTTTCTGCGGTTTTGGACCCGATCCGTTAGGGCTCGGAATGGGGGCTATAAATACCCGATGCTGGCCGAATTTTAGGGCATCTACTTCTTGAGTTCTCTCTCAGTTTTTTTAGGGCTTTTGCCCCTTTCTCTTGTGAGTTTAGATTAGGTTAGATTAGGTTTTCTCTTGTAATAAGTCTTGTATTGGATTGGAGGTTCAAAATCAAGATAAGTATTTCTTTCTCTTGTTCTCCATTTTTTGTGTTGTATTTCTTTTGCTTCATGATGAATGTTTGTATGTCTTTTGTGTTGTTTGTTTATATGTTTTTCATCATGGAGTAGTATTGATGAACCCTAATACGGGTTAGGGTAGGATTGATGCTTGGTTGTTTCATTTGGCTTGGTTGCAAGGCATGTGTTCGATGAAATGCGTCAATGGGGATTTCTAGCAATCTGGGTCCAATTCGTATGGCAACACACTAGATGTGTTGGGGATTGGGGTCCGGTGCTTGTCCTGTCAAGATCCGCTTCGATGTATTGCTAGAAATCACATTTGACCTATTTGGCCATTAGGGTTACGCGGGGGTGTTTCATTGTCATTGGCGGGAGAAAGACCGCCTCTGACCGTCGGGCCAAGGGGGAATAAACTTGGCGGTTGACTCCCTAGCCATAGCTCACGCCCCGAGCGTTGACATCGAGTCCTCGCGTGCGGGAGCAGCTTGGACGAAGTGTTGGGAGATATCATTGTGGCCTTAATGCTCCCGGTTGCGGAAGGTGTTAATGGACATGGGAATGCCCACCGTCCGGAACCGGGTAGGCCTAGCGTGCTTGGCACCGACCGGAATATCGGGCCATGGACGCTAGGTACCACCTTTTGGGGCAATGTCTCACCCTGGGTCAAGTCAAATGCCAAGTGTCATGAGTGCTCTAGCCCGTGTTAGCGGGGATTCATTTCGTGTCTTTTTATTTCTTCTCTATATTTCTACACTTCACCCATATCATCCGCGTAGCTAGCACACAACCTAGGCGAGGCTAGTAGCCACTCAAGCCATCCACCTCCCTGAGTTCGATAAACCCGCACCCTACACTAACCGTGCACTTGCGGTAAAACGACACCGCACCCATACCGTAAACGGGGCGCCGGTCAAACATCCCGTATAAAACATGTACATAGAACACTTGACACTTCACTGGGGTTTTGGGGTAACTCATAGTTTGAGAGAGTATGGGAGTGACTGGAGTTCAATCTTCCCATCCCGCTGCCTGTGTTTCGGCATACCGTCCCGCTGCCTGTGTCTCGGCAAAATACATGTACCGTGCCTGTGTTTCGGCATTCGTCTGGGTCGCGCCCAGGCAAGAGATGGACTTGATGGTCACATATTGTACTCTCCGACTTGAGTCACGTAGTGTAGTTACTTTTGCACAGTTACTTTTACTTTACGCACTACAGTCACCTTTACTTTACACACGTTACTTACTACACTTGTACAGTCACCAATCTCTATCTGTCATACTTTTAGCTACAGCAGTAGTATATTTCACTTGCCTAGTCTGCTTTACACTTGCACTACCATAGTATAATGGTTCTCTCCTTTCAGTTCAGTTCGTCTTTACTTTTCAGTTGTACTCAGTACTTTACTTTTCACTCTGATCTACTTGTACGTAGTTACTTTTGTCATACTTGTGCACTGCTTCTTTTCTATATTTAGAATTGTTGTGACTTACATACGGTTCAATCTCCGTGGCACCGCAGACGACGTACATATGGAGGTAGATGCTCCTGAGCTAATAGCGCCAGAATTCGACCGCAGCTTCCAGAGTTATTTTCACTTATGTACTTTTCTTCTTTCATGTATATTTGTTGGGACATCTTGTACAGTATGGAATGTAATAATTGGACACTATTTGGGTATTTTTATACATCTCTGCATCGTGGCTATTTTGTTTTCACTGGTAACCTGCAGGACCTGCGCAAATATCAAATAAGTAACGGGCCCCCGGGAGCGGGTCGTTACAAGTTTGGTGGCCCACGCAGGTCCGCGCTAACTACCTCGTGAACAATATAGCAAGATCAGGATGTACAATTTAAAATACTCAAATTAACCTCGAGTACGGGATGTCTCGAGTGTTCACCTGTATTGGATATACGGGTGAAGTGTTCTTATTACCCAGCTTCCTTGATCTTCCTTGTTTCCCATCATCTTCCTTTGAACTTTTTACCCTTGCTTAGGAACTCGTGTTCCAATCTTGGTTATACCCTCCCTAGTAACCTCTTTTGCTAGCAGTTATAGTTCATAGGTTGAACTATCTACCCACTTCATCATCATCACCTTCTATTCAGTTGATGATGGCACACATATGAATGATAATCTTCCTTCAATGGACCATGATCCGGTCAATGTGCTTGGCTAAGTTTGTTGGATCACCCTTGCTAGACTTGGGGTAAGTGATCCTAGCTTAGTCACTTCCCTGGCCGTGTTCCGCTGGACCGTAAGGATGTGAATCATGATTATGTAACGCCATCGATCTTCTTCAGTATCAACCGTCCTTTAGCTTGATGAACTTTCGATTGACCTTCTTAGAACCTTTCTATTTCTAGTTTGCTTGAACTCTAGCTACGTCTATTTTAAGGAGGGTAGCATTCGACTTTTCGATCACCAGAAGTTCGAGTTCGAAAACAGAAGCGAATCAAAGGACGCTCAGAAGTATTGGGGGATAGTGCTGAAGAATTTGAGACAAGCCAAACCTGACAAGTGTATGTTGTTTGCATCTTTTTGAACTCGTGTTTCTCTTCTAGCCCCTACTTTTTATCTTGTGCCCGATTCTCATGAGTTAAACCTCCTTTTCCACCTACCATCCCCCCTTTATTTCTTTTTGTCCGCTTCCCCTCCTCGAGCCCCGTGCCCGCCTAACCGTCTACCCTACCGATGACTTTCGGTGCCCCTTTTTTTTTCTTTAAAGACCCCCCTCTTCTTCCTCACCAAGTCACCCCGTGGTTTTCCCTACGCCATATCGACTTCCACCCCTCCTCCCGGCCTCTTCCCCAAGCGAACTCGACCCATCTCGCCTCAAGCTCCTCCGACCTTACCCGAAGCTCCACCAGCCCACCCTACTCCGGTGACACCCGCCACGTCAAGCAGTCGCAGCCACCATAGATTGACAACCACCGATGGCCCTCCGACGTTATGTTTTGGGATTGTTGGGCTTAGCAACAACCCTCGCCGCCACCCTCGCTGTTGACGTGTGGCTGAGATCTTGGGAATTCGTGATCCTTGGGCTTCTCTTGAGCTCTCTGCCCTGGATCTCACCCAGGTTGAGATCCCGTTTAGGCTTCCTCTTGCGTCTACTCCTTTTGGTTTGCAGGAAAGTGTGTTTTTGGTCGTTTACTTGTTGGGTGATGTTGGGTGTTGCGAATGTCAAGTATTGGTCTACGGAAGGAGTGATGGCAATGATTATCGGCATGATATTGGCCTTGGAAGTTGAAGTTGGATGTAGGCCTTATGCTTGGCTCTGGATGAGAGCTTGGATCTTGCCTTATTGTGGGATATTATGGAGATTGATGGAAGGAATGCTGGCGGTGAGTACTGACTTTGGGTATTGGCCTTGTACTTACCTTTGGGCGTTGATTTGGACGTTAGCATGTGGTTGGGCATTATGGAGATTGATGTTGTTGGTACCCGTGGATTAGTCGTTACATGCTATATTATGAACAACATCTGTGGCTAGACCCAGTTAGTCACCAGTAGCACGAATAAACTTTATGGTCTTCCGTTTTTATAGCTTGCTACTGGCTTAACACCTCAGGTTCCAAGTTCGAACAAATGTTGTCATCATAATAGCCCTCATTTTCATATGATGTTATTATCTCATGTCAATTTCGAGAAGTCAGAGTAACTATTGTGATGATACTGGTCGTAAGAATAGTTACGGAAGCTATGGTGAGGTCAATAGTACATTCATATATAACATCTCTTGTTTTCTTGATGATATAATATCACATTTCATGATTTACTAGATTACTATCTTTTCTATCATTTATTTGCTTGAGCTTCTTCATAACATCAATTATTTTCAAAAGAAATTTTTAAATTCCGAGGACGGAATTGTTTTAAGGAGGGTAGAATGTAACGGTCTGTACTTTTTCAATACAACTATTCACATATTTTCAATTTTTAAACTATTTTATAATGGTTGATCAGGAGTTTTAAACTGATTCCAAAAATTCTTATAAAATTATTTTGAAATCCTAGACTTATTATAAAGTATTTCAGCAATTTCAGATTTCCTCAAATGCCCAAAACATTTCTGTTAAAATTCATCTACCAAAATTGCCGTTTTGATTCGACGAATTTATTTTCTATACAAACGTCTTCAAAACGTTTTCAAACTTTTACAGTAGTATACTATGATCATTTAGGGCTCCCCATATTAATTTCGTAATTTTCTGAAGTCAAATCAATAAGGAACCCGCAAACCCGCTTCCTAAACGTTTTGGCCCAAAACTCATACTTTCTTAGCTCAAACCTTGAAACAGATCTGGTATTCGCGATCCTCGTGACGATACGATCCCGTGGGTATGTTTTCGTAATTTTTCGGATACGTTTACTAGTAGGGGCAAAATCGTAATTTTGTAATTTTGACATTATCTACTAATTACGTTTTAACTTTTTACTTAATTACTAATTACCCTATTAACTATTAATTTACCCTAACTACCTACTCTAACCATGTCTAAAACGTGGAGGGACACGTTTTAAGTTTTTCTACACTTAGTCTAAGTTTAAACCTAACCTATTTATTATCTACCTAATATAATTAATCCCTTTGACTAATGTATTTTTTTATTATTGATTAACCTATTTAATCACCCCTAACCCAGTTTCTAACTCTAAGGCCGTAACCCCGTCTTCATCTCTTCAGCTAAAACCCTACAACAATTAACCCAGGCTCTCTACTCTTTCCCCCGAAACCCATTCCCTCATTCTCATCTCTCAAACCCACGGTCTCCTCATACACATACAAAATCTCTCATCCCTCATCTCTCATTCTCCCTCCCTCTTCCTTCGTTCGAAGCCCAGAAAGCCCCACCGTCGGTGATTTTCGAACGAACCCATGCCCCTCGCCCTCCGGTGAACCCCCGTCTGCAACTCCGCCACCGCACAACTCAGCTTCCCGCCGTCGATCACCTCTTCAGCAGCACCGAACCCACGTCGAAGCTCCACCGGAGCTCCTCCAGGTGACGAAGCACCCCGAGCTCGACGTCGCCTCACCGAGCTCCCCGCCTGTGAACTCGCCGTTCGACCTCGACCCAGCTTCCCCTCGCCCGACGCCGAAGCTCCGATCATTTCCCCCGTTCGCCGTTCGTCGACCCTGCCCCGACGTCACCCAGCAGCTCCGACTGACACCCCCCGCTCAGCTCTCCTCGCTCGACAGTGCCTTCGCCCTGCTGCATCGCCACTCCCCCTCCGAGCACCGCCTCGACCCCATCCCCCACGCTTCGTCCACCTCGCAAAACCCCTCCCCGCTGCCACAGCCTCGTCGAAGTTCTGTAGACTACCGCCCCCAACCTCCCTTCGAGCTCCGCCCAGCCACACGGTGATCCCCGCAAGCCCCCGAGAGCAGCACCCATGCACACGACCCCTCTCCCCCTCTCCGACTGCCCACGCTCTCCCCATGCCCGTGCATCGCTGCCACTGCTCGCCGTAGAGTACCCGAGCCCACCGCCTAGCAGCGCTCCGCCACCATTGCCCGTACGACATCCTCCCCGACACCACGACGACCGCCGATGCCATCTCCCCACCTCAATTCCCGAGCTCTACCAAAGACCGCCAACGCCGCTTCCCTTCGACAACAGCTCCGCCCCACAACAGACCCCGAGACCGCCGCTCCGCCCTCGACGCCGGACCTTGTAGCCGTCGCCCCGCCTTGCCGCCGTCGTCGACGACGAGAGCTTCCCCTCCGCCGCTGCATGCTCACGTGAAAATAACGAAGGGGTGAGTTATTAAAGCGTATATTTTGATATACGAATACGTATAAATCTCATACATATACGCGTGTAAATGGATATAAATAGATTTATTGGTCTAAAAATTTATAATAAATAATATAGATGCCAGAAAATTACGAGACCACCTCTAGAAAATCAGAAATGACATTCTGGACCCAACGACGCTAGTTTCATCTCAATCAGATGCCTAGTTTTTACAGAATTAATTCTTAAGTCTAAAAGTTAAATACGTTATTTTCGATTAAAAATCCGTAACTTGATATTTTCACGTGTATTAATATATGAGAAAAATATATGTTAAAGTACTCATCGAGATGGCCATTTTGACAGTTCATTTGCAACTTTCCGATGTAGATTGCATCCGGAATAAATTGTTGAATAAATACGTTACTTAATTAAAAATTAGTTTTAAATCTATTTTGAGCTTTTAAAAATTATAAAAATTCCTACAAGCTTCAGAAAAATATTTCCTCTTGCAAAAAAATTATTTTCATCATATCTAGTTTATAGAAAAATTTATAAAGATTTTCGACGACTTTTCAATCGACTATAAAATCAAACACGTTAAGTTAAATAGGTAGAAAATAGGTGTTCTGTAACCGATTGTTCTTGTGTTTTGCAGGTACAAATTCTTGTGCATCAACGTCCGTAGAATCCCTAGAACCAATTTCGGCTTGCAACGTCGATCTTGAAATCAGTAAGTCACGACTAATTCTAAAATTAGAAAATTAGTTAGTGTCCCCGTATGTACTTAGGAACACTATCTATAGCCTCCGAACGGCAATTTGACTTAAACTGAACTAGAGACCTAATCTAATAGGGAAGTAATCAACTACAGATTACTTCGCCAACTTTCAACTTTGGTTGTTATAGCACACAACCCTCAACTTGGGTAAATTGTGTGTTAAACAATATTTCTACATGCTCGAAGCATGGAATCGGTATTATTGTTGTTGGACTTGTCATTATCCTCAGTTCGTTCTGACAAATTCTGCTTTGAAATGAGTTACTACTCCATGGTTTTCAATAAGAAAGTCAACCATTGGACATGGGTTGACTAGCATCATGTGATACATCGTATGGAATATCTTGTGAAACATCTTGTGGAATATCTTGTGGAACATCTTGTGGAACATCCCGTATAAAACATGTACATAGAACACTTGACACTTCACTGGGGTTTTGGGGTAACTCATAGTTTGAGAGAGTATGGGAGTGACTGGAGTTCAATCTTCCCGTCCCGCTGCCTGTGTTTCGGCATACCGTCCCGCTGCCTGTGTCTCGGCAAAATACATGTACCGTGCCTGTGTTTCGGCATTCGTCTGGGTCGCGCCCAGGCAAGAGATGGACTTGATGGTCACATATTGTACTCTCCGACTTGAGTCACGTAGTGTAGTTACTTTTGCACAGTTACTTTTACTTTACGCACTACAGTCACCTTTACTTTACACACGTTACTTACTACACTTGTACAGTCACTGTTGGATATGGAAGACGTTTGTACACCCTTGTGGGGGATGTACGAGGGAGTACGGACCTCGAACGTCGCGTACACGAAGTCGTATACAAAGGGAATCTGTTCCCTTGCGGAGAGGATCTCTGGATGAGTGAGAAAGTCGCATTATATATGCATAAGTGCCTGCGACATATGGCTAATAAAGGGGGAATATCTTAAGCTTATGTTGTACCATGCATATGGTACAACTTAAGCTTATAATGTGCCATGTATCATGGTACACCTTAATTAAGTTGTTCCAAAGGAACAACTTACCCTAAAATAACTACCTTGGGGGCTATAAATAAGACCCAAGGGTAAGCCATTTTTTACACCTTTTGCATGAAATTCATGCATGCATCTTCTTCCTAGCGAAGCTCTGCAGAAATCCTTTCTCTTCCTCTATCCAAGTTCTTAATCTAAAGTAGAGATTTAGATTGTGGATTAGTAGCCTTACTCCGTTCGTGAGAAGACTCGATCCGTCGTGGCGAATCCGAAGGCAAAGTTCCGAGACTACCGTTCCGCATACGCAAGCGTAAGTCTCAACTTTAATTATCGATCCTAACTCTGTTTTGACAGGATCCTTCATTGGTATCAGAGTTATATGGGTTCGCCCCAGTCAAACCGCCGCCCCGTCGAAACTATGAACGAGTCGTTGTCTTTTTCATGAATGGGTCTCCTACTATTACGGATATAGTAGGAACGCTTCGTGACGGAGAGAACGCAGCGGTTGTTCTTTTCACGTTAGGGTCTCCTATCATTACGGATATGGTAGGAACTCTCCGTGACGGGAAGAACCGACCGTTCACATAGTAAGTTATTTTTCATTTTTGGCACACGGCCATTAGGAAATAACTAATTTCTCGACGAACGGGTGCTTCATCGACGAACGGGTGCTTCATTGAGGAAGATGATGGTAGTTATTTCCATCGGGTAAGAGAAAATTTGGTGCATGTGCACCATGGCCAAATGGGCTATGAAAGGCCATGCACCCCCCCCTCCTCAAGCGGAGGGGGTTGGCTACGGCCAATAACCACCGGCGACCACCCCATCAAGGGGGAGGAATAAGTGCGGCAACCCCATTCAAAGGGGGTGGCCGGCCATGGCCAAAGGGGCCATGGCCGGCCAACGCCGAATGGCCTTGGCCATGACCGGCCATGGCCAAGCCATGGCCGGCCATGGCCAGGCCGGCAGTGGCCGGCCATGGCCAGGCCGGCAGTGGCCGGCCATGGCCAGGCCGGCAGTGGCCGGCCATGGCCAGGCCGGCAGTGGCCGGCCATGGCCAGGCCGGCAGTGGCCGGCCTTGGCCAAGGCCTGCCGGCCAGGCCGGCCCTGGCAGTGGCCAGGGCCGGCGCCCTGGCCACTGCCAGGGCCAGGCCGGCCCTGGCAAAGGCCAGGGCCGGCGCCCTGGCCTCAGGCCAGGGCCTGGCCGGGGCCAGGGCAGGAGCCCTGGCCCCGGCCAGCGGCCAGGCCGCCCTGGCAGAGGCCAGGGCAGCGCCCTGGCCTCAGGCCAGGGGCCTGGCCGCCATGGCAGAGGCCAGGGCAGGAGCCCTGGCCCCGGCCAGTGGCCTGGCCGGCCGGCCCTGGCAGAGGCCAGGGCCTGGCCGGCCCTGGCCGAGGGGGCCAGGGCCCTCTGGCCGGCCAGGGCAGAGGCCCTGGCCGGCCCTTGGCCAAGACCCGGCCAGGGCAGAGGCCCTGGCCGGGAAGAAGTTGCTTTCGAAAAATTGGTCGACCAATTTTGTGTTTTTGGTCGACCAATCTGGCAGAAGGTCTGGGTCGACTGCAAACTTGCCTACTGACCCATACGGGGTGACAAAAGGCATTGGCCAAACTCGAATGTGCCGATTAGCCCATACGGGGCTAACCACAGTGCCGACTAGTTCATACGGAATTAACGTTTTTAATGAAGTTTTTCATTGGGCTCTACTCCTTGAAGATTAGCCATAGAGCTCTACTTCATGCGAGATTAGCCATGTCATTGTGCTCTACTCTACGGAGATTAGCCAATGTACTTGTGACGTTGTGCTCTACTCTACGGAGACTAGCCAACGTGCTTTCAAATTTTTGGAAAAAGATGTTTTTTCAAATAGGTTATGTCCCGTCCTTAAATCGGGATAGCGCAATTTAGAATTCCAAGTCCTACCACGATCCGGCCATGGTTATCTAACCCATGGGTGTGTAGAACAGGTCTCGTGGCTTGGCAATTGTTGCGTTAAAATTCTTTGCGCTAATTCTCACCTATTCTATTTTGAAAGATATGTTTTTCAAAGTAATTTTCCGCTGCTAATACCATAAGGGTATTATTTCTGATTTCTTTTTACTTAAGATAAGTAAGAGGGATACTTTGAAAGTTACTTCTAGATGGTAGTTGGGAACGTAGTGAACTTCTCGATTCTAGAGTAACACTTCAACGCATCCAAGGAACTTATCAAGTATTTAAAGAATCGAAACTTTATGCATAGAATTTTGATCGTGTTTTTCATTCTCTTTGCAGTTTTTTGAATCGAATATGTCTACCGCTTCTAAGAACATTGTCGCAGAGCTTAACAAAGGTGAAAAGCTCAACGGCGACAATTATAAACTTTGGTCAATAAAGATCCAATATGTTTTGGAGGAGCAAGATGTGCTCGAAACACTCCAAAACATAATGGTAGAACCTGAGTTGGGCAATACGGCCCAACACAAGAGGGACCGGGAAGCTTATGATACTTGGACTCGAAAGAACAAAATAGCACGCATTACGTTACTGTCCGCGATGGACAATGACATAATGCGTCTATTTCGGGAATTCGATCTAGCTAAAGACATATGGTCTGAGCTAGAAGTAAAGTTTGGTGGAACTTCGGTTACCAAACTCCGCTCCTTGAATATTCAATTTGATTCGTACAAAATGCGGCGAGATCATTCTATGAAAAAGCATCTCCGCCACATGGCGAATCTTATATCTGAATTAAAGGATGCGGGTGTTACGCTGTCTGACGAACAGCAAATCCAAGCAGTCATTCGTTCACTCCCAGATAGCTGGGATAACATGAAAATGCATCTCACTCATAATGAGTGCATTAAAAACTTAAGCGATGTATCGAAACACCTCGAACTCGAGGAAGAGCGGATTCAAGCCGCAAAACCAAGTGCAGAAGTGCACGTGGCCGCTAGTTCCTCACATGGAGGAAATAAGCGGAAGAATAAACGCTTAAGGTTTGTGAACGAACGAAAGCAAGAACCGGAAACCTCAAAGAAGACTAAGAACAAAAGGTGGCAAAAGAATGTGCACTCAAAGAAGAAAAACTTGAAGAAGATCAAGTGCTTTAAGTGCAACAAGTACGGTCACTTCGCCCGTACATGTACGGATGGAAGTGATAAGGTAACTTGTAGGACTAGTTACATATGTGTTTCTAGTTCCATGTTTCTTGCTGAATCTAACAATTTTTGGTTGATTGATTCAGGGGCCATAGACCACGTAGCGAAGGACAGAAGGTTCTTCGTAGAGTATCGAAGGATAACTCAAGGAACAAAGTGGATATACGTCGGCAACAACACTCGTGTTGAAGTCAAAGGCGTCGGAACATGCAAGCTAGTTCTCAACAACGGCCGGACTTTATTATTGCATGACGTCCTCTTTGCTCCAGATATTAGAAGAAATATCGTATCCGTGGTCATGTTAATGTCTTTAGATTATGAGTGGAGGTTCTATAAACAATCTGTTGACCTTGTTTGTAATAATTCTTTGATTGGTTCTGGTAATGTTTGTAATGGATTAATTGTATTAAACACAATGTATGATGATTCCTCTTCCATTAATGAAAGTTTTCATTTGACAAATGCTTCTAACTCTGAATCTGAGATCATTTGTTGGCATGCAAGACTTGGTCATATTGGACCAACTAGAATGGATAGACTTGCCAAAAGTGGCTTGCTATCTAATGTTTCAAAAGTTGAAATGTCAACTTGCGAACATTGTCTTGTAGGGAAAACTTGTCGCAAGCCGTTTGGAACTGGCACAAGGGCCGAAGTTCCATTACAGCTTATCCATTCGGACATTTGTGGTCCAATGAATGTTAAGACAAGACGCGGGAAGTCCTATTTCATCACGTTCATTGATGACTTCACCCGTTTCGGTCACATTTATTTGATTTCCCACAAACATGAAGCTTTAACTTGCTTCAAAAACTATATGAGTTTAGTGGAAAATCAACTAGATCGCAAGATAAAGGTCTTGCGAACCGATCGTGGTGGAGAATATCAATCAACGAGTTTTAAGGAACTCTGTGATGAAAAAGGCATAGTTCGTCAAATAACTATGCCTTATACTCCGCAACAAAACGGTGTTGCGGAAAGAAGAAATAGGACATTGATGGAAATGGTCCGATCAATGATGTCTCAGGCAAATTTGCCTATCACCTTTTGGGGTGATGCATTATTGACGGCAGCGTTCATCTTAAACCGTGTACCCTCGAAGTCGGTAAGTTCTACTCCTTATGAGTTGTGGAACAATAGAACTCCAGACTTAAGCATTCTAAAACCTTGGGGTTGTGCCTCTTATGCACATTTATCCTCTCACAAATATGGCAAACTTGGGCCACGTGGGAGGAAGTGTATCTTCATCCGATACGCTGAAAACTCCAAAGGATATGCTTTCGTCGGTCAAGAGGACAATGGGGGTCTTATAGAATTCGAATCGAGGGATGTTGTCTTCTTGGAAAACGAGTTTCCAAGACAGGGTGAGATAAGTCAAGACTTATCCTTGTTTGAGACTTGGGATCAAGAAGGATCGGGACGTTCGAGTGGGAGAATTCTTGGTGAAGAAGAAAATACGTTTCAAACTTCACCAATGGATGATACAAACGATACCAATCCTATTCCGAGTGGGAGTGATATTATTCCAAGTGGGAGTGATGTCATTCCAAGTGGGAGTGATCAAACTCAAACAAGACGTAGTAATCGAACGAGGCTAACACCTCTGAGATTTGAGGATGAATTTCCTCAAACATTCATGACATTACTACAAGATGATGACGAACCTGCAAATTTCAAACAGGCCGTCACATGCCCTGCTAAAGATAAATGGATAGCGGCAATGGAAGAAGAACTTCAATCCATGAAAACAAACCAAGTCTGGGACTTGGTTGATTTACCTAAGGGACGTAGAGCCATTGGGAACAAGTGGGTTCTCAAAATCAAGCATAAGGCTGATGGCTCCATCGAGAAATATAAAGCTCGCCTTGTTGCAAAAGGTTTCACGCAACAGGAAGGAATAGACTACGAAGAGACTTTCTCTCCTGTCGTGCGTTTTACCTCGATTCGCTTAATTCTGGCAATGGTGGCTTGTTTAGACCTCGAGTTACATCAGATGGATGTAAAGACTGCCTTTCTTAACGGAGAACTAGATGAGGAGATCTACATGGAACAACCAAACGGGTTCGTACAAGAAGAAAACAAACATATGGTTTGTAAACTTCGTAAATCCATATATGGTCTTAAACAATCCTCAAGGCAGTGGTATATGCGCTTTCAAGAAGTCGTTTTGTCGTATGGTTTCTCCATGCTCGACGAAGACAACTGCGTATATATTAAGAGGATTAAAAACAAGTATGTAATTATGTCTCTTTATGTAGATGACATACTTATAGCCGGAAATGATAAGTGTCTTGTCATGGATATCAAAGCTTGGCTTTCATCCGTCTTTGAGATGAAAGACATGGGTGAAGCTGCATATATCCTTGGGGTTAAGATCTCAAGGAATCGTTCCAAGAAACTTCTTTCTCTCTCTCAAGAGACATATATAAAGAAAGTTTTGGAACGGTTTAATATGCAGGACTGCAAGCCAATTGATACTCCAATAAGCAAAGGCGAGGGTCTATGTTTGGAAATGTGTCCCAAAGATCCAAAAGAAAAGAAAGCTATGGAAAAAGTTCCATACTCCAGTGTTGTCGGGAGTCTGATGTACGCTATGATGTGTACCAGACCGGACATTTGCTATGGTGTTGGTATGGTAAGCCGTTACCAATCCAACCCAGGACAAGCACACTGGAAAGCGGTGAAGAGGATATTAAGGTACCTCAAAGGGACTGCGGACTATGCGTTATGCTATCAAGGCAATACCTTGAGACTCGAAGGCTATACCGATGCTGATTGGGCGGGTGATCTCGATGAGCGAAGATCTACCTCAGGCTTTGTTTACTTGCTCGGGAATGGTGCAATATCCTGGAGCAGCAAGAAGCAAACCTGCATTGCCTTATCAACAATGGAAGCAGAATTCGTAGCATTCAGCATGGCGGTCCAAGAAGCTGTTTGGCTTAGGAAATTCTTAGACAGGCTGACGAATGCCACTGACTCAAGCACTGTTCCTATATACAGTGATAGTCAAGCTTCGATTGCCTACGTCAAAGATCCTAAATTTCATTGTAAGACCAAACACATTGACATTCGATTCAAGTTTGCAAAAGACTATGACAAACGGAAGGAAGTAGACATTGGATACATATCCACGCATGAGATGATAGCGGATCCCCTTACGAAGGCGATCCCCAGAGATGTGTTCTACAAACACTTATCATCTATGGGAATGCGTAGGTGCTGAGCTGTATCTTGTAATATTTCCCATGTCTATAGAAGATCAAAGTTTAATAAAAGAAAGAAGTTCTTTTATATATTGCATACTAGTTTCTTACAAATGATTTTTATATACATTTGTATTTAAGTCTCAGCTATTTTATTGTGTGTATGTCGGACAGATTAAGGTTGACTCTCTCACATGAGCAACCGCCTTATCTTATCAGATGGATAAGATAGAGATGAGACTAGTTTAAAGTCAAAATCATTAAATGATTTAGAGTCATGACTTAAACAAGATAGTCGAATGAAAGATCTGCATCATATGGATGCTTACAAAAGATCTGAGATCTGTATCACAAGGATATTTGAAAGAGATCTCGTAGGATTTTTTAATCCTATCTGTCTTATGCAGGATGAGAGTCCGTGAATATTTCACGAGTAGTAAAGGGACTCAAAAAGATAGGCATTGTGGTGTCTGATCTTTTCATCCGTACAACATCATTAAGACATACTCTCCCTGGGAAAGGAGTGATGTTGTAATACGTGTTCATACCACGTATGCATTTCGACCACTGAGTTAGTAGCAATAGTGTTTGCTATTATGTGAGACTCAAAGGCCATACGGGTCTTAACTCTTACCCTTAAGGACTCTAATTGGTTCCTTTAGATTTGACAAGATGATCGCTATCTTAGCGTGTTGCTAATGGGCTATGGTAATTCAGCTCGGCGGGGCACGTTAGAAAAGCGAATCAAGTCAAGATCAAAAGGTTCGCAAGAAGAGGAAGATTGATTTCATATTCGCATTTGGACTTTAATGATTCAAAGCTGGCCAGCCAATTGTAATCCAGATGGGATTCAATTGTTGAATATAAAGTATAAGAAATGTGAAGGAATAATCTAGGGTAAAGCATGCGTTGAACTACTCAACTTTGCACCTTCGAGGTCGTTGTGTATCTCTAACAAGTGCACAACAACAGACTCCACGCGCATGACGGTCGCACGGTCTATTTCTCGGTATGATAGATGAAAGAACTAAGGGAAAGACGTTCTCTTACAATCCCCTCAAGTGTGAGTGGGAGATGTTGGATATGGAAGACGTTTGTACACCCTTGTGGGGAATGTACGAGGGAGTACGGACCTCGAACGTCGCGTACACGAAGTCGTGTACAAAGGGAATCTGTTCCCTTGCGGAGAGGATCTCTGGATGAGTGAGAAAGTCGCATTATATATGCATAAGTGCATGCGACATATGGCTAATAAAGGGGGAATATCTTAAGCTTATGTTGTACCATGCATATGGTACAACTTAAGCTTATAATGTGCCATGTATCATGGTACACCTTAATTAAGTTGTTCCAAAGGAACAACTTACCCTAAAATAACTACCTTGGGGGCTATAAATAAGACCCAAGGGTAAGCCATTTTTTACACCTTTTGCATGAAATTCATGCATGCATCTTCTTCCTAGCGAAGCTCTGCAGAAATCCTTTCTCTTCCTCTATCCAAGTTCTTAATCTAAAGTAGAGATTTAGATTGTGGATTAGTAGCCTTACTCCATTCGTGAGAAGACTCGATCCGTCGTGGCGAATCCGAAGGCAAAGTTCCGAGACTACCGTTCCGCATACGCAAGCGTAAGTCTCAACTTTAATTATCGATCCTAACTCTGTTTTGACAGGATCCTTCAGTCACCAATACTCTATCTGTCATACTTTTAGCTACAGCAGTAGTATATTTCACTTGCCTAGTCTGCTTTACACTTGCACTACCATAGTATAATGGTTCTCTCCTTTCAGTTCAGTTCGCCTTTACTTTTCAGTTGTACTCAGTACTTTACTTTTCACTCTGATCTACTTGTACGTAGTTACTTTTGTCATACTTGTGCACTGCTTCTTTTCTATATTTAGAATTATTGTGACTTACCTACGGTTCCATCTCCGTGGCACCGCAGATGACGTACATATGGAGGTAGATGCTCCTGAGCTAATAACGCCAGAATTCGACCGCAGCTTCCAGAGTTATTTTCACTTATGTACTTTTCTTCTTTAATGTATATTTGTTGGGACATCTTGTACAGTATGAAATGTAATAATTGGACACTATTTGGGTATTTTTGTACATCTCTGCATCGTGGCTATTTTGTTTTCACTGGTAACCTGCAGGACCTGCGCAAATATCAAATAAGTAACGGGCCCCGGGAGCGGGTCATTACAGGTTCGACGGGTCGTAGTCAGCCTGTGACAGGAAGACAGCAGAGGGCCCCTACGGGGACCGATTTGGGGGTCAGGGAGAAGACGGGAGAGAAGGGTAGTGCACCACAGCCTGGGGGGCAGTTCAGGCGCATGACAGACGTAGAGATGAGAGAGAAGAGGCAGAAGGGACTGTGTTTTAGGTGCGATGAGCAATTCTCACCAGGCCATCGGTGTGCGGGGCACAAGCTCCAGGTGATCCTGTTGGAGGACGAGGACGACGAGGCTGACATCGAGGAGGAGGCATCTGAGGCAGAGGAGGAGCTGGAGGGCCAGCAGTTGGACGTGGCCAAGGTGTCCCTCAACTCCGTGGTAGGGTTCATGTCGAACCACACCATGAAGCTGAGGGGGGAGGTCAGCGACCAGGAGGGGACCGTGCTCATTGACAGTGGGGCTACCCACAATTTCATCTCCAGGAGGGTGGTGGCACAGCAGGGACTCCAGCTGACAGATTGTGGCAGCTTCAGCGTGATGATGGGGACGGAAAAGGAGAGGAACCGGGGAGTTTGCAGAGGACTGGTACTGACCATGCAGGGGATACAGGTTATTGCAGATTTTTTACCTCTGGACCTGGGGAGCACCGACATTATTTTAGGCATGACCTGGCTACAGACGTTAGGGGATATGACAATAAATTGGAAGCGACTACGGATGGAGTTTCAGGAGGCGGGGAGAGCAGTGATACTCCAGGGGAACCCCAGCCTCTGCAGAGTTTTGGTCTCTTTGAAGACCATGGTGAGGACCCATCCAGACAGAAGGAGGAGGATATTTAGTGGAGTTGTACTCGTTGACAGGAGAGGGAAGCACAGAGGCCAGTACAGAGCAGCCCATTCCAGGAGAGGTGCAGCAGCTGATGGAGCAGTTTGAGGAGATCTTCCAGGAGCCTCGGGGTCTCCCACCACCGCGGGACCACGAGCACGCCATTGTTCTACGAGAGGGTGTGTCCCCCATTAGCGTGCGGCCCTACCGATACCCCCAGCACCAAAAGGACGAGATAGAGAGGATGGTTTTAGAGATGGTGCAGGCAGGGGTGATCCAGCCGAGTGTGAACCTGTTCTCGAGCCCAGTATTGTTAGTAAAGAAGAAGGATGGTAGTTGGCAGTTCTGCGTGGACTACAGGATGCTGAACAAGGAGACGGTCCCAGATAAATTCCATATACCAGTGATTGACGAGCTCATGGACGAGCTACATGGGGCAGCCTGGTTCAGCAAGTTAGATCTCAAGTCCGGCTACCACCAGATCAGGATGCGATGGGAGGATGTGCCCAAGACGGCGTTCAGGACGCATGATGGTCACTATGAGTTTCTTGGCATGCCATTCGGTTTGACAAACGCACCTGTCGCCTTCCAGGCTCTTATGAATAAGGTATTCCCGACCCTTTCTCAGGAGATTCGTACTATTCTTCTTCGATGATATTTTGGTGTACAGTCGTACTCTGGAGGAGCATTTGGACCACCTGCAGGTGGTGTTTCAGGAGCTACAGTACCATCAGCTTTATGTGAACAGAAAGAAGTGTCTTTTCGGGCAGCCCCAGGTGGAGTATTTGGGACACGTGGTATCAGCAGGAGGGATGGAGCAGATCGAGCAAAGATAACGGCCATGTTGGACTGGCCGCGTCCCACCTTGCTCAGATGACTACGGGGCTTCCTGGGGCTGACAGGATACTGTCGTAGGTTTGTGGAGGGGTATGGGACAATTGCCTGGCCGCTAACTGAGTTATTGAAGAAGTACCAGTTTCAATCGGGAGAGGAGACGACGACATCATTTGAGGCCCGGAAAAGGGCAATGACCACGGTGCCAGTATTGGCGTTGCCTGATTTTTCCAGACCCTTCATGGTAGAGGCAGACGCATCAGGACATGGGCTGGGAGCCGTATTGATGCAGGAGCAGTGACCCATTACGTACTACAGCCAGGTATTGACCGTGAGGGCCCGACTGCGGTCGGTTTACGAGAGAGAGCTGATGGCCATAGTGTTGTCTATACAGAAGTGGAGGCCATACTTGTTGGGACGGAGCTTCATAGTACGGACAGATCAGCGGAGCCTGAAGTACCGGTTGGAGCAGCGGATGGTAGCGGAGGAGCATCAGAAATGGCTGCGGAAGCTGATGGGATACAGGTTCGAGATAGAGTATCACCCGGGGCTGGAAAACAAGGCTGCAGATGCATTATCCAGGCAAGCGGAGGAGGTGGAGCTGGCAGCACTAGCAGTATCCGTTCTTCATGATTTGGGACCGCTACAGCAGGAGGTGGAGTAGGATTCAGAGCTAGCAGGTATACGGGAGGCTCTTCTGCAGGGGTCCACGGAGTTCCCAGGGTATTCTCTACAGGAGGGACGGTTGCTGTATTGGGGGAGGTTGGCGATACCGAGGACTTCCACACACATACCGGCCATACTCCAGGAGTTTCACGGCAGTGCCATTGGAGGATATTCAGGGGTCCTCAAGACCTATCAGCGACTGGCTAGGGAGGTCCACTGGAAGGGGATGAAGAAGGAGGTGGCGAGGTTTGTGACGGAGTGTGACGTGTGCCAGCGTCAGAAGTACCAGGAGATGTCCCCAGGAGGACTATTACAGCCACTATTCTTACCAGAGTGAGTATGGGAGGACCTCTCCATGGATTTCATTGATGGGTTACCGAAGTCGGGAGGTTACACAGCCATTTTTGTTGTGGTCGACCGCCTCAGAAAATATGCACACTTTGTTCCGCTTCGGCATCCTTACAGCGTCGTCACCGTTGCTGAGGTATTTGTGAGAGAGGTCATTCGCCTGCATGGACCTCCAAATTCCATAGTCTCAAATCGAGACAAGGTGTTCCAGAACAGGTTCTGGCAGGAGCTTTTCAGGTTGCAGGGGACGACATTGAAGCAGAGCACGGCCTACCATCCAGAGATTGATGGTCAGACAGAGGTGGTGAATAGGAGTGTGGAGACTTATCTGCGATGCTTCATTTCAGAGAATCCTAAGGAGTGGGCGCGTTGGCTAGCCTGGACAGAATATTGGTATAATACTTCATATCACACGGCGGCACAGACTACACCCTTCAAGATTTTATATGGCAGAGATCCCCGCACTTACTCCATTATGGGCAAGAGACGACACCCGTGTCGGACGTGAAGCAGTACCTGGCAGAGAGGGACCGGATTCTGGAGGAGCTGAAGCTCCATTTGGCGAGGGCGCAGCTGGTGATGAAGGCCCAGGCAGACTTACACCGTCGTGACATACAGTTTGAGGTAGGAGACATGGTGTATCTGAAGCTGAAGCCCTAAGGTAGAAATCAGTGGCTCACAGGAAGAATGAGAAGCTGGCACCGCGGTATTTTGGATCTTTCGAGGTCGAGGCGAGAGTATGGCCGATGGCCTACAGATTAAGCTTACCCCCAGGATCCGCCATCCACCCAGTCTTCCATGTTTCGCAGTTATGTCGAGCCATTGGCGACCACACATCGTCCTTTCATTACCCGAGACTCTTACTGCTGATATGGAGGTGAGACTGGAGCCCGAGGTTCTGAAGGGGGTTCGACGGAGTGACACAGGAGGGTGGCAGGTTTTATTGCAGTGGAGGGGCTTACCCGAGCACGATAGCACGTGGGAGGACATGGACGAGATAGCGGCACATTTTCCATACTTCCACCTTGAGGACTGATCACTCCTTATTTTACACCTTTTTTCCGCATGTTTGCATGCCATTTAGATCGCCCAAATCATGTTTTTCACGATATATCGACGATATTGCGATGCTTTTCATGATTTGTTGTTTTTGTCGCATTTCAGGTGATTTGGCGCGATTTGGAGTGATCTCGAGATGCGCTTACTCTAGACGGTCACCAACGACCTCCCCAAGGGGTATTTTGCTGTTGGAGAGGAGCGGAAGAAGAATGGACGTCGCAGGAGCGACGAGGAGGCCAAAACAAGCAGATTGGGTATTTTTTGTGTCCCACTCGGCCGAGTGGAGGAGCCACTCGGCCGACCAGCGAGACACTGCTCGGCCGACCAGTTCAGACACGAGTTACCTGTGCACTCGGCCGAGCAACGAAGACCACATCGGCCGAGTGGAGAATCCCGTCCGCCCGAGTGGCGCCCAGACGAAGCCCTTCCAAAACATCGAAGTTACTGTTTTTCGGCCACCTGAGCTTCAGAAGACCCACTCGGCCGAGTGGAGAATCCCGTCCGCCCGAGTGCAATGAAGCCATCGGCCGAGTGACGACAACTCACTCGGCCGAGCCGCTCCCGAAGTGAAGACCCCTGAAGGCCCCGACTTACTGGAAAAGTATAGGGTTTCTCACTCGGCCGAGCGACTTTTGTCACTCGGCCGAGTGCGATGCGCTGCCTGTAGCGAAAACTGCGGAAAACAGGCTGTGCAGGGGTATTTTGGTCACGATTTTTGGACGATTTTTGGGGCTATTTAAGCCCTGTTTTTACCCTAGTTTAGAGAGCTCTCTCTTAGATTTTTTGCAGCTTTTTAGATTACTTTTTAGCTTTATTATTGTGATTGGAGAAGAGGAAAAACTTGGATTTTTGTTGGATCAATTGAAGAACTCCATTGGTTTGTATCTCTCTTCCCTAAAAATTCTATTTTTATTGTTTATCTCAATATTTGTGATGAATTCTATTGCTTATTTCATTGATTATTTTTGTGCTATTGCTATGATTTGTGAGTAGTCTCCACGTCTTGGGGCGTGGGGATGAACCCTACAAGCCCTATTTCATAATTGTGATGAATTGGTAGAAATTGAGCTAGGATGGTTATTAGAGATTAGATTGGGATCGATTTACTACGGATTGCTAGGTATTCATATCAATTGGGATTTGCAAGAGATTGGATCCCAATTCGATAGGAAACCCTAGAAATCCGAATTGGGTTGGAGTCGGATTTTCGAAGTATCGGTTTGCAAGAGATTGGACCGATACTAGGATTTCCGGGTGCAATTCCATGCCGATACCCGTTTGCAAGAGATTGGACGGGTAGGAACTATCCTAATCTAGATCGTGGACCGAGTTTGCAAGAGATTGGGCTCGGTGCGCGATTGGACGATGATGTTGATCCTAATGCTAGCTTCCCTAGGCTAGGGTTTGCAAGGGATTGGACCCGAACCTAGGATAGCTATAGACCGACAACAGCGCGAGAGCGTGAGCTTGGTTCCACATTCAGTTGCAACTAGTTCATCCGAATTCTCATTCTAGCAATTTTTGATACCGATGAACCACATCCATGAAATACGGTGAGTAGCGGGGATTCCCCATTCCCTAGACGTTCTTTATTTGATTTGATATTTCGCACATTTGTCTGACGATTGAAACAGGATCGCCCAAGGCAATTATCTCTCTCTTAAATAGCCAGGTTGATTAGGAACAAGCACGGTCATTCGTCCTCCCTGTGTTCGATACCTGCTCGCCGCTATACCGTGCGCTTGCGGTAAAACTACAACCGTTCTTTGGGTGTATACTCAGGATCGACCAAGTTTTTGGCGCCGTTGCCGGGGAGGCGATTGCGTTTGATTCTTTCTCACCCTAGCTACTTCTTTCTTTTATTTTTATTTTTTATTATCATTATTATTTCCATTACTATTCTTACCTAACCCTTCCACGGTACTAATCATCTCTTTGAAACTCTGTTTTCCCTGTGCATGTACACGAGATCTACGGCGGACCCTGCAGATATCTTATTTGATCCCGAGATCGAACGTACCGCGCAGAGACTTAGAGCGGGAAGGAGACAAAATCCGGAAGGGCGGTTTATGACCAACCCGGAAACTCCTGAACAATTGGCGGCAAGGATGGCGAGGATAATCTCTATTCGCGATAGGCTTCGGCCTAAGACCTCTTCTACTACCTCTTCCATTGCCATGCCGGAGTTGGCGGCTGACAAGAACTTCGAGCTAAAGACTGGATTGGTGGTTTTGATGCAACAAGACCCATTTCATGGGAACGCCCACGAGAACCCCCACTACCACATCCAATTATTCTTGTCGAAGTGCGCCACATTTCAGATGCCGGGGGTCTCCATCGATGCCATCAGACTGCGTCTCTTCCCCTTCACGCTAAAGGACAAGGCACTCTATTGGTTGAGGACGCAGGCTGACGGAGTTTTCACCTCTTGGGACGGGTTGGCGGATGCATTCATTGACAAATTCTATCCGCCATCCAAGACGGTGAAGATCCGGAGTGCTCTCATGTCCTTCAAGCAAGGACCACAGGAGACGCTCTATGAAGCTTGGGAGCGATTTAAGGATTTGCAGCACCAATGCCCGCACCACAGTATAGAAGATTGGGAGCTAGTTCATAGCTTCTACAACGGTCTCCAACCGGGGACCAAGCAAATTATTGATGCCGCGGCGAATGGTGCTATCTTGTCAAAGACTCCCGAGGAAGCTACGGCCCTAATTGAGGAGATGGCCTCAAATAACCAACAATGGGGCGATGAGCGAGGACACTCTACGTCCTCCTTAAAGCCAACTAGCATCTACGAGGCGAAGGCCGTAGCGGAGCTTACGAGCAAGTTTGACTCTCTCCACAAGGTAGTGGAGAGATTGGAGAAGTTTATCACGGAGCCCCAAGGAAACCCTTCCACCTCCGCGCCGACGAACCAAATGTGTGATTGGCAAGACCAATCTCAAGCCATGTACTCGGGAGGAGAGCAAGTAGAAGGATCCTTGGAGCAAGTACAATATGTTGCGGGGAACCATGGATATTGGGCCAATCCGGCCACAAGAAATCATCCCGGATTCTCTTACGCCAACAATGAAGGAGCTTTGAACCCGCCACAACAACCGCCTAATCAAGCTCGACCACCACCACCCCAACAACAATATTATCCACCGAGGGGGCCTCCACAACAAAACTTTCAACCAAAGCAACAAGTTCCACCATATAGGCCTCCCGGATACAACCAAGGGTGGAGGAATCAAAATCAAAACCCTCCACAAGCTCCACAACGATCCGACTTCGAAACTAGAGTGGAGGCATTCATGGTCGAGCAAAATAAGGTAAATGCTAGCTTGAAGGCGGGGCAAGACTCTCTTAATACCGTTGTGGCCCAAATATCGGAGCAATTGGCGTTGCTCAATCGGAACACTCAACGATTGCCGGCGCAACCGGAGCAAAACCCACGGGGCAACACCGGCCACATCAATGCCGTAGTTGCCGTTACTACTAGAGGCGGGAAGGACACCACCCCCGCCATGATTCCTATTGAGGAGCCCGTGGAGGAAAGCTTGGAGCCAATTGAGCCGATAGTTGAAGTTGAAAAGGAGAAGGAGCCACATGACGAGGAGAAATCTAGAGCGGAGAAATTGATTGAGGAAAGGCGCTTCATGCCACCGGTCCCATTCCCCCAAAGGCTCGCTAGAGCGAAAATGGAGAAAAGGCTAGCAAAATTCCTCGAGTACCTAAGAGGAGTTAGCCTTAACATTCCCTTCCTTGACGCCATCGTCGAGATCCCCAAGTATGCTAAATTTTTGAAGGACTTGATTTCGGGGAGGAAAAGAAAGGAGAAGATCATGCTAGCCGAGGAGGGCTCTTGGTTCACCAAGAGAGAGAAGGAGCCGGCAAAATTTAAAGATCCGGGGAGTTTTCGGATTCCTTGCACTTTGGGCGGTGTTCCTCTTCAAAAGGCGTTGGTTGATCTTGGGGCTAGTGTGAGCCTCATGCCCCTCTCCATGTTCTTAAGGCTAAACACCGGGACAAAGTTGAAACCCACCGACATGCGCATTTAATTAGCCGATGGACGGATAACAAGGCCGGTGGGGATTGCCGAAGACATCCCACTTCAAGTCCCGGGGGGAATATGCTTGCCATGTGACTTCGTGATCATGGACGTTAAGGAGGAGGGAGACACTTCATTGATACTTGGACACCCGTTCCTCGCCACCACCGGAGTAATTGTTGACGTGCGCAAAGGTACACTAACTTTAAACGTCGGCAACATAGAGGTGGAGCTCCACATTCCTAAGGCTATGAAGCACATGCCTTACCACGAGGAGCTTGATTACATGGACCTCCTTGATGAGGTAATTGAAGAGGCGATTCCTCACTCAATTGGCGCTCTTTTTGATGAAGATTTTGAGGAAGGCCCGGATCTAGGCCAAGATGAGAAGAAAGATGATTCCCCCGACCTCTCCGCTGAAGAAGATGAAGGCGACGCTGATGTCGCAAGGATTCGGGAGCTCTGCAAGCTCTCGAAATCAAAGTCTCCAAAGAAAGCTCCGCCGGCACAGAGACCGGCATCACCGGTTAAGCCGTTGACCGGAGCAAATGCTAGCTTGGGGGAGCCTCCCCCCAACACTATTAGCGACGAGAGACTACCGCGGGAGAACACGACGCCGCCACGTCCAAACCAAGCATTCTCCCCGGAAAGTTTGATGGGTGCATCTCGTATGCACCAAACATCCCGCATTGATTGAAAATTATAGGGGGTCGAGCTCACGACCTTAAACGAGCGCTGATCGGGAGGCAACCCGACGGTTTTTGCTTTATTTTTACTTTTTCTTTATTTTCATTTTAGAAATTTTTAGTGTTTTGAGTCGTTCGCCCAAAAATTTTGTGATAACGGGTCCTATTTTTCTTGACAGGAGAGGAGATAGGTAGATCCATCATGAGGAGGATGAACGAGACGACGAGGAGCGCCCCAAGAAGGCGCTCGATGCTTAGGAGGAGGATGAAATCGACTGGAGGAAGAAAGACGGAGTTTAGAGCCCAAACGAAGACAAACAGCAGAACACAAGGCTCACTCGGCCGAGTATACTAGTCACTCGGCCGAGTACAGAAGTTCGTCCGGCCGAGCCGCTCACGAACGAGGGAAGTCTGCTGTACCCAACTCTCTGTTTATTTTCCTCATTTCATTAGAACTGCTACTCGGCCGAGTATACATTCTCACTCGGTCGAGTAAAACGGATACCCTCCTAGGGCGAGTCTTGCCGAGTAGACTGAGTCACTCGGCCGAATGGACTTACTCCACTCGGCCGAGGCTGGCAAAGCCACTCGGCCGAAGCGATAGCGGGGGGGGGAAATTTTCATTGGTCTCGCTCGGCCGAGTGACCACGTCACTCGGCCGAGTCGTAACTTTTTTATATATAAGGGGCGAGGGGGGGCGCGATTTTCGAAACGCAAAACCCGACGCTTCAGCTCCCTCGCCCGATCTCCCCTCGCTCGCGCCCCTCACTCGCCCGATCGCCGCTGCCACGCCGCCGCTCGGCCCGCCACCGCCGGCCGAGCACCCGCCGACGCCTCGCCCGAGTCGCCGCCGGCGGCCGCCCGTCCGATCACCTCCGGTACCCCTGTTTTCGCCGTTTTCGCCTCTTTTTGTGTATTCTTTGAGGATCCATGTGTTAAACGAACCCCTACCCCAAATCAATTCCTATATCTATCCATTATACCCCTATTGCTCCATACATTTTGAATATTACTCGCTGATATCGCTTTTTCATGCGCAGGTTGCTTATTGGAGCTTAGGGGAGCCCAGGGGAGCTTCTACGGGCTGCTCAGGACTTCGTGGAGGCGCGGACTTCGCACGCTTCCACTGCTTAGCACTCGCGGCGTGTTTGGGTATACTCTTTCCATTATTTTTGCACACGCCGCACTTTTCACGTTTTTCGGCGCGCGCTCGGGGCCGATATGCCGCCTCGGACACGGTCGCGGTCGACGAGAGCTTCCGCCAAGCGGAAGCGGTCGGACGAGCCCGGCCCCTCCCACGAGGTGGAGGACTCTTCTCCTCCTTCCCCCGCACACCCCGTCCAGCCAGCACAGCCTGCAGGCCCCGCACAGCCTGCAGCGCACCCACAGCCCGCACAGCCCGCACAGCCCGCACAGCCACTCCCCGCCGCTGCACAGCCACCACCACTGGCTCCACTGGTCGGGCCGCTCGGGATTACGTTCCGAGACGACGCACACCGCGCCGTCTTCGACTGTATCTCCCAGCGCTCGATCGTACCCTCCAGGTTTGCACACCTCGCTGACCTTGGACGCCTGGGGGTACTAGAGGGGATACTCACGTTGTACGACAACGTGGGTTGGCGCGACTTCCTTTAGGTGTCGGCGGACACGTTCACCCGCCCGACACTTGAGGTTTTGAGTTCGATCGCCCGGACCGACGAGGGATGCTCGTTTCGGTTCATGGATCGAGAGTGCCAGGTCACTCTCGATATGATGAGAGCATTTTTCTCGTGGCCCGCTGTCCCCGGAGCCGATCGCGGTTACGCTACCCATATCCCCCCACCTTCCTTCGACGCCGGTGCCTTTTGGGCCCGGATTACAGGTTTTCACGCCGCCTTTGACCCTAGTAGGGCCAAGGCCTCGGCCATTGTCCACCCCTGCCTACGTATAGCCCAGCGCCTTATGGCGACGACCTTTTTGGCCAGATATGAGCCGGGCACGATGTCTACGCCAGAGCTCTACATGCTCTACGCGATGACACGTCCCAGAGCTCTATCTAGGGATGGAGACGAGCTTGTCCCCGCCGTCGTGATCGACATTGCGGCTTGGTTTTTAGACCGCATCATTGTATCGGTGGGCGCTCGCTCACCGATATGCTGCGGCGGCCTGATCACCTTGCTTACCATGATGACCGGCGAGGACCTACCTGCTGACCTGCGACGAGTATCGGGCCCCACCTCTTTGTCGATTGATGTCATGGCCCGGATGAAGATGCTTCGTCCGCACGGTGAGCGTCACTGGGTCTGGTTGCACGGCCCCTACGGGGCCGATTACATGATTCTCCCGAGCCCTGCTCGGACTCAGATTGCACCAGCCCACGTTGACTGGCTCCCAGCGATGGATGTTCTCATCCCCGCTGCTTACGTGCTCGAGGCCGAGGAGGCCGAGCAGGCCCACGCTGCCCACGCTGCCCAGGCTGCCCCGCAGACCCTGCTGCACACCCTGCCGAGCCTGCTGCCGACCCTGTTGACCCAGTGGCCCCTCAGCCCGTACCTGATGTTTCCGCTGCTCCTGACACCTCTGTCCCCACCTCTGTTAGTGTCACGAGCACTTTCGCTGAGCCCACTTCCACCACCACTCCCGCGGCTGTCACCACTTACGTCACCTCCACACCCACCACCACCACTGTCCCTCTGTCCGTCGAGCCTCTTTGCCCCGCACTCCCCGAGCGGCCGCATACCTTTGTTGAGAGTGGAGAGCCCTCGTTCGCCGTGGTCGTGGAGACCATGGCTAGCATGATCTCCGCTGGGATTGCACCTTTTGGTCCACACACTTCCGCCCCAGCGGTAGTCACCTCTGTCTCCACCCCTGCTGTATTTTCCGAGAGTGTCGTGGCGTCTGTCCACACTTCTGTGCCGCTGACCTCTCTGGCCACCTCGCTGCCGCTTTTGCACACTTCTTTCGCTGCCGCTGCCTCCACTTCTCACTAGCCGGTGTCCCGACCTCACACTGAGGCCAGGCCCACATTTGCAGGCGCGGCACCTTTTGTCCCTTTCCCCGCTGAGCCCATTACATACGCTACCCGTGTACGCCAGCCTCGCCCCGCACAGCCTAGACCGGTGCGTCCCTCTGCACCACCCCCGCCCGACACTGTACTGCAGAGCATACGTGCTCTTGAGATGGCGGTGAGTGGTCTTAGAGGTGACCTTAGGACCCTGTCCTCCACCGTCTCTGCGATGGCTGGACGCTTCGACCTGATCCCTCAGATTCACTACTGCCTGACACAGGTCTTGGAGCGTCTCCCCCGCATACCCACCCAGCAGGTTCCCACCCACACTTCCACACACACTCAGCCTGCTGCCACTACCACACCCACCCCAGCTCAGCAGCCTCCACCACCTCCTCCTCCGCCTCGGGACGGAGACGGTGCAGCGCCACCTTCTTAGGCACCCTTGATGCCTTGGTTTATTCCTGCCATTGTGCTGCCCGTTTCTGCTGGGTCCCGTTGCACTTTTGTCCACCCCCCTCCCCTCACTTATTTTGGGATTCGCATTTTGCAGTATCTTTTTATATCTTTTTTGGGAGAGAGGGAGAGTTTTTTGGTGACACATTTATATTCATATCACTCCTTTCTGTGCATGCATCATATCAGCATCATATTTTCATTTCTTTATTTTTCCTTTTTTTATTATCTTTTTCCTTTTCATCATGCATGCATCCTCACTTGCCCCTCACATTTCTTGTCCCTCGTGTGCCACACTTTGCACATTGAGGACACTGTGCCGTTTAGCTTGGGGGAGTGAGTTCTCACGTTCTTTTTTCGCTTTGCCACCTTTATTTTTAGTTTTTCACGCCACTTTCCGCTTTTGCACTTGTTTTCACTTATTTTCATCATTTTTTCTCATGCATCACGTTTTTCTTATTTTTCTGCGTGCCGCATTGTAAATAGTTCTATTTTCCCTTTATCTTTATTTCTTTCTTTTTCATCTCATGCTAGAGATGACTTTTCTGTGATGATGTCTACGTGGAGTTAGCTTATTCTATATGCATGCTATATTTGTCATGTCTTAGATTTTATTTCAGATATCATATGCTATGACTTGCCTTGCATTTAGGAATGGTAACCCACATTTTTTTTCCGCATGAAAATGGATGAAATTTTATTATTAGCTGAGCCTGAATATTCATATGTATGCTATCACAGAAAACACACCAAGATTCACGCATTGAATGCTTATATCTGGAGTACTGATTTCTTTTCCTTTATCACTTCTATATGCATGAATTGTACACTTCACTTCAGGATGATTGAATGATGTTAGCTATGATATATCTGGATTAGTTAGCTTTTTGTGATCGAAACTGAGTAGATTAGATTACCCTGCTGAAGTTGTCGTGCATGTCTTATAGAGTGAGCCGAGAGTTATATATATTTCTTTCTCCACAAATCTTGAAAATCATTTCTCTACTTTTAAAATCATTGGTGAATCTCCCCTTAGTAATTCTATTTTATGGCATTTCCCCCGCTACTAATTCCTAGCTCCAAATCTCTCATTCTAAAAAAAGAGAGAAAAACATTCTTGTATATCATTATCTCTCTCTGAGTTGGGATCGTTGTGTATATATTGCTTATTGCAAAGAACCAAAGAAAAAAAAAGAGAAAAAAAAAAGAAGAGAAAAAAAAAGAGAAAAGAGGAAAAATCCTCAATAAAAGATCCCATCTCACTTTCTTTCTTTCTTCTTTCTCTTCATTGCTTTTGGAGCTATATAAAAATGGGGATGTAAATATTTTTGTGCCACCACGCTTATAGATAAGCTTGGGGGAGGGGATCCATTGATGTGTGAGAGAGTGACTACTTGACATTGCACGACAACCTAGGCTAAGTAATATTCTATACTCGGTGAGATTATTTTTAGCTTTACGAAATCCAGGAATCTAAGCCTAGCGTTCATTTCATGAAATCCATACTTTTCTATTCTCCCTATTCTATAGTTTGATACTCTTATACTCCTGATAGAAAGCATTCAATTGAAAAGTATGTGATCTGTGGTGTGTATACCGCTTTAAATGATTCAGACGATGTTAATTTTAAAATTATTCCGTTTTTCATGATTATACCGTTGTTCGTGGGTTTTCTATTTCAATTTGCACTATTATACTATGATATCAAAATAAAATTCTTTGACATGTATTTTTCATTTCAGTGCATGCTATATGAGTAAGTGAAACCCACGTCCTGAGAAAATGATCTAGCACCCTACCTCTTCGCTTCTTTCTTTCTTCTTCATTTTATTTCGTTTCCACTCTTCTTCGTTTTTCATTTTTTCATTTTTCGCCGTTTTCGTTTTCCGAATCCACCGGGTTCGTCTTTTACTTATCTTCCTCGAGGACGAGTAAGAGGCAAGCTTGGGGGATTTTGATCACTCCTTATTTTACACCTTTTTTCCGCATGTTTGCATGCCATTTAGATCGCCCAAATCATGTTTTTCACGATATATCGACGATATTGCGATGCTTTTCACGATTTGTTGTTTTTGTCGCATTTCAGGTGATTTGGCGCGATTTGGAGTGATCTCGAGATGCGCTTACTCTAGACGGTCACCAACGACCTCCCCAAGGGGTATTTTGCTGTTGGAGAGGAGCGGAAGAAGAATGGACGTCGCAGGAGCGACGAGGAGGCCAAAACAAGCAGATTGGGCATTTTTTGTGTCCCACTCGGCCGAGTGGAGGAGCCACTCGGCCGACCAGCGAGACACTGCTCGGCCGACCAGTTCAGACACGAGTTACCTGTGCACTCGGCCGAGCAACGAAGACCACATCGGCCGAGTGGAGAATCCCGTCCGCCCGAGTGGCGCCCAGACGAAGCCCTTCCAAAACATCGAAGTTACTGTTTTTCGGCCACCTGAGCTTCAGAAGACCCACTCGGCCGAGTGGAGAATCCCGTCCGCCCGAGTGCAATGAAGCCATCGGCCGAGTGACGACAACTCACTCGGCCGAGCCGCTCCCGAAGTGAAGACCCCTGAAGGCCCCGACTTACTGGAAAAGTACAGGGTTTCTCACTCGGCCGAGCGACTTTTGTCACTCGGCCGAGTGCGATGCGCTGCCTGTAGCGAAAACTGCGGAAAACAGGCTGTGCATGGGTATTTTGGTCACGATTTTTGGACGATTTTTGGGGCTATTTAAGCCCTGTTTTTACCCTAGTTTAGAGAGCTCTCTCTTAGATTTTTTGCAGCTTTTTAGATTACTTTTTAGCTTTATTATTGTGATTGGAGAAGAGGAAAAACTTGGATTTTTGTTGGATCAATTGAAGAACTCCATTGGTTTGCATCTCTCTTCCCTAAAAATTCTATTTTTATTGTTTATCTCAATATTTGTGATGAATTCTATTGCTTATTTCATTGATTATTTTTGTGCTATTGCTATGATTTGTGAGTAGTCTCCACGTCTTGGGGCGTGGGGATGAACCCTACAAGCCCTATTTCATAATTATGATGAATTAGTAGAAATTGAGCTAGGATGGTTATTAGAGATTAGATTGGGATCGATTTACTACGGATTGCTAGGTATTCATATCAATTGGGATTTGCAAGAGATTGGATCCCAATTCGATAGGAAACCCTAGAAATCCGAATTGGGTTGGAGTCGGATTTTCGAAGTATCGGTTTGCAAGAGATTGGACCGATACTAGGATTTCCGGGTGCAATTCCATGCCGATACCCGTTTGCAAGAGATTGGACGGGTAGGAACTATCCTAATCTAGATCGTGGACCGAGTTTGCAAGAGATTGGGCTCGGTGCGCGATTGGACGATGATGTTGATCCTAATGCTAGCTTCCCTAGGCTAGGGTTTGCAAGGGATTGGACCCGAACCTAGGATAGCTATAGACCGGCAACAGCGCGAGAGCGTGAGCTTGGTTCCACATTCAGTTGCAACTAGTTCATCCGAATTCTCATTCTAGCAATTTTTGATACCGATGAACCACATCCATGAAATACGGTGAGTAGCGGGGATTCCCCATTCCCTAGACGTTCTTTATTTGATTTGATATTTCGCACATTTGTCTGACGATTGTGACAGGATCGCCCAAGGCAATTATCTCTCTCTTAAATAGCCAGGTTGATTAGGAACAAGCACGGTCATTCGTCCTCCCTGTGTTCGATACCCGCTCGCCGCTATACCGTGCACTTGCGGTAAAACTACAACCGTTCTTTGGGTGTATACTCAGGATCGACCAAGGACAAGGTGGCTCTTTGGGGGGAGTATTGATGGGCCTCCGCCCAAGCCCCTGCGGGTTTATACCCGCAGGAATCCTCGCACGGGCCCAAGGCCCAAGCCACCGCCCTCTCTCTCGGCCGCGCGCAGGTCTCCTTGCCTTCCCCCTGAAACCCTACTTTCTATTATAAATAGGGGGAGCTGTCACTTGTTTTTCCTATGCTTTGATTATTGATATTTTTGTGATTTCATAGGTAGACGAGTGCGGACGTCCTCTTCGACGTCTTGGGAGGAGAGCACACCTCTTTTGTGCTCAATTATCTTGTTCTCGTTATTAGGTTTCTATAAAAATTGCGTCTTTTGTTAGTTCCTAACACTCACCTAGATCCTTCATCTCAAATGCACAACTCAATTGAGATTTCAATCTCCGAATCTCCTCTTTATTCAATGAAGCTATCAGCATGTCATCGACATAAAGCAGAAGATAGATGAAGGACCCATCAACCAACTTCCGATAGAACACGCAATGATCATAGGGACTGCGAACATACCCTTGATCATCCATCATATAACGTTCGAAAGGCTTATACCATTGCCTCGATGATTGCTTCAACACCATAGAGTGACTTCTTCAGCCTACATGCAAGACCGTCACCTCTCACATAGCCATCATGCTGAGCCATATAGATCTCTTCGAGCTCTCCGTGCAAGAATATCGTCTTGACAACTAGCTGCACCAGTTCAAGGTTGAACTGAGCAACTAGTGCAATTAGGATCCGAATCGAGCAATGCTTCACCACAGGAGAGAAGACATCATTGTAATCAATGTCTTCTCTTTGTGCGAAGCCCTTTGCTACGAGGCGAGCTTTGAATCGAACATCTCCTGATTTGACCCATTCCTTCTTGGTGTAGACCCACTTCCACCCAATTGCTTTCTTGCCCTTCGGAAGCTCCATGAGATCCCATGTGTTGTTCTTTGCAAGTGATTCCATATCTTCATCCATTGCACTTCTCCACCGCTCCGGGTCTTCGGATTGCTCCACCTCTCTAAAAGAAGTGGGGACATCAATGCATATTGTGGGAAAGACAAATGAGACCATCTACGGGTACCTTGTAGGTCTTCTTCTCTCACGTCTCGGCCTCGACACTGCTATGGAATCCTTCGAATGAATGACCCTTGGAGACGAGCTATCTCCACCAACTGAGCTTGAACCATCAACTTCATCAGCATCTGTCTGGAGTCCGTCTATACAGCTTCTGGTGTGGGTCGATCTGAGTAGTTGATTGACCGATATGGAACCTCAGACACGTTGCCGTAGACCTGCTTCAGTTGTGTCTGTTCGATCTCCACCACTGGTTCATGCTCTTTCAGTAACATCGACTCACCAAACGTTACATCTCTGCTCAGGATTACCTTCCTCTGTGTTGAACACCACAGTCGGTATCCCTCGATACCATTGTTGAAGACTAAGAAAATGGCTTTCTTGGCTCGAGCATCGAGTTTGTCTTCCTTCACGACATAGTAGCTCGGACAGCCCCAAACTCGAAGTTATTCGTAGTCGAAAACTGGCCTGGAGTCTTCTTGAATTTTATTTTACATCTAATCATGTTTATGGTAGTAGCATAGAGTACATTCACGTCATGTTTGTTAACATGAATGTTGGTGTAAATAATGGGGGTGATAATGGGGTAAGGCATTAGGTGAGAAATCGATGGACACAAGGAAAAAAAAGACTTCAAATGCATCGTTGGTCGACCTACGAGAGTTTGGATAAAAATGATGGCGACTGCATTTGTGCCTTGTTAAAAATATGTGTCAATTTATTTTTAATTTTTTTAAAAAGGAATACATGAAAAGAATATCCAAGCAGCCCTCGTGTTCCTGACGAACAAAATAGCAATCAATAAAACTTCAGACAAACTCGTGGTAATGAGCATTATTGCTATTTGGATGGATATGAATGCTGGTGGAAATAATAGGAGGTGATAATGAGGAGGAGGATTAGGTGAGAAATGGATGGCCACAACAAAAGATAATATAATCTGCTCTCCATTGTCCAGACACTCAGATAACTTCAGGCTTAAACATAAATCCACAAACTGGCTGGCGAAATCTGTAGAGCCATCTGCCACTCAAGTTGAATACACACATGGACCAAGCCAGTCGACCAATGATTTGATCAGCTTAAGCCTTAACCAGCTAAGCTTCACATATGATGACGATGATGGCATCAAACAAATTTAAGAGAGCCCTTATGCTTATGCGAAAGCAGAAACCATGATGTAAAACATTCAAGTAGCAAGCATTCCATCACCAAAGAAAAGGTATCAAGCTGCGGCTTTCAATTCCATTGATCTAGCAAGCAGCCGCTTGCACACACACAGAATTTGATGTGTGCAGTGATGTGATTCCCTGAACTCTGCTGCTACATAAAGAGATAAAAAGAGAAGGAAACTAATGTGTTGAATGGCTACAACCAAAAACATTTTGAAATTAAAGAGTAATTGTTTGTTTTATGGATATGAATGTTTGTGGAAATAATGGGACAAGGGATTATGTTAGAAATCGGTGGACACAATAAAAGAATCAAAATGTCACCCTCCTTCAGTGAGAGAAGCAACTGCACATTCCACATGGTTCTGTCTCCCCACTTCAATTCACTTGGACTCTTCTCCACTCAATCAATCTTCACCCCGTTGTCTACCAATGTACTCTCCAACTAACCGACTGTAATAACAATCCACACAACTTCACCACCCAGTTGGATATTTATCATCGTCAGTGTACTCTTCTCTACTCACATTTATGTCACTTGTTTTCCAAACCATTTCTAACCAAACATCCACCCAACTACAAACCACAGGCCCAACAACAACAAAATCGTTGCAATCTCGTAATAAATGCTCGTTTTGACTTTACGCAATTCATCACCCCCAAATTCGGTGGGCAGCCGTGGCATTCCCGTAATTACGACCACGGCACCCCTCCCACGGCACCGACGGCACCACCCACCCAACCCAAGGGGGACCAACGGTGACAGGAGTCAACGAAGACAAATGAATCGCTGCTGGGCCCCACCATCCACTACCATCGACGCTTGCTTGACCGCTTCACCTCCTTGTAAAGCAAAAAACTGTAGTGGGCCCACAAACCCGTTTTTATTTAGACGGTGAAAAAAAGATGGGAAATGCTGCATGCACCTCATAGAATGAGGTGCATGTACTTAATATTTCCTAAATAAGTAAATATGTCATCCCATTAGTTCAAATTGTAATGCCCTACAAGCTACTGCACAAGTACTAGAGCGGGGTGAATAGTACTTTAAAAATAACAAGGAGTATAATTCCTAATTATAGTGCAAACAACTACCAAATCAATTTGCGGAAGCTTAAATTGAATGACAACAACAAAATTAACAATGCTAACAAAAGATGTTACTGGGTTCGGATCCACCCAAGTCTCCCCGACTTGTTCCCGGTGATCCTACGTCCCAACCACCCGGATCCCCTCCGGATACTTAGGTTAGAAACCCTAACCCAAGATTTCCACTATGATATCTTGTGAAAAACCTTCACAAGATCAAATCATACATGCAATGGCAATAGTGAATCCTACAACCCGGGATCACAACCTTCTCTCACAACCGAGAGAATCAACAAGCAATATAAATGAGTTTATAATGAAATAAACAATCTTACCACAAAATCCTATACCTTGAGTTTTCTTACCAAATAGGTGCAAGGAGGGATTTGAGGAAGATGAAGTCACCAAGACCTAGCACCAAAGAAATGACCAGCAATGGGTGCCTAGGAGTGATTTGGAGACTTGAATCAAGCTAGAGCTTGAAGGGCTCACCAAGAACAAACTTCTCTCAAGATGGATTCTAGATCTAGAAAGTGAGAGAATGGATTTCTTGTGAGGAAGAGAGCTTTGGAAATGAGTGAGAATGACTATCTCTTTCAATCTCAATGAATCTCTTAATGGCAGCTCTAACCTAGAGAGAAATGACCTAGGTTCGTATTTATAGGGTCCCATAAAAACGAGTTAGGTCAAATCCCAACGGTTAGAAATCTGAGGCAACTAGTTGATGAACTAGTCGGTCAGTCAAACAACATGAACCGACTAAGTGATGAACAGTGAGGAGATTGAATTTCAGACCTAGAAATCTAGTCGGTCCAAGAAGACTTTCTGACCGACTAGTTTCACAACTAGTCGGTCGCACAGTGAACTTAGACCGACTAAGAGTCAAAAACAAATAGTCTGAATACAAATTGATTTAGTCGGTCCAAGAACAAATGTTGACCGACTAGATTGTCAACTAGTGGGTCACCAAACGTTCTTAGACCGACTAACTTTAAACAGTAGCTTAGGAGAAAATTAGTATGAACAGTAAAGCACAACTAGTCGGTCAAGGAAGCATCACTGACCGACTAGTTCACAAACTAGTCGGTCGGTGAGTCAACGTAGACCGACTAACTGTAAACAGTAAAATGCATGAAATTAAGGAAGCAAACTAGTCGGTCCAAGAAGCTTTGCTGACTGACTAGATCACCATCTAGTCGGTCAGTTCTTCTTCTTAAACCAACTAACTTGCACGAATAAGTCTGAATCGAAGCGCGATGCTTCGAGGAAGTTAGAGTGGACTTCAACTAAGATCCTAGAGCTACGATATGAGCGTTATGAAGATAGAATTGTAAGATATACTCAAGGCTTAACATTCCATAGATCAAAGCTAAAAGACTATAAATAAAACCTTAAGGAACGGTCTTTGAGAGCTTCGATCAATTCTTCATGACTTCCAAAACGGTCCAAAAGCTTCAACGAAGCTTTAGGCAATGAATACGAGCTTTGAGAAGTCTTGAGATGTCGCTTTGATTGTTCTCGTGAATTTGGCGACGATCTCCAATACTGCGCTCACAAAGTGTTAGTTCATGAATTATTTATGTTTGCTCATCATTCAAAACCAAATCCGGGGAGTCCAATATTCAACATTCTCCCCCTTTTTGGTGATGAGAAACCAACATAAATAATAATAAAAAATAATGATTCAAATGTAAAATACTTACTCCCCCTGCATTGATGACACGTTAATTCCAAAATGAATATATATAAATTGCATCAATCAGACGAGTAAGATATATAAAGAGAATCGATTTTTGAAATATCAGATTTTGAAAATCCTTATATATATCTTAACTCCCCCTGAATCTAACACATCAAAATAGATTCTTGGAAATTGAGTTAAATTTTCATTTGTCCTATTTATTATCATTATCTCTCCCCCTTTGGCATTATCCCAAAAATGGGGGGCAAACAACGACAACAAGTAGGAAAAGAAAAATCCAACATCGGGAGTCGTAGATGTTGACGATGGACCTAATTGACACCAAGGGAAAAGCGATGAAATCAAATCAAGGTGTGCCAAATTGTCCATCATCAAAAAGCGAAAACTAAAATCATCAAAAAAAATACCAAGTATTGATTCAATTATTGAATAAAGGAACATACCCTCCAATATTCAATATTCTTGGTTAAATTTGTGCATGGAAAACAATTCTATACAATCATAGAAATATAATCTATTTAACCAAGTTTTTAAGCGTCGAGCGACGAGTTCACATATCATATGCATTGAATGAGAATTAAATGTGCACGACGAGGTAAAAACAAAGAGGACATCGATGTATATATATATATATATATGTAAACCATGAGTACATCCAAATAAATCACATCGAGTACATCATATCAAGTGCAACATCTGCACCAACATACAAAAAAATAATACATCATACGTCATCGAACCATCATCAACATCAAAAAGGTACAACAGAATCATACAAACACCATCAGCAACATCAGAAAAATACATCACATGCACCGACACCCATAAAACAAAATACATCAAATCACCACCCAAACTCCATCTCATCCTAACCTAAAACACTCTCAACAAGATGTATCATCCAAAGATCATAGGAGAGGCCTCGAAAAAAAACGATCACGAGGAAGTGTCTGGATCAGCAGTCTCCGCGGGTCCAGTCGAGGGAGTGGACTCAAGCTCTGCTGGGAGGAGTGGCGTGTCAACAGACGGGATCGTCGGGGCAGGAGTGGAAACAACGACGACTGGCTCAACGGCTGGGGTATCAACAGGAACAACAGCAGGCAAATCAGGAGCAGGGTCGTCAACAGGAGCAGCAGCAGCATCGGAAGCCTGATCCACTGGTGCAGAAGTCTCTGGAGCACCGGAAGAGGTGCCAGCTCCAGGAGCAGATGTAGAGGAGGGGGTGGAGTAGGGGCCTTCTCGGGATGTTCAGGAGTGTATTCTTCATCAGAATCATCCTCGGAATCACTATCTGAACGCTCACCGGGAGGGGTAGGAGCACGGAACATTTTGGACTTAGGCTTGGGCTTGGAAGATTGGCCGGTAGGTTTGGGCTTGGATATCCTCTTCCTCTTCAACGGTGTTGAAGACGAAGAGGGGGGACGAGTGGTCTTGGCCCTACGCTTAGGAGGGGTCGAAGCGGTCGCGGCCTCTATGGTCATGGGGGATGCCCCAGAAGAGGTAATCGGGAGTCTCGTTCTTACCATGATCACGGCACACCGAGTACAATCAAGCGACGGAATAAGATCAAACACCCTAAGTTCAAGCCCTAGAACTGAAACAATCAAGCCCTAAGAGTTAATTTCGAAACCCTAGAAGTTGAAAGCAACCTAGGACAAACCCTAGGGATGAAAACGAGATCTAGGAAGGGGGGAGATACCTAGGGGAGTGGTCGACGGCGACGGGCGGCGGAGTTGGCCGAAAAAACGGCCGGAGATCGACGGGAAGACGAAGGGTCTCGATCGGGTTTTGAGGATTTTTCGAGCAGGAGAGCAAAAACAATCGACTAGACTTAGAAAAAATCGGTAAGAATGAGTATTAGTCGGTTGAGAATGCGAAAAGACGTGGTTGCCCTAGAGCACTTAGTCGGTCACAGTTCAAGCACTGACCGACTAGATTACGATCTAGTCGGTCGGTCAATGAGCTTAAACCGACTAAGTCGAAACAGAGGCAAAACGAAAAATCTAGGGCTAGAGTTAGTCGGTCACAGTTCAATAACTGACAGACTAGTTTTCAATCTAGTCGGTCGGTAAGTGTACTGTGACCGACTAAAAGAAGTCAATGACAAAGGAAAGTTCATAGCTTGAACTAGTCGGTCTGAGTTCACTAGCTGACCGACTAGATGAGAATCTAGTTGGTTGGCTGATGAACTGAAACCGACTAGAAGAGTCCAAAAGTTGATAAATGAGTTCTCTCCACAAAATACATGGACGAAACATCTTAACTCTCTCATAAGTCATCTAAACTACCCCATAAAACATCGAAATCTCAAATACGACATTCAAATAAGAATTCGAACAAAAATTCAAACATATCACATAAAATCCCAAAAATTCAATAAATCTAGCATGAACGAAATATCGCGAAATATAATAGCATGCAAGATAATTGAATGAAACATGAATCCTATATCTCGGATTCACCCATAATCCCCAATTCTCGACGCAACTGCACAAAGGAGTCCTCCTTTAGGGGTTTCGTGAAAATATCGACGATTTGCTTTTGGGTTTCAACGTACACTAATATGATGTCCTTTTTAGCAACATGATCATCTAAAAAATGGTGTCGGACATCTATGTGTTTAGATCGGGAATGGTGCACCGGATTCTTTGAAAGACAAATAGCACTTTGGCTATCCACCATGATAGGGCTAGTATCACAATGAATACCAAAATCCTTTAGTGTGTGTCTCATCCAAAGAACCTGGGCACAAGCGGCACCGGCGGCAATATATTCCGCCTCGGTGGTTGAAATTGATACCGAATTTTGCTTCTTGGAAAACCAAGAGACAAGAGAATTTCCTAAAAAATGGCAAGTGCCACTAGTACTCTTCCTGTCGGATTTGCATCCCGCATAATCAGCGTCACTATATGAGACTAACTCATATGTGCTAGATTTCGGATAAAGTAATCCAAAATCTAAAGTGTAACTTAGATAGCGAAAAATACGTTTAACCGCTACTAAGTGAGAATCCTTAGGTTGAGACTGATAACGAGCACAAATACAAACGGCAAACATAATATCGGGCCTACTTGCGGTAAGATAAAGTAGACTACCTATCATACCTCGATATAGACGAATGTCTACATCTTTTCCGCCCGTATCTTTATCAAGATGCGTTGTAGTGCTCATAGGAGTCTTTTTCCCGGAGGCATTCTCCATTCCAAATCGCTTTAGCAACTCCACCGTGTATTTCGTTTGGTGGATGAAGATTGCATCGTTCAATTGGCGAATTTGGAGACCTAAGAAATATTTGAGTTCGCCCATGTGGCTCATCTCAAATTGCTCCTTCATAACATTAGAAAACTCTTCACAAAGAGTGAAGTTAGTAGCACTGAAAATGATATCATCAACATAAATTTGAACTAATAAAATATCATTATTCGCATGCTTAACAAAAAGTGTAGAATCGGCTTCGCCCATTTTAAAATTCAAATCCAAAAGAAAATTCTTTATGCGATCATACCAAGCTCGAGGAGCTTGTCTCAAACCATAAAGAGCTTTCTTTAGTTTAAAAACATGATTTGGAAATTTTTCATTTATGAAGCCCGGAGGTTGAGAAACGTAAACTTCTTCAACGACATCTCCGTTTAAAAATGCACTTTTAACATCCATTTGAAATAATTTAAAATTTTTATGGCATGCAAAAGACAATAATAGTCTAATTGATTCTAATCTAGCTACCGGAGCGAAGGATTCTTCGAAATCGATACCTTTCTCTTGTCGATAGCCTTGAGCTACTAACCGAGCTTTGTTCCGGACGACGACTTGGTTTTCGTCGGTTTTGTTCTTGAAGATTCACTTTGTCCCTATGACGGTGTGGTTCTGCGATGGCAAAGGAACAAGCTCCCATACCTCATTCCTCTCGAATTGAATGAGTTCCTCCTCCATGGCAAGGATCCAAGCACTATCTTCGCACGCTTCAACTATATTCTTTGGCTCTATCGATGAGGCAAAGGCACAATTGGCGAAGTGGTGGACTTGAGATCCCGTCTTGACTCTATCTTGAATATTGCCAATGACTTGCTCATGGGGATGGTCACGAACGGTATGAAGCCGCTTGGGAATATCTTGATCACTAGGTACATTCTCAACAACTTCATTAGTCGGGTTAGTATCAATAGAATCAATTGAATCAATAGACTTAGAGTTTTCAAACGAATCACATAAAACGTCCATAGAATCATCATCATTTGAAATTCTAGAAGTAGTAAAATTCTCATTAAAAGAGACATGTAGTGATTCCTCGATCGTAGAGGATCTTTTGTTGTATATCCGGTAGGCTTTGCTACGTGAGGAATACCCAACAAATATCCCCTCATCCGATCTCGGATCAAACTTGTCCAAATTATCATATGTGTTTTTAATAAAACATTTTGCGCCGAAAACACGAAAATGTTTAACTTGAGGCAATCTACCAAACAACAATTCATAGCAAGTTTGTTTGGTGCCGGGCCTCAAAAGTATTCTATTAAACACATAACAAGCGGTGTGTTCCGCTTCCGCCCAAAATTGATAACCAAGTTGACTATCTTAGAGCATAGTGCGAGCACACTCCACAAGCGTTCTATTCTTCCTCTCAACAACACCATTTTGAGGAGGTGCGCGAGGGAAAGAAAACGTGTGAGTAATTCCAAGATCATCACAGAAATTTGAGAAAGACTCATTCTCAAATTCACCCCCATGATCACTACGAATAGTGACAATGGTGGTTCCGATGAGATTTTGTACTTTCTTCACAATTATTGTGAAGTTTTCAAAAGCTTCATTTTTATTACATAAGAAAAATACCCATGTAAATCTAGAATAATCATCGACGATGACAAGACCATATCTTGCATTTCCTAAGGAAGCAACTCTAGTTGGCCCAAATAAATCTAGATGTAATAGCTCTAGTGGCCGTTTAGTAGAAATGCTTTTCTTAGGTTTAAATGAAGATTTAGGAAGCTTGCCACGTTGACAAGAATCACAAAAACTTTTCTTTTCAAAAACGAGCTTCGGAAAACCTTTAATGGAATTTAATTTTGAAAGCTTATAAAGTGTTCCAAAGTTCACGTGTCCAAAGCGTCGATGCCATAAGTGTTGTTCACTTGTGTTGGCAACGAGACATTGTTCATATGACTTAGAAAGATCCAAAATATAGATATCTTTATGGCGTGTGCCGAAAAATAATAAATCATTATTATCATTCAAAATATGACACAATCCTTTCGCAAAGCTAACTTTGTAACCCTTGTCACTAAGTTGGCTTATTGAAATAAGATTATGATTTAAACCATTAACTAGATAAACATCACTAATTAAGGGTTTAGATGGGTTACCCACTTTACCAACACCGACGATGGTTCCGCTCTCGTTGCCTCCAAATACGACGCGGTTTCCATTTGCAATGGGAAATACTCCAGAGAGCAATTGAGCGTCACCCGTCATGTGTTTTGAACACCCGCTATCGAGTATCCAATTCCCCTTGAAGCTAAATTTAAATTTGTTGCTCCTTTTATTTTTCTTTTCCTTGAGTACCTAAAGATAGAGAATTTCATATCATGGTACCCAAGGTCATTGGGTCCTCAAAGGTTAGACCTTTGGAAGCCAAGTCCAATTGGACTTAGACTTCCCCACATAATTTCTACTATGCACAACATCCGAAAAATAAGCATTCATATACACTTGTTTTTCATCCATGCTTGTGTCCTTTGGGCTCCAAATAGTGAAAATCTTGGGAGCCCTCATCCTATTGGGTGCATGCATGCGACGTTGATTTCTACGTGATGCATGTTGTGGATAGGCATAAGGAACATGATGGAATGGTGCACGACGAGAATTATTCATATGATGAGGTGGGTGAACATATGCATGTGTGGGAACACGTGCGTGAGGGTGTCTCACATGGTGTGCACGTACCCGAGAATGTGTTGCATAAAAATCATCATATGTGTGAGCCGGTGGAGTAGGACGAGTGTTCCTACGTGGCATGGTATTTGTGTACATATAAGCATGCCCCTTCTTTGGAGGTCCACCCAAAGTGGGTTTCTTTCCGAAAGAGGGTGTGGACGAGGTGGAAGCACCATTGGTAGAGGAACTACCAATAGAGTGTTTGCTACCACTCGTTGAGGCATCGGAAGTTGGCCTAACAAAAGTAGTGACCGACTTGGATGACTTTCCCAAAGTATACCCCAAACCAACATGGTGATTGGCCGGAGGTAAGACACTTAGGATATTATCCAAATGGCCCTTACCCTTATTGAACTTATTGATTCGGCCTAATGTGTTCTCATATTTCTCGGTGAGAGAACGCAAAGAAGTATCCAAAGTAGATACTTGCGATGTGAGCACATAAACACGAGATTTAAGACTTTCATTCTCAATACTCAAAGTCGAGTTTTGAGAAGTCAAATCCTCTATCTTATGTTCTTCCGGATCCTCAATGCTAACATGTTCAAGTTTAGATTTGAGATTAACAATCTCATTTCTTAACTCTTCAACAACGGTGTCGTTGTTGGTGATGATAGTCTTAGGCGAGTTTTGAATGCTAGCTAGGTCATCTTTTACTTTAGTATATCTATTTACTAATTTAGTGTATTTAGACCATAATTGAGAGTTAGTATTTCTAAGATCATCCATGGTTACCTCATCGCCTTCGTTGTCGCTATCATCGGAGGAGGAAGATCCTTGATCATGCTCCTCTCTCGCCATGAAGCACATGTGCGCTTGCTCCACTTTCTCATCGTCCGACTCTCCGCTTGAGGAATCCTCGGAGTCGGTGAATGTTGCTCCGACAAGTCCCTTTTTGTACCCCTTTTTGTACTTCTTGGACTTGTCGAACTTCGGCGCCTTCCACTTCTCCTTTTGCTTGTTTTGAGGACAATCCGCTTTGATGTGTCCTGGCTTATTGCATTTAAAGCACAAAGGTGGAGAGGCGTTAGTAGAAGTTAATTTAGATTTTTGTTTGAAGTTACCCTTTCGGAAGAAGCGATTGAACTTCTTTGCCATGAGTGCAATGGATTCCATGTCCATTTCTTCTTCCGAGTCCTCATCATCGGTAGAGGTGGATGAAGCCGCCTTGAATGCAATCGCCTTTTTCTTAGGCACGTCTTGGTTCAAATAGGACTTCATCTTTTCTTGTAACTTCACCTTGCTATCTTTACGTACCTCGTATGCCATCAAAATACCCATCAATTGAACTACGGTATATTTATTCATGTCATTACCTTCCTCGATGGCGAAGGTACGTTTCTCCCAAGAAGAAGGAAGTCATTCGATAATCTTCGAACACTTCTCCTTTTGGGTGTAGGTTTTGCCGAGAGCTTCCAACTCGTTCATTATGTCGACGAAGCGAGCATAATACTCCTTCATCTTTTCTCCCTGTTCCATATGAAACAATTCGTAATCTCTATTGACTACCACGAGTTTAGAATCTCTTACCCAACTCGTTCCTTCATGCAAAATGAGTAGCGAATTCCAAATTTGATATGCACTCTTACATGTGCATATCTTATTAAAATGTTCGGGTTCCAAAGCACATTGTAAAGCATTCATTGCTTTGGCATTTGCAATCTCCGCGGCGACCTCCGCGGTGGTCCACTTGTCGAAATCTTCTTCGGTAGGCACATTGTACTCCGACATGGTAATTCTCCACAAGGAAGCGCTCCGGAGGAACGTTTCCATCCGGCATTTCCAATATCCATAATTGACGCCGTTGAAGAATGGAGGCCTAGTCGAGGAATGTCCTTCCATGACTGAAGACGCTCCTTCACGGTTCCTGAAGGTTCCATAATCCGCAGGTGGACGAACGGTCTTGTTGTCGTTGGCAGACATAGCTAAGTATCTGGCTCTGATACCAAATGTAATGCCCTACAAGCTACTGCACAAGTACTATAGGGGGGGTGAATAGTACTTTAAAAATAACAAGGAGTATAATTCCTAATTATAGTGCAAACAACTACCAAATCAATTTGCGGAAGCTTAAATTAAATGACAACAACAAAATTAACAATGCTAACAAAAGATGTTACTGGGTTCGGATCCACCCAAGTCTCCCCAACTTGTTCCCAGTGATCCTACGTCCCAACCACCCGGATCCCCTCCGGATACTTAGGTTAGAAACCCTAACCCAAGATTTCCACTATGATATCTTGTGAAAAACCTTCACAAGATCAAATCATACATGCAATGGCAATAGTGAATCCCACAACCCGGGATCACAACCTTCTCTCACAACCGAGAGAATCAACAAGCAATATAAATGAGTTTATAATGAAATAAACAATCTTACCACAAAATCCTATACCTTGAGTTTTCTTACCAAATAGGTGCAAGGAGGGATTTGAGGAAGATGAAGTCACCAAGACCTAGCACCAAAGAAATGACCAGCAATGGGTGCCTAGGAGTGATTTGGAGACTTGAATCAAGCTAGAGCTTGAAGGGCTCACCAAGAACAAACTTCTCTCAAGATGGATTCTAGATCTAGAAAGTGAGAGAATGGATTTCTTGTGAGGAAGAGAGCTTTGGAAATGAGTGAGAATGACTATCTCTTTCAATCTCAATGAATCTCTTAATGGCAGCTCTAACATAGAGAGAAATGACCTAGGTTCGTATTTATAGGGTCCCATAAAAACGAGTTAGGTCAAATCCCAACGGTTAGAAATCTGAGGCAACTAGTCGGTCAAAGAACAACCACTGACCGACTAGTTCATCAACTAGTCGGTCAGTCAAACAACATGGACCGACTAAGTGATGAACAGTGAGGAGATTGAATTTCAGACCTAGAAATCTAGTCGGTCCAAGAAGACTTTCTGACCGACTAGTTTCACAACTAGTCGGTCGCACAGTGAACTTAGACTGACTAAGAGTCAAAAACAAATAGTCTGAATACAAATTGATTTAGTCAGTCCAAGAACAAATGTTGACCGACTAGATTGTCAACTAGTCGGTCACCAAACGTTCTTAGACCGACTAACGATAAACATTAGCTTAGGAGAAAATTAGTATGAACAGTAAAGCACAACTAGTCGGTCAAGGAAGCATCACTGACCGACTAGTTCACAAACTAGTCGGTCGGTGAGTCAACGTAGACCGACTAACTGTAAACAGTAAAGTGCATGAAATTAAGGAAGCAAACTAGTCGGTCCAAGAAGCTTTGCTGACCGACTAGATCACCATCTAGTCGGTCAGTTCTTCTTCTTGAACCAACTAACTTGCACGAATAAGTCCGAATCGAAGCGCGATGCTTCGAGGAAGTTAGAGTGGACTTCAACTAAGATCCTAGAGCTACGATATGAGCGTTATGAAGATAGAATTGTAAGATATACTCAAGGCTTAACATTCTATATATCAAAGCTAAAAGACTATAAATAAAACCTTAAGGAACGGTCTTTGAGAGCTTCGATCAATTCTTCATGACTTCCAAAACGGTCCAAAAGCTTCAACGAAGCTTTAGGCATTGAATACGAGCTTTGAGAAGTCTTGAGATGTCGCTTTGATTGTTCTCGTGAATTTGGCGACGATCTCCAATACCGCGCTCACAAAGTGTTAGTTCATGAATTATTTATGTTTGCTCATCATCCAAAACCAAATCTGGGGAGTCCAATATTCAACACAAATCATACTCTCTCTCTTCTCCAATTAGTAAAATTTGACCCTGAATCCTATATGCACCTCATTTTTTGAGGTGGATTTAGCAATTCTCAAAAAGATTTTGACGTAGAAAGTTAAAAATGTTATAAACGGGTTTTGGAGGCCCAACTTGTTATTAGGTATCCACCCATTATGTAACGATATTGCTATAAATACAGGGCTACGGATTCCGTAGACACCAAGTTTACAACACGTTATCAGCACGCTCGAGGCTGAGCCGAACCTCTGCCGACGGACGAACGCGACGCGAACGGGCTTCCTTCACCGAACGTCGCTAGATCCGACGGGTAGGATCTAGATGTAATTCTTTTCCCTAGATCTAAATTCGTATGCGCATATGTCTAGATCCAAATAGTTGGATCGATTGTTTAATGAAAAATCAACGTTTTAATTGTTAAAAATCAACTTTTTACAATAAAACGCTTTTTTGAAGATTAAAAATGGATTTTTCCAATAAAAATCGGATTTTTATCATCTTCTTCCCCAAAAACCATTAAACCATAGGGGGATTCTCCTTCTCTATGCGGCCGAAAGCCATCACGCGAACCCTTCCATCCCGCGCAATCACCGCCGCCGCTCGAAGCGTCATGCAGAACCCGCCGCCTGCGACGGCGGGGCAGATCCCGCCGCCTGCAGCGGCGGGCACCGTCGCCGCCTGCGACGGCGGGCCGTTTCCGCCGCCTGCAGTCCTACCGCCGCCCGCAGCGGCGGACCCCCCCCGCCTCCGCCAGCAACGGCGGACGGGCCCCGTCGCCTGCAGCGGTCCCCCATCGTGTGCGCGCATGTCCGAAAACCCTAGCCGCCAGAAGCGGCAACTCACGCGACCAAAAACCCTAACTAGGGTTTGACCACAAAAATTTTCTATTTTTCGATCTATTTTCAGATTTAATTACGATTTATTTTTCGTTAAAAATCTGGATAAATTACACGTTTTTAATTCATCGCATTTTGGTTGGATTATCTGATTATCATCGTTTAATAATTAGAAAGATCCTGCGACCGCTCTGCCGTTAGTCAACTAACCTAACGGTGTATGACGTTGCCCAGTGGTCCAATAATTATTAAGCGAAAAATTTTCATTTCCATTATAAACTGCATATGATGATTAATTGCCTGTAATGACTAAACTGCCTGTGATGATTAAATGCCTGCTACATTTTTCCTGCCTGCAACGAATGTTTATATTTGCTGTGGTTTTGGATCGGCTAGTTATCACCATTATTTCCCTTGCATTCTTTTCTTTTTTTGAGAGAAAAATGTAGTGAGGATATTTTTGTAAAATTACAAGACCGGCGGACGCCTCAGGAAGATGAAGATCCATTCCAGAAGAATAGGGGCCCCATGGGGGTTCCCGAGTTGTACTTTCATTCTTTTTGGGACTGTATGGACTGTAATTAATATGGTGATTAGCCGATCTACGCAGTAGATATCTGCGTCTGAAATGCTTAATTATTAATTTTTCTTTAAAAATATCTAATTATTGCTTGTTTTTAAACATGCTAGAGAGATAATGGCCAAAATTGCGAGCGTCGATTTTGACGTATTGGATGCTACATGCAAGAACTATTTAAGCTGGCAGTTGGACATAAAATTCCATCTGCGTGCACAGGGACTGAGCCATGCCATCGCTGTAGGCAATAAGGTTTCTGATATAGATAAATCGAAAGCAATTATCTATATCAGACGCCATATCGATCGGACCCTAAAGGCCGAGTACCTCACGGTGGAAGACTCTTATGAGCTATGGACCGCTCTCGAGGATAGGTATAAACATCAAAGAGATGTTATCCTTCCCTGAGCGCAATACGAATGGGAGAACCTCCGTATCCAAGACTTTAAGTCTATTTCCGAGTACAACTCGGCACTTTTTAGTATCACCTCACGCATGAAGTTGTGTGGTGAGAAGGTGACGGAGGAGCGCATGTTAGAGAAGACGTATACATCCTTCCAGGAGAAGGATATTATACTAATGCAACAGTATCGTGAACGAAAGTTCACGAAATACTCAGAGCTTCTCTCATGCCTTCTGATGGCAGAGCAGAATAGAGACCTTCTTCTGGCCACCTATAACTCACGCCCTATCGGCACTGCTCCTGCGCCTGAAGCACATCACAGCTCCTCCCAGAAGAAGAGGAGCAACTTCAAAGGCAAACCCCAGAAGGGTAAGGCAATGAAAAAGCAGGCTAGAGGACCTCTTCCAAGAACCAACAATGAGGGAAAGAAGAAATATGTGTGGAAGAGAAAGGACGATGGCCAGACATCTACCCCCAGAAAGGACTGGGAAGATAAGTGCCACAGGTGTGGCATGACTGGACACTGGTCCAGTAATTATCGGACTCCACGCCATCTACAGGACTTGTACAAAGCGAGCCAGAAGCAAGCTGAGACTGTAATGCCCTACAAGCTAATGCACAAGTACTAGAGGGGGGTGAATAGTACTTTAAAAATAACAAGGAGTATAATTCCTAATTATCGTGCAAACAATTACCAAATCAATTTGCGGAAGCTTAAATTGATGACAACAACAAAATTAACAATGCTAACAATAGATATTACTGGGTTCGGATACACCCAAGTCTCCCCGACTTGTTCCCGGTGATCCTACGTCCCAACCACCCGGATCCCCTCCGGATACTTAGGTTAGAAACCCTAACCCAAGATTTCCACTATGATATCTTGTGAAAAACCTTCACAAGATCAAATCATACATGCAATGGCAATAGTGAATCCCACAACCCGGGATCACAACCTTCTCTCACAACCGAGAGAATCAATAAGCAATATAAATGAGTTTATAATGAAATAAACAATCTTACCACAAAATCCTATACCTTGAGTATTCTTACCAAATAGGTGCAAGGAGGGATTTGAGGAAGAGGAAGTCACCAAGACCTAGCACCACTGAAATGAGCAGCAATGGGTGCCTAGGAGTGATTTGGAGACTTGAATCAAGCTAGAGCTTGAAAGGCTCACCAAGAACAAACTTCTCTCAAGATGGATTCTAGATCTAGAATGTGAGAGAATGGATTTCTTGTGAGGAAGAGAGCTTTGGAAATGAGTGAGAATCTCTAACTCTTTCAATCTCAATGAATCTCTTAATAGCAGCTCTAACCTAGAAAGAAATGACCAAGCTTCGTATTTATAGGGTCCCATAAAAACGAGTTAGGTCAAATCCCAACGGATAGACATCTGAAGCAGTTAGTCGGTCAAAGAACAACCACTGACCGACTAGTTCATCAACTAGTCGGTCGGTCAAACAACATGGACCGACTAAGTGAGGAACAGTGAAGAGATTGAATTTCAGACCTAGAAATCTAGTCGGTCCAAGAAGACTGTCTGACCGACTAGTTTCACAACTAGTCGGTCGGTCAGTGAACTTAGACCGACTAAGAGTCAAAAACAATTAGTCTGAGTACAAATTGATTTAGTCGGTCCAAGAACAAATGTTGACCGACTAGATCATCAACTAGTCGGTCGCCAAACGTTCTTAGACCGACTAACGATAAACAGTAGCTTAGGAGAAAATTGGCATGTACAGTAAAGCTCAAGTAGTCGGTCAAAGAAGCATCACTGACCGACTAGTTCACAAACTAGTCGGTCGGTGAGTCAACGTAGACCGACTAACTGTAAACAATACTGAGCAAGAAAATACAAACTGAAACTAGTCGGTCTAAGAAGCTTTGCCGACCGACTAGATCACCATCTAGTCGGTCAGTTCTTCTTCTTGAACAAACTAACATGCACAATAAAGTCTGAATCGAAGCGCGATGCTTCGAGGAAGTTAGAATGGACTTCTACTAAGATCCTAGAGCTAAGATATGAGCGTTATGAAGATATAAATGTAAGATATACTCAAGGCTTAACATTCTATAGATCGAAACTAAAAGACTATAAATAAAACCTTAAAGAACGGTCTTCGATAGCTTCGATCAAATCTTCATGACTTCCAAAATGGTCCAAAAGCTTCAACGAAGCTTTAGGCATTGAATACGAGCTTTGAGAAGTCTTGAGATGTCACTTTGAGTGTTCTCGTGAATTTGGCGACGATCTCCATAACTGCGCTCACAAATTGTTAGTTCATGAATTATTTATGTTTGCTCATCATCCAAAACCAAATCCGGGGAGTCCAATACTCAACATTCTCCCCCTTTTTGGTGATGACAAACTAACATAAATAATAATAAAAAATAATGATTCAAATGTAAAATACTTACTCCCCCTGCATTGATGACACGTTAATTCCAAATTGAATATATATAAATTGCATCAATCAGACGAGCAATATAGATATTGAGAATCGAATTTTGAAATATCGGATTTGAAAATCCTTATATATATCTTAACTCCCCCTGAATCTAACATATCAAATTAGATTCTTGGAAATTGAGTTAAATTTTCATTTGCCCCTAATCATTATCATTATCTCTCCCCCTTTGGCATTATCCCAAAAATGGGGGGCATACATGTAGGATCCTGCCAAAACAGAGTTAGGATCAATAAATGAAGTTGAGACTTACGCTTGCGTATGCGGCACGGTAGTCTACAAACTTCGCCTTCGGATTCGCCACGACGGATCGAGTCTTCTCACGAACGGAGTAAGGCTACTAAATCCACAATCTAAATCTCTACTTTTAGATTAAGAACTTGGATAGAGGGAGAAGAAGTATTTCGGCAGAGCTTCGCTAGAATGAATATGCATGCAAGAATGCCATGCAAAGTGTAAGGAAATGGCTTACCCTTGGGTCTTATTTATAGCCCCCAAGGTAGTTATTTTAGGGTAAGTTGTTCCTTTGGAACAACTTAATTAAGGTGTACCATGATACATGGCACATTATAAGCTTAAGTTGTACCATATGCATGGTACAATATAAGCTTAAGATATTCCCCCTTTATTAGCCATATGTCGCATGCACTTATGCATATATAATGCGACTTTCCCACTCATCCAGAGATCCTCTCCGCAAGGGAACAGATTCCCTTTGTACACGACTTCGTGTACACGACGTTCGAGGTCAGTATTCCCTTGTACATCCCCCACAAGGGTGTACAAACGTCTTCCATATCCAACATCTCCCACTCACACCTGAGGGGATTGTAAGAGAACGTCTTTCTCTTAGTTCTTTCATCTATCATACCGAGAAATAGACCGTGCGACCGTCATGCGCGTAGAGTCTGTTGTTGTGCACTTGTTAGAGATACACAACGACCTCGAAGGTGCAAAGTTGAGTAGTTCAACGCATGCTTTACCCTAGACCCTAGATTATTTCTTCACATTTCTTATACTTTATATTCAACAATTGAATCCCATCTGGATCACAATTGGCTGGCCAGCTTTGAATCATTAAAGTCCAAATGTGAATATGAAATCAATCTTCCTCTTCTTGCGAACCTTCTGATCTTGACTTGATTCGCTTTTCTAACGTGCCCCGCCGAGCCGAATTATCATAGCCCATTAGCAACACGCTAAGATAGCGATCATCTCGTCAAATCTAAAGGAACCAATTGAAGTCCTTGAGGGTAAGAGTTAAGGCCCATATGGCCTTTGAGTCTCACATAATAGCAAACACTATTGCTACTAACTCAGTGGTCGTAATGCATACGTGGTATGAACACGTATTACAACATCGCTCCTTTCCCAGGGAGTGTATGTCTCAATGATGTTGTAAGGATGATGATCAGGCACCACAATGACGGACTTTGAGTCCCTTATTCTACTCAAATAGTCCTTTGGACTCACATCCCGCATTTAGACAGATAGGATTTCCAAGAATCCTCTTAGATCTTTTGTGAGCATCCATATGATGCAGATCTTTCAAGCGACCATTTTGTTTAAGTCATGACTCTTGAATCATCCGTCTGATGATTTTGACTTCAAACAGGTCTCATCTCTATTCCATCCGTCTGATAGAATAAGGCGGTTGCTCATGTGAGAGAGCCAACCTCAATCTGTCCGACATACTAGAATTCAGCTGAGATTTCAAAAAATGTACACAAACATTTCTTAAGAAATTCATATGCAACGTTTGAAAAAGAACTTATTCTTTTATTAATTTTGATCATTTACAGACATGGGAATTTACATTGGTACAACTCAGCTCTTACGCAATCCTTGAGATGATAAGTGTTTGTAAAACACATCTCTGGGATAGCTTTCGTAAGCGGATCCGCTATCATCTCATGCGTAGATATGTACCTTATGTCTACCTTCTTGGTCTTATCATAGTCTTTTGCAAATTTGTAGCGGATATCTATGTGTTTGGTCTTACAATGGAATTTCGGATCTTTGACATAGGCTATAGATGCTTGACTGTCGCTGTGTATGGGTACAGCACCTGAGTCATTTGCATTAATTAGCCTGTCTAAGAACTTCCTAAGCCAAACAGCCTCTTGGACCGCCATGCTAAATGCTACAAACTCGGCTTCCATGGTTGAAAGTGCGATGCAGGATTGTTTCTTGCTACTCCAGGATATTGCACCAGATCCGAGTAGAAAAACATATCATGAGGTCGATCGTCGCTCATCGAGATCACCCGCCCAATCAGCATCAGTGTAGCCTTCGAGCCTCAAGGCATCTCCTTGATACCATAAAGCAAAGTCTACAGTTCCTTTGAGATACCGCATTATCCTCTTAACCGCTTTCCAGTGTACTTGCCCTGGGTTGGATTGGTAACGACTTACCATTCCAACGGCAAAACAGATGTCCGGTCTTGTACACATCATAGTGTACATTAGACTACCAACTGCACTGGAATATGGAACTTTATCCATAATCTCCTTCTCTTTTTGGTTCTTCGGACATGATTTCAGACATAAATTGTCGCACTTGCTTATTGGAGTATCAATGGACTTGCAGTCCTGCATATTAAAACATTCTAGAACCTTCTTTATATAAGTCTCCTGTGAAAGAGAAAGAAGTTTCTTTGAACGATTCCTTGAAATCTTAACTCCAAGGATATATGCGGCTTCTCCTATGTCTTTCATCTCAAAAACTGATGAAAGCCAAGCCTTGATATCCATCACAAAGCCCTTGTCATTTCCGGCTATTAAAATGTCATCTACATATAGAGACATAATAATATACTTGTTCTTATTCCTCTTGATATATACACAGTTATCTTCATCAAGCATGGAAAATTCATTTGATAAGACAACCTCTTGAAATCGTATATACCATTGCCTCGAGATTGTTTAAGACCATATATGGATTTAAGAAGTTTACAAACCTTATGTTCGTTTCCTTCTTTTACAAACCCTGTTGGTTGTTCCATATAGATCTCCTCGTCCAGTTCTCCATTGAGAAAGGCAGTCTTTACATCCATTTGATGTAATTCGAGGTCTAAGCAAGCTACCATTGCCAGAATCAGGCGAATCGAGGTAAAACGCACAACAGGTGAGAAGGTCTCTTCGTAGTCTATCCCTTCCTGTTGCGTAAAACCTTTCGCGACAAGGCGAGCTTTATATCTGTCAATAGAGCCATCAGCCTTATGCTTGATCTTGAGAACCCATTTGTTCCCAATAGCTCTACGTCCTATGGGTAAGTCAACTAAGTCCCAGACTTGGTTAACTTTCATGGATTCTAACTCCTCTTGCATCGCTTCCATCCATTTGTCTTTAGCAGGGCAAGATACGGCCTGTTTGAAAGTAGCAGGCTCGTCATCTTCTTGTAGTAAAGTCATAAAGGGTTGCGGAAATTCATCCTCAAATCTTAGAGGAGCCAACCTTGTACGACTACTACGTCGTATTTGAGATTCTTCAAGTCCTTGTTGACTTGAATTTAGATCAATTCTAATATCACTCCCACTTGGAATGTCGTTAGAATTGCTCCCACTTGTATCATTATTCCCGTATGGAATAGGATAATCGTCATTCGTATAATCCATTGGTGAAAGTTGAAACGTATTTTCGTTTTCACCAAGAATTCTCCCACTCGAATGAGGTAATCCTTCTTGATCATAAATCTCAAATAGAGATAAGTCCTGACTTATCTCGCCCTGTCTTGGAAACTCGTTTTCCAAGAAAGTGACATCCCTCGATTCAAACTCAATTAGCCCACCATTGTCTTCCTGACTAACAAAAACATAGCCTTTGGAGTTTTCTGCGTATCGTATGAAGATACATTTCCTTCCCCTTGGCCCAAGTTTGCCATACTTATGGGAGAAAATATGTGCGTAGGATGCACAACCCCAAGGTTTTAAAATGTTTAAGTCAGGAGACCTTTGGTTCCACAACTTATAAGGAGTGGAGCTAACTGATTTCGAGGGCACGCGGTTTAAAATGAAAGCGGCCGTCAATAATGCATCACCCCAAAAGGTGATTGGCAAGTTAGCTTGCGCCATCATTGAACGGACCATTTCCATTAAAGTCCTATTTCTCCTTTCTGCAACACCGTTTTGTTGAGGAGTATAAGGCATAGTTACCTGATGTACTATGCCTTTTTCATCACAAAGTTCCTTAAAACTTATTGATTGATATTCACCGCCCCTATCGGTTCGCAAAACCTTAATCTTGCGATCTAATTGATTCTCCACTAAACTCATATAGTTTTTAAAGCAAGCCAAAGCTGCACTTTTGTGGGATATCAAATAGATATGTCTGAATCGGGTGAAATCATCAATAAAAGTGATGAAATAGGAATTTCCGCGTCTTGTCTTGACATTCATCGGACCACATATGTCCGAATGGATAAGCTGTAATGGAACCTCGGCCCTTGTGCCGGTTCCAAACGGCTTGCGACAAGATTTCCCCACTAGGCAATGTTCGCAGGTCGACATTTCAACCTTTGAAACATTGGATAGAAGGCCACGTTTGGCAAGTCTATCCATACGCGTTGGTCCAATATGACCAAGCCTTGCGTGCCAACAAATCACATCAGACTCATAAGTCTTAGAATTTGCAATAAGGAAATTTTCATTACATGAGGAATCATACATTGTACTCATTACAATAAATCCTTTAAATACAAACCCAGTACCAATAAGAGTATTATTACAACTTAAGTCCACATTACAATCATGAAAAAACCAGTTATAGCCAAGACCCAATAATACGACCACAGAAATTATATTCCTTCGAATATCTGGAGCGAAGAGGACATCATGAAGTAGGAGAGTGTGGCCGTTGTCCAAGACTAGCTTGCAAGTCCCAACGCCTTTCACCTCAACACGTGTGTTGTTTCCTACATAGATCCACTTCGTTCCTTGGGGTATCCGGTGATACTCCACGAAGGACCGTCTGTCCCTTGCTATGTGGTCGGTGGCACCTGAATCAATTATCCAAAATGGATTAGATTCCACAAGAAATATTGAACTAGAAACACATATGTAACTAGTATATTTACAAGTTACCTCGTCGCCTCCACTCGTACACGAACGAGCATAGTGACCGAGCTTGTTGCACTTGAAGCACTTGATCTTTTTCAAGTCTTTCTTCTTGTGCCATTTCTTGTGCCTACCCTTATGTTTGGGTTTCTTGGTAGACTCAGGTTGCTTTTTACGTTCATTAGTGAACTTCGAACGATCTTTCCGTTTCTTTCCCCCGTGTGAGGAACTAGCAACCATGTGCACTTCTGCACTTGGCTTGGCAGCCGCAAGCCGCTCTTCCTCTAATTCGAGGTGCTTGGAAACATCGCTGAAGGTCTTGATGCTCTCATTGTGAGTGAGATGCATCTTCATTTGATCCCACCCATTTGGTAGGGAACGTATAACTGCTTGGATTTGTTGCTCATCAGTGAGCACATGACCTGCGTCCTTTAACTCCGAGATAAGGTTCGCCATATGTCGCAGATGTTTCCCCATGGAATGATCTGGACGTTTCTTATATGTATCGAACCTTATAGTTAAGGCGCGAAGTTTGGACACCGATGTGCCACCGAACTTCTCCTCTAGCTTGGACCATATGTCCATGGCTAGGTCATGTTCTCGGAAGATGCGCATTATGTCATCAGCCATACTGCTTAATAACGTAATGCGTGCTATCTTGTTCTTCCGAGACCAAGCATCAAAAGCTTCCTTGTCTCGTCGGTGTTGGGCCGTAGTGCCTAACTCGGGTTCAATCATAACGTTCTTTAGAGTTTCGAGCACTTCTTGCTCCTCTAGAACGTATTGTATCTTGATGGACCAAAGTTTGTAATTATCGCCGTTGAGTTTTTCACCTTTGTTTAACTCAGCGACGATATTCTTTGAAGCGGAAGACATTTTACTTTTAAAATGCTGCAAAAGACATAAAACCAAAGGTTCGATCAAAAATCATTGCATAAATTTCTTATACACATAGTCATCATACATTTTCATGATTCATTAGTCTCGGCCAGCGGACCGACCAGGGAAATGGCTAAGTCATGGTTCACTACCCCCAGACTAACTGAGGTGTCCCACAAACTAGTCCAAAAGACCACTGGTCGAATCATGATCCATTGAGATACTGAATCAATCGAATGTGAAATTTCAGACTAGTTTAATATCACTCCCACTTGGAAAAAAATCCCACTTGGAATGATATTATTACATTTGATAAGTTACTTTCGAAAAATATTGAAAAATATTACTCTAGAATCGAAAAGGTCACTACGTTTCCAATCACCATCTAGAGTAACTTTCAATATTTCCCCATCACTATATCAAATAGAAGTACTCGTATAGTACTTTGCAGCGGAAAAGCGTTTTTGAAAACGCATTTTTCAAAACGTATGAAAACGTATTTTTCAAAAAAATGTATATTTCAACTTAGTACCCTTATGATACTAGTGAATTATTCGGCACTTCCTGACCATTTGTCGGGAATGAGCCGTATCCGTGCCAAGGTCGGATCCCCCTTTTGGGAAATTTTCTGCAAACCAACGTCGCCGGCTCCCGTATGGATCCAGGCGTTCCCCCCCGTATGAGAGAATTTTGGTGCAGACGACTGTCGTTTGGCCCTGTATGGGCTAGTCGGCATGTTCAAATTCGACCAAGGCCTTTTGCCGAATTGGTCTGAAACTTCTCCCGGCCAGGGCCTCTGCCCTGACCGAGGCTGGCCAAGGGCCTCTGCCCTGGCCGGCCAGGGGCGGCCTGCGGCAGCCTGGCCACTGCCAGGGCCGGCCTGGCCACTGGCCTGGCCTCAGCCAGAGGCCGGCCAGGCCTCTGCCTGGCCTGGCCTAGGCCAGAGGCCCCTGGCCGGGGCCAGGGCCCCTGCCCTGGCCTCGGCCGGGGCGGCCAGGCCCTGGCCTGAGGCCAGGGCACTGCCCTGGCCTCTGCCAGGGCGGCCAGAGGCCCCTGGCCGGGGCCAGGGCCCCTGCCCTGGCCTCGGCTAGGGCGGCCAGGCCCTGGCCTGAGGCCAGGGCGCTGCCCTGGCCTCTGCCAGGGCGGCCAGAGGCCCCTGGCCGGGGCCAGGGCCCCTGCCCTGGCCTCGGCCAGGGGGGCCAGGCCCTAGCCTGGCTGCGGCCAGGGCCTTCTGGCCCTGGCCGTGGCCGGCCAGGGCCGGCCCTGGCCTGGCCAGGCCGCGGCCAGGGCTCTCTGGCCCTGGCCGTGGCCGGCTAGGGCCGGCCGGCCAAGGCCGGCCGGCCATGGCCCGGCCATGGCTTTATTGGCCTTGACCGGCCATGGCCCTTTGGCCATGGCCGGTCTCCCCCCTTCATGGGGTTGCCGCACACCCCGTCGGAGGGGTGGCCGTGGTGGTTATTGGCCGTAGCCAACCCCCTCCGCATGGGGAGGGGGGTTGCATGGCCTTCATAGCCCATTTGGCCATGGTGCACACACACTAAAATTCATCTTCCCCGATGGGAATAACCACCATCTTCTTCTCCGGTGAAGCACCCGTTCGTCGAGGAAGTAGTTAGCCTCCAATGGCCGTATGCCAAAAAAATGAACCCACATCAAAAATTCATAAACTACGCGCTCCACATGAAGAGAGCGCCCATTCCCTATGAATGGAGGCTCAGCATCCATGAAGAGAGCGAGTTTGACAATATGAACGGTCGGTTCTTCCCGTCACGGAGAGTTCCTGCCATATCCGTAATGACAGAAGACCCTAACGTGAAAAGAACAACCGCTGCGTTCTCTCCGTCACGAAGCGTTCCTACCATATCCGTAATGGTAGGATACACATTCGTGAAAAAGACAACGACTCGTTCATAGTTTTGACGGGGCGACGGTTTGACCGGGGCGAACCCGTATGGCTCTGATACCAATGTAGGATCCTGCCAAAACAGAGTTAGGATCGATAAATGAAGTTGAGACTTACGCTTGCGTATGCGGCACGGTAGTCTACAAACTTCGCCTTCGGATTCGCCACGACGGATCGAGTCTTCTCACGAACGGAGTAAGGCTACTAAATCCACAATCTAAATCTCTACTTTTAGATTAAGAACTTGGATAGAGAGAGAAGAAGTATTTCGGCAGAGCTTCGCTAGAATGAATATACATGCAAGAATGCCATGCAAAGTGTAAGGAAATGGCTTACCCTTGGGTCTTATTTATAGCCCCCAAGGTAGTTATTTTAGGGTAAGTTGTTCCTTTGGAACAACTTAATTAAGGTGTACCATGATACATGGCACATTATAAGCTTAAGTTGTACCATATGCATGGTACAATATAAGCTTAAGATATTCCCCCTTTATTAGTCATATGTCGCATGCACTTATGCATATATAATGCCACGACTTCGTGTACACGACGTTCGAGGTCCGTATTCCCTCGTACATCCCCCACAAGGGTGTACAAACGTCTTCCATATCCAACAATACAACGACAACAACAAGGACAAAGAAAATCCAACATCGGGAGTCGTAGAATATGACGATGGACCAAATCGACACCAAGGAAAATAGTCGAAAACGAATCAAAGTGTGCCAAATTGTCCATTTTCGTAAAACGAAAATTAAAATCATCGAAATACCAAATATAAATTCACTTATTGAATAAAGAAACGTACTTTTCAATACTCAATATTCTCGGTTAAATTTGTGCATGGAAAACAATTCTATGCAATCATAGAATTAAAATCTAATTAACCAAGGATATAATCGTCGAGCGACGAAATCACATATCATAGACATTGAATGAATATTAAATGTGCACGACGAAGTAAAAGAGAACATCGATGTATATATATTAGAATATCATGAGTACATGCACAAATACATCGACTACATCATATAAAGTGCAACATCTATATCAACATCAAAAAGATACAACATAATCATCGAAACACCATCATCAAACATCCATCAAAATGAAAGTACAACAAGTACACCGACATACAAAATCCAAAATACATCAAAACACCGCCAAAACTCCATCCTAACCCAAAACACTCTCAACAAGATGTATCATCCAATGATCACAGGAGAGGCCTCCAAACTGACGCTCAGGAGGAAGTGGCAGGATCAGCAGTCTCCGTGGGTCCAGTCGAGGGAGTGGACTCAGGCTCTGCTGCAAGGAGTGGTGTGTGTACTGAAGGGATCGTCGGGGCAGGAGTGGTGACATCGACGACTGGCTCAACGGCAGGAGTATCAGCTGGAACTTCAGCAGGCACGACTGGGTCAAGGATATCAGCAGGAGCAGCAACAGCATCAACAGGAGTCTGATCCACTGGTGCAGAAGACTCTGGAGCACCGGAAGAAGTGGTAGCACCAGCAGCAGATGTGGTAGCAGCAGCAGCAGTGGCCTCAGCGCCACGAGCTAAAGAGGTGACAATCTCATCAATCTCCTCGTCATCTATCTCCTCATCCTCAGAAACAGGAGGAGGAAGCTGAATACCCATCATACTAGCCATACGGCACACAACCTCCTCGGTACGAGCCAAATGAGACTCGTGACGACGAAGTAACCGAACGACATCATCAAGTGTGGTGGTAGGAGGAGGGGCTGCAACAGCTGAAGGTGTGGCCTGGGATGCAGAAGGAGTCGACCGCTGCACGTGACGGAGTGCCGCAAGAGATTTCTTTACGGCCGTCACGTTCAGTGGAGGACCAAGGGGACGCTCATCGTCAGGAGGCAAAGGCACGCGAAAATGACGGAACACCAAAGTCAACTGACAAGGATAAGGGATATGCGTCGATTTACTAGACTTGCGAACACACTCAAAAGAATCCATCTTGTCGAGTATGATGCGAGCCCAGTTAATTGAGCTACCCATAAAAAGAGCGTAAATCAACTTTAGGAACGGCTGGGATGGCAGAGAAGATGAGCCGTACTTGGGAAGCAAGCACGACTTCAGAATGATATTGAGGACCCATGCATTTGGCTTAAATGATTTAGATGGAACACCAATAAAAGCTGGAGGGATCACATGGAAGATATCAGCTAGAACAGACTGATCCAAAGAGGAGATATCATCAACAGAGATGTCTGACGGGAGGAGACCAGACGACGAACAACCAAGCAACTCCCCCAAGATTTCTGCCGTGAGGACTATAGGAGTCCCCAAGACAGTAGTCTCGATGGAGTGGCTCTCATCGTAGTGGCCCCGGACACGATTTGCATAGAATAGTTTGACCAGGCGAGGATAGGGTCGAGGGTTCGCCTTAGGGTCAAATCTAAGATAGTCCAAAAGTCCGCTGTAGGATAAAAGATCCGCAAGGCCAAGAAAGTCAGAGAACTGAACGTAATGCTCCAATAGCAGTGGGCAGTGCTCTATACGGTTGTAAGCCGCTAGACACTGAGGGTCGTCACGACACAACGATATATCCACACCGCCTACTGGCATTTGGGCTTTACCCTTAGCCTTACGGGTCTTAGGAGGAGGTTGAGGAGGGGGTTCCTGATAGGTAGGCTGCTCCTCAGGACGAAAATCAGCGTCAGAATCAGAGGTGGTGTCCTGAAAAGAGGAAGGGGAAGCGACAATCTTTCTAGGTTTAGGTTTTGGTTGGGCTGTAGAAGCTTGGGCTTGGGAAGCTTGGGCTTTGGGTTTGGGCTTGGAAGTCCTCTTCCTCTTCAATGGTGGTGAAGACGAAGAGGGAGCACGAGTGGTCTTGGCCCTACGCTTAGGTGGGGTCGATGCGGTCGCGGGCTCTACGTTCATGGGGGATGCCCCAGAGGAAGTGATAGGAATCTTCGTCTTTGCCATGATCGTGGCACAACGAGATCAATCAATCGATAGAAAAAGATCAAACAACCTAAGCACAAACCCTAGAACCGAAAACAACAAGCCCTAGGATGTAAATCGAAACCCTAGAGATGAAAGCAAGCCCTAGAACAGAAAACGAGACCTAGGAGGAGGAGATATACCTAGGGGAGGGAGATCGACGGCGGCGGATGGACGGAAAAGACGCCGGAGATCGACGGAAGGCGAAGAGACTCGAGCGGGGGTTTGGGAGTTTCGAGCTGGAGAAGGTAAGAGCAACCGACTAAATGAGAGATAAGTCGGTTTGATTGAACTTAAGTCGGTCGAAAACATGAAATGACGAGACTGCCCCTGATCACTTAGTCGGTCTAAGTTCAAATGCTGACCGACTAGATGATAATCTAGTCGGTCGGTTAACGAGCTTGAACCGACTAAGTGGAAACAGAGACCAGTCGAAGATTTCCTAAACGAGAATTAGTCGGTCTACGCTCAAATACTGACCGACTAGAACTAAATCTAGTCGGTCGATAAGTAAACTAGAACCGACTAAAGGAGTTAAGCTGGAGAGGAAATCCTAATAGCTTGAATTAGTCGGTCTAAGTTCTTTTACTAACCGACTAGATACGAATCTAGTCGGTTGGTGATTGAACTGATACCGACTAAATGAGTCCAAAAGTTTAGAGATAGAGCTAGTCGGTCTAAGTTCATTAGCTGACCGACTAGATGTGAATCTAGTCGGTTGGTTGATGAACTGAGACCGACTAGATGAGTCCAAAAATTGATAATTAAGTTCTCTCCTCAATACACTTGGACGATACATCGTAATCGTCTCAAAAATCATCTAAACTACCCCATTAAACATCGAAATCTTAAATACGACATTCAAACATGAATTCGAGCAAAAATTCAAAATATCACATAAAATCCCGAAAAATCCAATAAGTCTAGCATGAATGAAATATTGCGTAATATAATAGCATGCAAGATTATTGAATGAAATAAGAATCATATATCTCGGATTCACCCATAATCCCCAATTCTCGACGCAACCGCACAAAGGCGTCCTCCTTTAGGGGTTTCGTGAAAATATCAGCGATTTGCTTTTGGGTTTCAACGTACACTAAAATGATGTCCTTTTTAGCAACATGATCATCTAAAAAATGGTGTCGGACATCTATGTGTTTCGAACGGGAATGTTGTACCGGATTCTTGGAAAGACATATTCCACTTTGGTTGTCAACCATGATAGGGCAAGTATCACAGTTTATACCAAAGTCTTTAAGTGTGTGTCTCATCCAAAGAACTTGAGCACACGCGGCACCGGCGGCAATATATTCCGCCTCGGTGGTTGAAAGTGATACCGAATTTTGCTTCTTGGAAAACCAAGAGACAAGGGAATTTCCTATAAAATGGCAAGTGCCACTAGTACTCTTCATGTCGGATTTGCATCCCGCATAATCAGCGTCACTATATGAGACTAACTCATATGTGCTAGATTTCGGATAAAGTAATCTAAAATCTAAAGTGTAACTTAGATAGCGAAAAATACGTTTTACCGCTACTAAGTGAGAATCCTTAGGTTGATACTGATAACGAGCACAAATACACACGGCAAACATGATATCGGGCCTACTAGCGGTAAGATAAAGTAAACTACCTATCATACCTCGATATAGATGAATGTCTACATCTTTTCCGCCCGTATCCTTATCAAGATGCGTAGTCGTGCTCATATGAGTCTTTTTCCCGGAGGCACTCTCCATTCCAAATCGCTTTAGCAACTCCACCGTATACTTCGTTTGGTAGATGAAGATTGCATCGTCCATTTGGCGAATTTGGAGACCTAAGAAATACTTGAGCTCACCCATGTGGCTCATCTCAAATTGTTCCTTCATAACATTAGAAAACTCTTCGCAAAGAGCAAAGTTAGTAGCACCGAAAATGATATCATCAACATATATTTGAACTAAAATTATATCATTATTCGAATGCTTAACAAAAAGTGTAGAATCGGCTTCTCCCATTTTAAAATTCAAATCCAAAAGAAAATTCTTTAGGCGATCATACCAAGCTCGAGGAGCTTGTCTCAAACCGTAAAGCGCTTTCTTTAGTTTAAAAACATGATTTGGAAATTTTTCATTAATAAAGCCCGGAGGTTGAGAGACATAAACTTCCTCAACGACATCTCCGTTTAAAAATGCACTTTTTACATCCATTTGAAATAGTTTGAAATTTTTATGGCATGCAAAAGACAATAATAATCTAATTGATTCTAATCTAGCTACCGGAGCGAAGGATTCTTCGAAATCAATACCTTCCTCTTGACGGTAGCTTTGAGCAACTAACCGAGCTTTGTTCCGGACGACGACATGGTTTTCGTCGGTTTTGTTCTTGAAGATCCACTTTGTCCCTATGACGGTGTGATTCTTCGATGGCAATGGAACAAGCTCCCAAACCTCATTCCTCTCGAATTGAATGAGTTCCTCATCCATGGCTAAGATCCAAGCACCATCTTCGCACGCTTCATTAACATTCTTTGGCTCAATCGAGGAGGCAAAGGCACAATGAGTGAAGTAGTTCACTTACGATCTCGTCTTGACACTATCATGGATATTGCCAATGACTTGCTCATGAGGATGGTCACGAACGGTATGAAGCCGTTTGGGAATACCTTGGTCACTAGGAACATTCTCAACAACTTCATTAGACGGGTTAGTCTCAATAGAATTAATAGAATCATTAGAGTTAGAATTACCAATTGAATCACATAAGACATCCATAGAGTCATCATCATTAGTAATTCTAGTTGGAACAAATCCTTCATTAAATGACACATGAAGCGACTCCTCGATCGTCGAGGTTCGTTTGTTGAATATCCGGTAGGCTTTGCTACGCGAAAAATATCCAACAAAAATCCCCTCATCGGATCTTGGATCGAATTTGTCCAAACTACCATACGTGTTCTTAATAAAACATTTCGAACCAAAAATACGAAAATGTTTAACTTGAGGCAACCTACCAAACAACAATTCATAACAAGTTTGTTTAGTGTCGGGCCTCAAAAGTATTCTATTAAACACATAGCAAGCGGTATGTATCGCTTCCGCCCAAAATCGATGGCCAAGTTGGCTATCATCAAGCATAGTGCGAGCACACTCCACTAGCGTACTATTCTTTCTCTCGACTACACCATTTTGAGGAGGTGCACGAGGGAAAGAGAAGGTGTGTGTAATACCAACTTCATCACAAAATGTCTCAAAAGACTCATTCTCAAATTCCCCTCCATGATCACTACGAATAGTGACAATGGTGGTTCCAATGAGATTTTGTACTTTCTTAACAAAAATTGTGAAGTTTTCACAAGCTTCATTTTTATTACTCAATGAAAATACCCAAGTAAACCTAGAAAAGTCATCAACGATGACAAGTCCATATCTAGCATTACCTAATGAAGCAACTCTAGTTGGCCCAAATTAATCTAGATGTAATAGCTCTAGAGGCTGCTTAGAAGAAATGCTTTTCTTAGGTTTAAATGAAGATTTTGGAAGCTTGCCTCGTTGACACGAGTCACAAAAGCTTTTCTTTTGAAAGACAAGCTTAGGGAAGCCTCTAATAGAATTTAACTTGGAAAGCTTGAAAAGTGTTCCAAAGTTCACATGACCAAAACGTCGATGCCATAAGTGTTGTTCACTTGTGTTGGCAATAAGACATTGTTCATGTGATCTTGGAAGATCTAGGATATATATATCCTTATGGCGTGTGCCGGAAAACAATAATTCATTATTATCTTTTCTTAAAATATGGCATATTCCTTTCGCAAAGTTAACTTTGTAACTTTTGTCACAAAGTTGACTTATTGAAATAAGATTGTGGTTTAATCCTTTAACAAGGTAAACATCACATATAATGGGTTTAGAAGGATTACCCACTTTACCAACACCTATGATGGTTCCGCTCTCGTTGCCTCCAAATACGACGCAGTTTCCATTTGCAATGAGAACCACTCCGGAGAGCAATTGAGCGTCACCCGTCATGTGTTTTGAACACCCGCTATCGAGTATCCAATTTCTCTTGGAGCTAAATTTAAATTTGTTGCTCCGTTCCTTTTTCTTGAGTACCTATAGATATGGAATGTCGTATCATGGTACCCAAGGTCATTGGGTTCAAAAGATTAGACCTTTGGAAGCCAAGTCCAATTGGACTTAGACTTCCCCACATAATCACTACTATGCACAACATTCGAAAAATAAGCATTCATATAAACTTGTTTTTCATCCATGCTTGTGTCCTTTGGGCTCCAAATAGTGAAAATCTTGGGAGCCCTCATCCTATTGGGTGCATGCATGCGTTGTTGGTTTCTACGTGATGCATGTCGTGGATAGGCATAAGGAACATGATGGAATGGTGCATGCGGATAATTATTCATAGGATGTTGTGGGTGAACATATGCATGTGAGGGAACACGTGCGTGAGGGTGTCTCACATGGTGTGCACGTGCCCGTGAATGTGTTGCATAAAAATCATCATATGTGTGAGCCGGTGGAGTAGGACGTGTGTTCCTACGTGGTATGGTATTTGTGTACATGTAGGCATGACCCTTCTTTGGAGGTCCACCCAAAGTAGGTTTATTTCCAAAATAGGGTGTGTGCGAAGTGGAGGCACCATTGGTAGATGAACTACCAATAGAGTGTTTGCTCCGACTCGGTGAGGCATCGGAAGTAGGCCTAACAAAAGTATTGGCCGATTTGGATGAACTCCCTATCTTATACCCCAAGCCAATGTGGTGATTGCCCGGAAGTAAATCATTTAGGATGTTATCCAAATGGTCTTTACCCTTATTGAATTTATTAATTCGGCCTATCGTGCACTCATATTTCTCGGTGAGAGAATGCATCGAAGCATCCAAAGTGGATATTTGCGATGTGAGCACATAAACACGAGACTTGAGATTTTCATTCTCAATACTCAAAGTTGAGTTTTGAGAAGTCAAATCCGCTATCCTATGTTCTTCCGAATCCTCAACACTAACATGTTCAAGTTTAGATTTGAGATTAACAATCTTATTTCTTAACTCTTCAACGACGGTGTCGTTGTTGGTGATGATAGTCTTAGGCGAGGTTTGAATGCTAGCTAGGTCATTTTTTACTTTAGTATACCTATTTACTAATTTAGTATACTTAGACCATAATTGAGAATTAGCATTCCTAAGGTCATCCATAGTTACCTCATCGCCTTCGTCGTCACTATCATCGGAAGAGGAGGATCCTTGATCATGCTCCTCTCTTGCCATGAAGCACATGTGCGCTTGCTCCACTTTCTCATCATCCGACTCTCCGCTTGAGGAATCCTCGGAGTCAGTGAATGTTGCTCCGACAAGTCCCTTTTTGTACCCCTTTTTGTACTTCTTGGACTTATCGAATTTCGGCGCCTTCCACTTCTCCTTTTTCTTATTAAGAGGACACTCCGCTTTCATGTGTCCTGGCTTATTGCACTTGAAACACAAAGGAGATGAGGAGGCGTTAGAAGAACCAAATTTAGCTTTGTTCTTATAGTTACCTTTTCGGAAGAAACGGTTGAACTTCTTGGCCATGAGTGCCATGGACTCCAAGTCCAACTTGTTTTCTGAGTCTTCATCATCGGTTGATGTGGATGTGGATGGAGCGGCCTTGAAAGCAATAGCCTTCTTCTTTGGCTCGTCTTGCTTTAGGTAGGACTTCATCTTTTCCTGCAATTTTAACTTGCTATCCTTGCGTACCTCGTATGACATTAAAGTACCCATTAGTTGAACTACGGTGTACTTATTCATATCATTACCTTCCTCGATGGCGGAGGTACGCTTTTCCCAAGAAGAAGGAAGTCCTTCGATAAGCTTCGAACACTTCTCCTTTTGGGTGTAGGTTTTGCCAAGAGCCTCCAACTCGTTTATGATGTCGACGAAGCGAGCATAATACTCCTTCATCTTCTCACCCTGTTGCATATGGAACATTTCGTAATCTTTGTTAACAACTACGAGTTTAGAGTCTCTTACCCTACTCGTCCCTTCATGTAGTATGAGGAGGGAGTTCCAAATTTGATATGCACTCTTACATGTGCATATCTTATTGAAGTCCTCGGGCTCCAATGCGCATTGCAAGGCGTTCATTGCCTTGGCATTGCTTACCTCCGCGGCGACCTCCGCGGTTGTCCATTTCTCAAAGTCTTCTTCGGCGGGCTCGACGTATTCCTTCATCGTGGTCCTCCATAGAGATGCACTCCGGAGGAAAGTTTCCATCCGGCATTTCCAGTACCCGTAGTTGGTACCGTTGAAGAAAGGAGGCCTCGTTGAGGAATGTCCTTCCATCACCGAAGATGCTCCTTCACGGTTCCTGAAGGTGCCATAGTCGGAAGGTGGACGCACGGTCTTGTTGTCGTTGGCAGACATAGCTAAGTATCTGGCTCTGATACCAAATGTAATGCTCTACAAGCTACTGCACAAGTACTAGAGGGGGGTGAATAGTACTTTAAAAATAACAAGGAGTATAATTCCTAATTATCGTGCAAACAACTACCAAATCAATTTGCGGAAGCTTAAATTGATGACAACAACAAATTAACAATGCTAACAATAGATATTACTGGGTTCGGATCCACCCAAGTCTCCCCGACTTATTCCCGGTGATCCTACGTCCCAACCACACGGATCCCCTCCGGATACTTAGGTTAGAAACCCTAACCCAAGATTTCCACTATGATATCTTGTGAAAAACTTTCACAAGATCAAATCACACATGCAATGGCAATAGTGCATCCCACAACCCGGGATCACAACCTTCTCTCACAACCGAAAGAATCAATAAGCAATATAAATGAGTTTATAATGAAATAAACAATCTTACCACAAAATCATATACCTTGAGTATTCTTACCAAATAGGTGCAAGGAGGGATTTGAGGAAGAGGAAGTCACCAAGACCTAGCACCACTGAAATGAGCAACAATGGGTGCCTAGGAGTGATTTGGAGACTTGAATCAAGCTAGAGCTTGAAAGGCTCACCAAGAACAAACTTCTCTCAAGATGGATTCTAGATCTAGAATGTGAGAGAATGGATTTCTTGTGAGGAAGAGAGCTTTGGAAATGAGTGAGAATCTCTAACTCTTTCAATCTCAATGAATCTCTTAATAGCAGCTCTAACCTAGAAAGAAATGACCAAGCTTCGTATTTATAGGGTCCCATAAAAACGAGTTAGGTCAAATCCCAACGGATAGACATCTGAAGCAGTTAGTCGGTCAAAGAACAACCACTGACCGACTAGTTCATCAACTAGTCGGTCGGTCAAATAACATGGCCCGACTAAGTGAGGAATAGTGAAGAGATTGAATTTCAGACCTAGAAATCTAGTCGGTCCAAGAAGACTGTCTGACCGACTAGTTTCACAACTAGTCGGTCGGTCAGTGAACTTAGACCGACTAAGAGTCAAAAACAATTAGTCTGAGTACAAATTGATTTAGTCGGTCCAAGAACAAATGTTGACCGACTAGATCATCAACTAGTCGGTCACCAAACGTTCTTAGATCGACTAACGATAAACAGTAGCTTAGGAGAAAATTGGCATGTACAGTAAAGCTCAACTAGTCGGTCAAAGAAGCATCACTGACCGACTAGTTCATAAACTAGTCGGTCGGTGAGTCAACGTAGACCGACTAACTGTAAATAGTACTGAGCAGGAAAATACAAACTGAAAGTAGTCGATCTAAGAAGCTTTGCCGACCGACTAGATCACCATCTAGTCGGTCAGTTCTTCTTCTTGAACCAACTAACATGCACAATAAAGTCTGAATCGAAGCGCGATGCTTCGAGGAAGTTAGAATGGACTTCTACTAAGATCCTAGAGCTATGATATGAGCGTTATGAAGATAGAAATGTAAGATATACTCAAGGCTTAACATTCTATAGATCGAAACTAAAAGACTATAAATAAAACCTTAAAGAACGGTCTTCGATAGCTTCGATCAAATCTTCATGACTTCCAAAATGGTCCAAAAGCTTCAACGAAGCTTTAGGCATTGAATACGAGCTTTGAGAAGTCTTGAGATGTCGCTTTGAGTGTTCTCGTGAATTTGGCAACGATCTCCATAACTGCGCTCACAAATTGTTAGTTCATGAATTATTTATGTTTGCTCATCATCCAAAACCAAATCCGGGGAATCCAATACTCAACAGAGACAACCCTGGTGGAACAAGAAGACTTGTCACCAATCAGGTTCATCGCTGAGGACTTCTCAAACGATGACCTGCTCGACTGAGGCATTATCTACTGTCTATGCATTGTAATTTTTGAAAAACAATTTACTATCTGCTTGTTTGATTTCCAGCATGTTGGATGAACTTTTCAGACATTGAATAAATATTAGTAGTATATCTTTTCTTGTGCCTTATACTGCGATGTTTTTCTCTTAAAATTAGATGGATTATAAATGCCTAGTGGACAGTGCCTCTGCACACACGATCCTCCAAGACATCTGCTTTTTCAAAAGCATCGATAAATACAATGGAACCGTGAATACAATATCCGGTCCATCAGGAATTATTGAAGGATCAGGGGAAGCACATTTTATGCTCCCCAACAAAACACTACTACTAATAAAAGATGCGCTTTTCTCCCCTAGCTCTTATAGAAATCTGTTAAGCTTTAAAGATATCCGTTTAAACGAATACCACCTTGAGACGGTGAGTAAACAAAACAGAGAATTCTTGTATGTGCGTCTCATAAAAACGGTGCTAAAACCACCGTCGAGCATTTTGAGGGACTCCCGTCGGGTCTCTACCATACAAGGATAAGAGCAATGGAAGCAAACACACTCGAACACCAGAAGTGCGACAATCAACCAGAATTCCAACTCTGGCACAATCGACTAGGACACCTGGAAGGAATATGATGCACCGCATCATATCCTAATCCCGTGGAATTAACTCGAAAAGCCTGAAGCTACTTCGAAAGGGTGCATCTCCTTGTCCCCCTTGTCACAAAGTGAAATTGATTACGAGACCATCCCCCCTGAAGGTGGACTCTGAGTCTCTGAACTTCCTAGCGAGAATACATGGAGACATTTGCGAGCCTATTCACCCCGCAAGTGGACCATTTCGGTACTACATGGTACTGATTGACGCATCTTCCAAATGGTCGTATGTGTGCCTCCTGTCCACCCGCACTGTAGCCTTTGCAAAGCTACTGGCACAAATCATAAAGTTGCGGCACATTTCCCAGATAACCAGATCAAGAAACTGCATCTGGACAACACTGGGGAATTCACATCACAAGTCTTCCTAGACTACTGCTAAGCAACCGGCATAGAAGTTGAACATCATGTAGCTCATGTTCACACCCAGAACGGGTTAGCCGAATCTCTTATAAAGAGACTACAATGGATTGCTCGTCCATTGTTGATGCAATGTCAGTTGCCGGTAAATGCATGGGGACATGCCATCTTGCACGCTACATCATTAATAAGATTACGACCGTCAGGGAGTTAATCTTATTCTCCGATGCAACTTGCATATAGGAACCCACCAGATCTCGCACCTGAGGATATTCAGATGTGCTGTCTATGTCCCCATAGCACCACCGCAGAGGACCAAGATGGGTCCTCAACGGTGACTAGGTATCTACATTGAATTCGACTCACCATCGATCATTAGATACTTGGAACCCCTAACGGGGGGCGCCTTTAAGGCACGTCTAGCAGATTGTGAGATTGACGAAAACACTTTTCCCAAACTAGGCATTGACACAAAGAAGCAAGAAGCTTCAAAGACCATTTCATGGGATACCAAAACTTTATCCCATTTTGATCCGTGTACAAACCAATGTGAAGACGAGATCCTGAAGATCCTTCAAATACAAAATAATGTTCACATTTTACCGGACAAATTCACTGACAACCAGAAGATTGTCAGATCACACGTCCCTGCTGCAAATATGCCAGCTAGGATTGACATACCCAAAGATGGATGCAATCCACCTGCAGCAGAAGCGGCCCTACCTCAACAAAAAAGAGGACGGCCCCCAGGCTCCAAAGATAAAACCCCTCGAAAGAGGAAAAATCCTGGAGCAATAATAACGATACCACCACAGGATGCTGAGCTCAGCCCAGATACCTCTCCCCTCCTAACAACCCCTGAAGAGGAAAATATAAGAGAAATATCATTAAACTATGTACGTACTGGGGAGGTACTGGACAGAAAAAGCACAATCATCGATGATAACTTTGTGCTCATTATTGCCACTCACGTCACTGAATACGATGATGAGACCGATCCACGCTCTCTAGCAGAATGTAAACGCAGAGAGGATTGGCCAAAGTGGAATGAGGCAATAGGAGTAGAGCTGGACTCACTCTTGAAGCGCAAAGTTTTTGGACCTGTAGTCCTAACACCAAAGGGTGTTAAACCTGTGGGATATAAATGGTTATTCGTGAAAAAAAGAAACGAGAATAATGAGATCGTGCGCTACAAAGCGCGCCGTGTTGCATAAGGCTTTTCCCAACGACCATGAATAGACTATGACGATACCTATTCCCCGGTCATGGATGCAATCACTTTCCGTTTCATTATTGGCCTATCTATAAAGGAAGGCCTAGATATGCAGCTCATGGACATTGTGACTGCATACCTATATGGAAATATAGATAAGGACATCTATATAAAACTCCCAGACGGATATAAACTATCGACACAAATGATAGAAAGACCTCGGGACGTCTATTCTGTCAAACTCCAAAGATCACTGTATGGTCTAAAACAGTCGGGGAGAATGTGGTATAATAGACTCAGTGAGTTTCTAGTGCAACAAGGATTCACAACAAATGAAGTCTGCCCTTGCATCTTTATAAGAGCAAAGGGAAAATGATTCGTAATCATAGCCGTCAACGTAGATGACCTAAACATCATCGGATCTCCTGAAGAGATAGGTGAGATATCCAAGAGTCTCACACAGATGAAAGACCTTGGCAAAACGAAATTCTGTCTAGGCTTACAAATTGAACACTTGAGCGGAGGAATCCTGTTACACCAATCGACATACACAAAGAAGTTGCTGAAAAACTTCCTCATGGACAAATGTCATCCGCTCAGCACACCAATGGTCGTCAGATCATTGGATGTTAATACAGACATCTTCCGACCGCTGGAAGAGGGGGAGGAAGTACTGGGTCCTGAAGTACCCTACCTAAGTGCGATAGGAGCACTCCTATACCTGGCAAACTGTATGCGTCTCGATATAGGTTCGCAGTTAACCTACTAGCCAGATACAGTTCAGCGCCCTCAAAGCGCCATTGGAACAGAGTGAAGCACCTTCTGCGCTACCTCCAAGGGTCTGTGGACTTGAGACTATACTTCAAGAAAGGTGTATCCTCCGACTTAGTCTGTTATGCAGATGCAGGATACAGGTCCGACCCACACACCGTAAAGTCCCAGACCGGTTTCGTGTTCACATACGGTGGGACGGCCATCTCATGGAGATCTGTGAAGCAAACTTCGACATCGACCTCATACAACCACTCCGAGCTCATAGCGATCCACGAAGCTAGCAGAGAATGCTTCTGGCTTCGATCAGTCATCCACCACATCCTCAAGACCACCAGCCTGAAGACGGGAGATCTTGGACCAACCACCATGTATGAAGACAATGTTGCCTGCATCGCTCAACTACAAGGTGGCTACATCAAAGGCACATTTTCTCCCAAGCTCTTCTGGACGCATGAACAGCAAGTAGACAACCAGATCGACATACATCAGATCCAGTCTTGCAACAACCTGGCAGATCTATTTACTAAAGCTTTACCTCGCAGTACCTTCAGAAAACTTGTACTAGGAATTGGGATGAGACAATTGAGAGATTTACAAGCCTGAAGCTTGTATTTTTCAGGGGGAGTTAATGTCAGACTGTACTCTTTTTCCTTGGCTATTGGTTTTTCCCACTGGGTTTTCCATAGCCAACGGTTTTAACGAGGCAGCCACATTAACTCTGGATCCAGAAGTATCAACCTCTGATGATATCCATCGATCAGGAGAAGTTACAAAGACTTGTACTCTTTTCCCTTTAGCCACTGGTTTTTCCCATTGGGTTTTCCATGGAAAATGTTTTAACGAGGCAAGGGCTCTTGAACTTGGGTGTAACGGCTGTTATTTTTAGGTATGTTTAATTGTGTGTGTGCTTGTAATTTTACTTCCGATTGTCCGAGTGTTTTTATCCGTAGAGTCGACGCGAGCGCGTCTAAATTTTTCACCTTAGTTTAATAGTTAATATAGTTATTTTAATTTACTAATTACCTTACTAATTACGAATTACGATTACTAATTTATTTTACTAATTACCAATTTTACTTTGGTTAATTAATTAGTTACTTAATTAGTTAGTTAATTAGATAGTTAATTAGTCAAAAGTTTCCCCCTCACATTTTTCTCATTCCAATCCGAAACATCTCCCCAACCTGATAGCTCACCCAAATACATTCAGTTCATCACATTAGTCAACAAATTTTATTAAATGAAAACCTAACCCTTGACTAAGCGTAAACCATGTCTCCTGCTTTCTTCGTTCTTCATTAAATCCTATTGACTAAATTCGATTATTTAACAACCCTGTCTCCTGCCTCTTTATTCTTAAGGATCACTCTGCAACTTCCCTACGAAACTTCATCAGAATCTCCCCCTCCCGTTCATCAATCTTCCCTCTCCCATTCATCAATCTCCTCTGCCATTCCATCAGACAACCAAGAACCCATTTCACCAAGAATCGTTTCCACACAAATCAACGCAAAAACAATACAGCCAACCCAAATCGATTTCAACCCAAAACAAAACAATTTCAGAAATTTCTTCCCCGTTACAAACCAATTTCAAAACCAAAATCAGAGAAGAGATCAAGTTGATTCAAAATCTGAAAATCAATTTCAGAAATCGGCCCCAATTCAAATCATCTCCCTTTCCCTTTCCTCCTCCACTTCAGATCTGCCCTAGCTACGCTCTCCGCTGCCCTAACCCCACATCAGGCCGAAGCCCTCGCCTGCGCCATCCGCCGTGCGCCGCTGACCCCCGTCGGAAGCCGCCCGCGCCACACCCAGGCCGGCCACCCCCGACCCGCCTCGCGCCGCCCCACGCCGGCTCCCCCTTCTGCCGCCGTCCGCCGGTAGATCACCCCTCTCCGTCGTCGCGCGAAGGTGAGAAGCCATCCCCTTGATTTGCGAGAGCCCCTTCATTTGCTTGTAGCCTGGAATGTTGAAAACAAAAAAATGGAGAAAGAACAGAAACGAAGACAGGAGAGGGAGAAAGGGAGAGGGAGAGAGAGAGCGAGAGAGAGAGAGAGAGAGAGAGAGAGAGAGAGAGAGAGAGATGATAAATGTTATATTTTAAGAGGTTAAATAGTAACTGACAGCATAAAGTAATAGCACTTATTGAATATTAGAGTATAGAATACATCGTAACATGCAGGTGTCCTAGTTTGTAATCTAAGCAAACAATACCCATAATTTTAATGTTAAGTAATATAAGCACCATCTAGTAATATAATAGTGGAAGAGGTAACTTATAATACAATTAAGTTATTCATTTTATAAAGTTAACTTATATTAATAATTAAGTTAAGTATTTACCTTAATTATATTTGTTTCATGAAGTTTTTATTAGTAGTTTGTGTAGCTAACTTGACATGTAACATATGTGAACCAGGTACCTCTACCGTTGACCAAAACGCGCCTTTCACGACAAGGCGAATCGGTAACTCATCGTACCCTAGCGATGGGGTTTAAAAGCAATATTGATGCATGCCAAAATTAGTTTCTTTTCATTAGCAAAGTATTCCACTTGAACAGTTAGCTAAACTCGATAATTTGCACAGTATCGTAATTGCACCGTACCGTAAATTGAATTGGACTCTGTGACATACTTATCCGAAAGATGTAATTGGAAAAGTGAGTAATTGACTCGTAAATGGTAAGTTGGTAAGTACGGTAACCTACACACACACACACACTGTGTTTTTGGGTAACTTATAATTGTGGAAGTGGGGGAGCCACCAGTCCGATCTGCAGTGAATAGTACCGTTTTGATTGAACCGTGATTGAATTGTATTGTTTTGTTGAATAGTACCGTTATGATTGTACCGTTATGATTGTACCGTATCGTATTGTTGTAACCCGGGATATCAGGTGGACTCTTGGTTGCATATCGTACTTCCCTTTATAAGTCACGTAGGATCAGGCACAACTAAAAATCTCGTAACTGGTCATTTTTATTGTTTATTGCTGATAGAAGTAGACTGCTATTTACTTTTCTGCTCTATTGATCGCACTTTACTTTTTAGTTTGCCATGCTAGTTTTGCTATGCTCGTTTATTGTTTTAAATATCATGCTAGAGTTACTTTGAGTTACGTCTAATCCTGGCGACCCTTCTTTTTGTGGTGGTCTCGCCAGACACAGCACAGGTTGAAGAAGTTGTAACAAGGACTGCAGACGCTGAATTTGATGTAAAGTTTGACCAGGAGGACGCTGGTTACTAAGTGTGAGTGTGAGTGTGTTTTTATTATTTAATGTATCAGAGTGGCTTGCTTGGTGTGTATTTGTACTTCGAGTTGTATTTTCCTTTCATGTACGCTGCTGGTTTGTAATAAGGTTTATACCACTTCATGTATGAGTATTTTGGCGTATTTCTGCAACAGAGCCTGTATTGACTTCATTGGTGCCTAGCAGGACTTGCGCATGTTCCAAACAGTAACGGGCCCCGAGGGCGGGTCGTTACATTAGGATCCAGAAGTATCCATAGACCCATGATCAGATAAGCTCTATGAATCCTGAAGCGTTCATTACGGCTTACAACAATGGATGGATAAGGGAAAGTATTATAAACGGGGTTTTGGAGGCCCAACTTGTTATTGGGTACTCATCCATTATGTAACCCTATTGCTATAAATACAGGGCTACGGATTCCGTAGCCACCAAGTTTACAACATTAAAATAATTTAAACCTCAATTTTACTGCTAAACTGTAATGAACCCAAAAAATGAGTGAGAGAGAGAGAGGCGATGCAACGGCAGATGCGATGCAGCAAGGTAAAAAGAAATAATCAAAAAGACACTATTCTTATTTAAAGAGAGCACATGGCACATGGATGGGACTGTCTGCCCACTACAATTGACTTGGAGTCTTCTCCATTCAATCTTCAACACGTTGTTCAAGCACATGATATGTTTGATGACATTCAGTATTGCAGTTACAGGTAATTTATATGTTTAAGCACATGATACGATATGTTTAAGCACACATAATTTATATCTTCTTGTTAAAAGTAATCCCGGCCACTTGATAACATTCAGTATGCAGTCACATATTACAGTTCTACCACAATGAAATCATACACGACGACTGCCATAACAGAGAACCAGAAAATTCTCTCGAAACTAGCTTCTTATCAATAAAATAAACCAACGTACATTTGTCTATTAGGGCCTGTTCTTTTCGCGAGAATAGGCGATGGAATCCCCTTTTCTGCACTGTTCACGTACGAATTTTCAGTTTCCCGGCCTCCATTCTGACGAGTTATTCTTTTGGGGTTAAATGAGTCGCTGGGGTTTTGCTTGCATGGCGTGGGTTGTTGGGAATACAAGGCCGTGTCAGAAGTCGGGGCTTTTGGGTTGGAATTGGGCTGGAATCCGCGAGGGCTGGGTCCCACTTTGTCGTTTGCTCTCTCTCTCTCTCTCCACTTATGATCACCTCCCCCGGCCTCGATTCTGGCAAAAGCCCTCATCTGCTCTCCCTCTTCTCGCAGCTGCATCATGGCGAAACCCTAAAAATGTGCCTCCATTTTTGGTTGCTTCGCCCGCAAGCTTAGGACTTTTTTTGGGTTGACGCCGCCGACTGAGTATGGCATCTTCTTCGGGTGTGCCGTAGGCCGCTTCAAGGGGGTGAAGATCTGTTCATCTGTTGGATCCGGGCTTCTGAGCTGAAAAGAAATAAATTTGGCATTTTTCCTAACAAAAAGCTCAAGATTTTGAATGATTTGTTGTCAATAGAACTCATCCCCACGAATTTCTCTCCTACCTAGCTTTGTCCTGTTGCTTGCGCCATTTTGGGTTGCCGCATTTGATCCCTGACGTCGCGGATCTGCGGGTGTGCCCACGGCAGCTTGCTCTCTGTCACGAAAGCTTTAGCTCCTTTTTTCTCTTCTGATCAACTGAAAGGTATATCTCCGGCTATCATTTGTGTGTGGTTTGGATGTTCATTGCGGGTCGAAATACTGAATTTTTTTCATCCGTGGTTTCTTTGATGGACATGGGTGGGTTTTGATATTGTGATGATGTGTTATAATGCTCGGGTTTCATTAACCCCGCCTCCGCATTCCTTGATTGTTGAAGATATGTGGGTTTGTTTTAAGAAGGCTTTATCAAAAAAAAATTAAATAGATCATTGCCTACTATGTATGCTACATTTCATATATTAGATGTTTTTGCCATCCAACGCAATACATGCAAGCTGAAAACATTTGATAATGACGGCCAAGAAAAAAATTGCCCTATGATGAATCATACTTACGGGAAGGGGGAATACGTGATATAGACCAATAAATTCGAACTGAGTAAATGATTTGGTTTAAATTCTGAGGGCAATTTCAAGTAGTTTCATGCATGGCGTGTAATGGTGTTGGTGGCGGCATCCTGTTGTATGAAATGAAAGTTGAGGCATAAATAAAGGGTTCATGAAACCCTACATGCCATGCTGTTTAGAGCATTTAAAGTGTCCAGCACACTGGCATGCAACAGATACAAAAATTTCATGTACAATTTGAAATAAAACCCAAAGGTCCGTACGTATAAATTTTTGCCCAGTGATCATATAATAAGTTTTGCTATATATTTGAGCCCAGTGATGAAGCATATGCAAAGAAAAAATTATGATAGGCTGGCAGGAAGGTTCCTTTATTTGAAATTGGCTTATTGATATGATTAAATTAAGTGTATGGAAAAAATTAAATATGAGGAGCAACCGCCATGCCACCAAGGGGGAAAATGAAAATAAATGTAAACCTGAGGGCTACTATTACAAATTATTTTACGTTTCCAATTCTTTGTAATTTTCGTATACGGTTTTTATTTGATGAGAATACATGTTTGATTGTTGGTTATATCAATTTAAGCATAATTATTTAGTTGCTTCCTAAATGCTTTAGATGGATAACCACGGGGACCTGATCGGGGGTAACCCACGTGCCGCGGCAGCGGCGACAGTCATTCTTGTCATCATACACTACATGCTTAACCTAGAGGGTAGTTCAAACCGTATACCTAGAGAGCCATCGGCTATGCGGGATCTACATAGGAAATCCCACATGCGTAGAATTCTCTATGGGGGTGAAAGTAGTTGTTTACACTACTTGAGAATGAGGAGCCATGCATTCATGAATTTGGCCGGATTAATGAGACAAATGGATTTACTTAAAGACACTATTCATGTGTCCGTAGAGGAGCAGTTGGCCATATTTCTACATATCGTAGGGCACAAGTCAAAGAACAGAGTCATGCAAGTTGATTTTATATGCTCCGGTTCAACAGTTAGCCGATACTTTGGTCAAGTAATGCAAGCAGTATGTGGCATTCGGGATATGTACTTGAAGCAAGCTCCAAATGAGACCCATACTGAGATCGTCAATAATCCTAACTGTACGTACGTGTCATATAAATTTGATGGAGTGACATGTAGTAGTTAGCCTTGATTGATTAACTTTTTTGTAACCAATTGACCCACCATGACGATGTAGGATTGCATTGGTCTCATTGATGGGATACATGTCGATGCCATGCTACAAGCCCATCTTGTACCCCGGTTTAGAGGCCGAAAGGGGGTGACACAAAATGTTCTCGCAGCTGCAACACCAAATAAAAGATTCACGTATGTAATGGCAGGTTGGGAAGGGTCAGCAAATGATTTCACCGTCCTTAAATCTGCGTTGTCATTACCCCCCCCCCCAACGGTCTTCGAGTGTATGAAGGTAAGAGGTCGATTTTAACCAAAATTATAATTCGTTGAACTTATTAAATCTTGTGAATAAATTATACTAAATGATAACGGTTATGATTGTAGGTAAATATTACCTATGCGATGCTGGATATACTACCATGCCAGGATTCATATCTCCATACAGGGGCGTTAGATATCATCTGAAGGACCATACTGATCGAGCTCCTCGAAATCACAAGGAGCTCTTCAACCTACGTCACTCGTCTTTACGAACTAAGATCGAGTCGACTTTTGGTATCCTAAAGAACAAGTTTAAGATATTGACTTCCAAGCCCCACTATCCATTCCCATGTCAGGTCGATACCGTCCTAGCATGCACTGTGTTGCATAATTACATCCAAGTTGCAGATCCACATGACCCTCAACTTAGGGAGGATGATGTTGATGTGATTGCGGAAGAAGGAGATGTTCACGATGACTCGATTTTGGATATGTCCCAACAGATGGCCATGCGTGAACAAACCCAACAGAGGGACAATTGGAAACTTCGCAGAGACCAAATAGCTTGGGATATGTGGGTCGACTATTGTAACATACATAATCAGGGTAACCCGCATGAACAAGGTCTTTGAAATTTGGGTTGTGGTCTATGTGGTAGATATAAGTTTTACATTGTCATCTTTGTTATGCACTATTGCTTAAGCTATTTCATCTTTGAAATGTGAACAAGGTTCTGAACTAATGCTTCTGCTAAGAAATGAGTGTTGCATGTTGTTTGAATATTTTCATTTAATGATTTGAAATAGTATGGCATTCTTTGTGTAGGCATGGCAGGGTCATCTCAACGAGGTCAAGGTCGTGATCCGATGGACCCAATCTCTGACCCACCATCAGATAATCAATGGGTAGACGACGATACGCGTAATGAGATTTCTCCCCGACGACCTATGGCACGTAGGGTGGGAGATATGCAGTATCCTGGGCAGGGCAACTATGGTGTCGGCAACTATGGAGGTGGCACAAGTGTGCCTTTTGCCCAATATGGCCAGTATAGCATGCCGCTGCAAATGGGGAGTCAACCCGGATATATGCCAAGTCAACCTAGCTATATGCAATTGCTTCAAGGGGAGGCATGGGCCAGGGGGTTGGGAGCTACCAGGGGGGTGGGATGGTCCATGGGGGAGGGATGCCACATGTCAGAGGGAGCTACCAAGTGCCGGGTTTGGGAGGTTTTGGTGGACACTAGCAGTATGTTAGCCCCCCCTCACCCAAGTGCATTCAACCGGGCGTCATCCCATAGCGGTAATGACCCCTTATTTGGTAGTGATTCTTCCAGAAAGTCGGGTAGGCGGGATGAGTCAGGGGAAGCATCAGTGTCTAGCCCCAGCAAGAAAATGAAGCACAATGCAGAAAAGGGGATGGGGCACAAAATATGGCCTTGGGAACATGACTTGGTCCTCATCCCATTCCTTGCGGAGCAGGCCAGGGAAGGGATGAAATCAGATAAGACGTTCAAATCTTGTGCATTCAATGCTGCTGCGGCCCACATAAATGAGACATTTGGCACGGCCTACTCAAGCCAAAATGTACGCAATCATATGAAAGGATTGCGAAAGAAACTAGCCGATGTGAATACGTGCCTCAGTTTAAGTGGCGTTGGGTGGTGTCCCGAGAGGCAGATGATTTTAATGGAGCCGGAAACGTATGCCACGTGGGCCTCGGTAATAATTTCACCATTGACGCACATATACAAACTCGTCTATGTCATTTTCTTTTTTTACTCAATATTATCCCATTGTGTATACGTGTAGGCCCATCCTAAAACAAAGGACTTCATTAATCAGCCCTTACCATGGCTTGCTGATCTGAAAGTGATTATAGGTGATGACGGAGTGACTGGGGATTTTCTTAAGGGTGTGTTTACACCTTTTGGCGACCCATTCACTGAAGGTGAAGGTGAGCAGGGAAATCCTTCGCCGCTTGGGCATGAATCATCTGACACACCATCACCGTACACCCCGCAGGCACCCTCGCGAAGTCCTGGGTCAGCAGCTACTAGCAATGCAGCCCCGCCAGCTTTTGGTAAAAAGGTAATACGTAGACCACGGGGGAATGCTTCCAACGATGCATTGTAAGGTGTGTTTGTGGATAAACTAACCGAGGTAGCCGAAGCCTTAAGGATCTCAAACCTACCCTGGACTGTGGAGATTGGTAAGAGTGTCTATTCACACACGGAGTATCCTGGAGAGAAGTTGGATAGGGTGTATAACCACCTTATTGAAGTAGATCTTGAGGGGAGGAAGGATGTGGGGATGCCTGAGGTTGCAAGGAATAGGTACATATAGAAGAAAATGGAGGAATTCTACCGTGAGACTGAGGAAGACGACGATGGGAGTAATATATGAAGCTTGTAATTTCTCAACAACATTTTGTAATATGTCTTGCATGCACAATGGGGGGGCACGTTGGGGGGATTATTAAATTTGGATTATGTATGTCTGTAATATGTCTACTTGATTTTAGGATGATATTAGGTGGCTGTACGTTGAATGACTGAATGACTGTAGTGCTTGGTTGCTTGGGAATATGTGTGTATGTAATTTATATAGCGTCTTGTCCTTATTGTTGAATCTCATTTGTTTTTATTTCCTACTTTGATTTTCTGGGTGGAAGCATGGATTTCATACTTGGTTTTTCTTGCATAATTTCCAGCTTGGGGTTTGGGTCTTTATTTCAATGCATTTTTTTTGATCTTTTCCATGCCTCTGGGCCTGCAATAAGATTGAATGCCTTTGTGGATGTGTAGCCTTTGGTATGCTAGCATTTTGGCCATGCAATATTGTTAGCTGCATACATTTATATATGCTAGACTCATGTTGGTATGTGACCATATTAGTATGTTATCATTTTGGACATGCAATATTGTGGGTGGGTGGGTATAGTGTTTCAAGTGAATCATGGTGTTTTAATTTTAACCTATGGTATTTTGTTTGATGAAGCTGATATCTTTTAGCTATTTTTGTATTTATATGGGTATGTTTCTTTTGCTCATGTACATGCTATAAGTTGGGTTTTATTTCATTCTGTACATGCCCTCATTCATCAATCATGGGGGGCCACCAACTGCTTTCACTTTGGGTTTATTTCAGTATGTACATGACGTAAGCTGGGCATGGCTCTGAATTTTGGCATTTAGATACATTGGGTTTTATATCATGCCTGGGATCTATGCAAAGGTGATGCATGCTACTAATATGTTGGATTTATATATATTGGGGGCAAGGAAATATGTTTAACTGAGGCATGCTTGGGTGCATTGCAATATAGAAGCATTATTTCAGGTTTTTTCTCTCCCTATATCCCAATGAGGCATGCTTGGGTGCTTGCCTGTTGTATCTATCTGATGATGACATTTTGATATTGCTGGAGCATGGTAGCATATGTTTTTTCATCTTTCGTGATATTTTTTGTATTTGATATTTTTTCCCTTATAGCCCAATGATGACACAAATGATTTCTCCCAAATTCCTTGATACTAACCCAATTATGAGGATGGCATGCAGGAAGGTTCCCATAATTCAAACATGGGTGGGGTTTTATTTCATATTGTGCATCACATTTGTGTATCTGTTACCATAAGCTTGCCTGATACTCTTTCATGTTCTTATGGGGTTTTCATTTCAAATTCTCATGCACATTATGAATAAGCCTTTTTCTGTTTGCCTATGTTTCTTCTTGCTTCCTACATGGGGTGCTATGTTGGACCTGTTCCTAAATTTGTGTATCTGTTTACAGTTGTGTTTCATGTTGGATCTGAAAACATTCAGCACATATGCTTTTGCTTGTCCTTCACATTCGTGGGGTTTTTCTGTAGCTTATGCAGTTTTTTGATCATTCTCTTGCATGATTTACCTATCTTATGTTGCCTGTTGTATCGATAAGATGATGGAATTTTGCTCTTGCTGGAGCATGGTAGTAAATGATGTAGGGGTTTTTGATTGAGTTTTTTGCACTTGCATTATCTCTTGCTGCTTTCTTGATGTATCATAAATTCTTGGAATTCTAACAGCTTTGGCTTAATTTCATCTGGGAATGTTGGGCTTGCTTTCATCTGTGGCTTACTTTCATCTGTGAAAGCTGGGCATGCTTGCAGTAAAATATGGGCATGCTTTCATTTCATATTGTGCAGCACATTTGTGTTTCTGATACCATAAGCTTGCCTGAGACTCTTTCATGTTCTTTTGGGGTTTTCATTTCATATCTGTGGTTTTTTTATGTCTTTTTGCGTTTCAAAATGTTGTGGACATTCAGCACATATGTTTTTCTTTTGCTTTTGCTTGTGCATCACATTCTATTATTGGGAAGTTTTTAATTAGGCATCATTCTTTATTGGGAAGTTTTAAATTGTCTATGAATTTTATCCTTTAATTTATGAACTTCATACGACTGCTTAATGAATTGCTCTCGTAAAACTTTTTTGTTGGTCATCAAAAGTTCTTCATAATAAAGACTTGATTTTAGGTACATGAAATGTACATATTGGCTTGTGGCTGGATGCTTTTGCATTGGACATCATAATTATGAAAACATAAGCATTAGATTGTTATGTATATCTTAAGGAGCCCAGCATCCCTATCAACTCCTCTTTAAGTATTTAGTTGGTGTTGACCTATTGATACCTCTAGCTGGAGCTGTGTTGTGTGGACAATTGATGTTGTATATAGGTGAACACCCAAGTTTTTTGGGTGCTTCTTTTCATCGCCCTTTTTTGAGACACATGTGATAACAACAAGCACACCAAGACTTTCACAACATATAGCATGCTTATAAACCAACAAAAATGTGTTATTTTGAGAGAAGAATATGACTTCAGGTCTGTCTTTACATGGTAAAATCTTTGGAAAAGTTCTGTAGGAAGTTATATTTTCTGATTTACTTTTTGTATACCACTGATATTTTATATTTGACCTTGAATTTTGTAGATTGGTTTGGTGGCAAGAAACTCATCATTTGAGCATATAATTTTATATTTTATTACGAGTATAGTTGGTATGGTATCTGATTTGGAGGGCATATATAAAAGGCACATCTAGTGGTTGTGTTCCATGCACGAAACGATTTTTTGGGCATTCTTTCAGCTGTGAATTTGCATTTTTTGGGCATTACTTACATGCTTGCCTTTGCTGGGCATGCTTTCATCTGTGGATTACTGTCATATGTGTATGCTGGGCATGATTGAAGTAATATCTGGGCATGCTTTCTTATAGTCTGGGCCTTTATTTTCTTCTTGTTTCCATCAGTTCTTGTCAGCACATGTTTTTAGTGCATGTGTGAATTTTTCTGTGCATATGTGAGACTATTGCTGTTTCATTCACATGCAGTATTCCAGTCTGAAGGCTTTAATTTTCAGTTTTTGTTGATTCTTGTGCATACAGTGTGGGTTCTTGTTGATTCTGCTTTCATATTGTGCATGTGTGACCTTTTCTGTTTCAGTTAAATGAGTCCAGTTTGACTGTTGCATACCTTTGTGCATGTGAATACGACTGAATCTCAGGACAGATACACAAATGTGCATGCGAATCGGGAATAAAAACCATGTTATTTGATTTTCATGTTTATATTATGAAGGGACAACCGCAAGCAACCTAGTTGGGAAGCTGATACATATGCCAACCTGAGGGCTATATAATTTTAAAATTTCCATCTAATTTATCTGCGATTGGTTTTGTATATTAGTTTTGTTTTTTTCTTCACATTTGCCTTGCTTATTTCTGCAAAAGACGGGTACTATGACATAATGCGATATGTACTTTTCATAGGTACGCCTTACTCTACCCCTTCTCACTTCATTAAATTGTTCAATTTCTATGATCATCTCATACCTTTTATTTTGTTTATGTGTATGTATGAACAGGTCCAAATGAGTGAAGGCTCAAACACGTCTATTCGCTCCCGCCTTCGGGAAGCGACTCGTGTACCTGCGTTGGAGACGGATGATTCAGACTTCAAGAAATGCCGCTGTGGTCTGCGTGTACCTAGGAAGACTTCATGGACCCAGTTAAACCCGGGCAGGAGGTTTTGGAGATGTCCTTCTCGAGGGGCCAAATGTGATTTCTTCGAATGGAAGGACCCCCCTCACTATGACTGGTCAAAGTTTATTATCCTGCATTTAATGGAAGCAACTGAAAGAGGAGGAACATGTGATTTATCTGCGTGCGCACAGACTGGGAGGAGGTTGGATGCTATTGACGATCGGTTGGCTATGGTCGTTGGCCAATTAGAGAGATACAGGCTGACATTAGATAGCTTCCATAAAGATTATAACTCCCTGAAGTTTGTTTTGTATTCCCTCTTAGGCCTATGTTTTATCAGTTTTCTTATGTATAACAATCTTCATTGACTTGGAAGGGAATCTTGTTATATGGTCGGCCTAAAACCCTTGTTTGAACTTGTTTTTTTATGAAGCGTTTGGAATTTTTGTAATATCCTTGTATTGGGTGGTATTTTTGCGTAATGTTAAGGGCCTGTTTTTTTCAATTATATGCATGCTTGGATCATTTGGCAACTGTTATTCCTCAGGGATTAATATCATTTGTCAACTTTTTGATGTCTTTGCATTTGGGCTACCGTGTGGTTTTATTTCATCATGAGATTCACAGTTGTGTATTTATACCTGTTGAATATCTGAGACTGCATGGGTTTTTTGTAATAAGTTAAATAAATTTTTGGACCATTATTGTTGTTTCCTACCTGAGATGAAGAGGGGTTTTTATTTCAGAATGTCTTTCACATTACAGTAACTATGTATGTTGAATGCCTGAAACGCACCGACCAAAAATTTCATACTGTCAGGCACATTTGCTACTCTGTAGCGTTTCCATGCTTGATCCCCAATGGGGTTTTTTACATATGTATTCATTTTTATTTAATTTTACATTTTATACCTATCATGGTTGGGGGGGTTACCATTACCCTATACTCACCATATAACCCCACACTCCAACTTTCCCACTTTCTCATTCCAACTCCCCACAAGCCAAAAGAACACAAAACTAGAAAGTGGACCCCACTCTCTATTCCCAACCCCTCATTCCATACTCTATTCCACCCAAAAGAACACATAACTACATTTTCTCTCTCCTAGGAATACATCAATTCCCTCTATTCCAAATTTCCTATTCCAGGAAAAGAACAGGCCCTTATGGGCATGAATGTATAATTTAATGACGGAGCACCAGCATCATGCAGTGGCTACCTTTTAAAGAAAGAAAATGATCGATCACGTGCTTTATTTATAACATCCGCACCTTCTGAATCCATAAACGTATATTTGACCTGTAGATGAGAAAGTTAGATGCAACGTTATTTAGACCATGGCTTCTCAGATGTCGAGAAACCTAACAGTGTTTGATGGTATGAGTGTCATTTGTATCACCTGAATCACGCTGTGGGCAGCAAATGGAAGCTAACATCTACTTTCTCCCACGGTACACGCGAGAGGCCAGTCACTAGCTCTTCTGTAAAACGAAATCCAAATGAGAGGGGTCAAATTTGAACAACAGTATTTCTTTCTATAATTCACAATAAAGAAAATTAATTTAAAAAGCAACGACGCCGACAATGATGCTTACGCCAACAATGTCGAGAATGATGAGGTGACGGATGCCAAGAACGTCCCCAACTGCATCAACAACAGGAGGTGAGCAGGCGGCGACGGCAAAGAATGACGACGGGACCAAGAACACCACCGAAAACAACGACGATGACATTGACGGTTGAGAATGTTGTGCGCTACTGCAGAAACTCTGATCGTCGAAGAACCTCAGAACTAGGATGAGCAAACAAATAACAAATCGAACGCTATGAGAATTGCTTTTAGGCTGTTGACCGGCCAAGGAGGAACATGATGCGTTTTGGGCTTTTTGTGGGGATAAAAGGTGGGATTTTTATGGCTTTGGACTTCTAAATCTGGGGTTTAAAGACGAAGAACTGATCTGAAATTAATAATAAAACCTAGAACAATAGATCTAAAATCACGAGTAAGATAATTATCAAGAGAATTAACCTAGGGTTCTTAGGGAAATAAAATTACCTCACAATTCTTCCATAAAAACTCAAGCTAGGGCCGGCCGGCCCTTCATTAAGGAAGGGATTAGTCCAATGTCCAATTACGAAACAACCCTCCCCTCCGGATGCGGAATTACAAGTTTGGAACCGGGTCCGTGGTGGACCCAAGTCGCCTCTTCCGTTAATAGACCCGAACCGGAACCCCCTCGTGAGCCGCGTGACCCGCCTCCATATGTAGCCGTGCCATATCATTACTCCCCCCAAAAGTGCCACCTTGTCCTCAAGGTGGAAATCTGGAAATTGGTCGCGTATCACTACGGCTGACTCCCAGGTAGCATCGTAGTCCGGTAGGCTCCTCCATCGAATAAGCACTTTCTGCGTCCCGTCTGTAGCCTGTCGGACCCCTGTCAGCTCCTGAGGCTGAAGAAGCACCTCCATGTCCTCGATCAAAGTAGGTGGCAAGGTCGGTGATAGCGTGTAATTCCCAATGGCTCTCCTCAACTGCGAGACGTGAAACACTAGGTGGATGGTGGAGGTAGCTGGTAACTGCAGATGATACGCCACCTTTCCGATCTGAGCTGTCACCTCGAAAGGTACATAGTAGCGGGCTGCTAGCTTCTCATTGCTCCGACAGGCCAAGGTCTTCTGTCTGTAGGATTGTAGTTTCAGATAAACCCGATCTCCCACAGCAAATTGCACATCCCTGCGATGCTCGTCTGCCTTAGTCTTCATGATTTGCTGGGCTCGCATCAGATGTTTCTTCAACTCCTCCAGGTATTTGTCCCGCTCTCCCAGATGCTCCTCTACTTGTGACATATGTGTGGCCCCTCTGCTGTAGTGTATCAATTGGGACGGGTCCCGGCCATACAAGATCCGAAAAGGCGTGCTCTGTGCTGCCGAGTGATACGAGGTGTTGTACCAGTATTCTGCCCACGCTAACCATCTGGCCAACTGCTTCGATGCATCTAACGTAAAACACCTCTAATAGGTCTCCACACTCCTATTCACCACCTCTGTTTGTCCATCCGTCTGTGGGTGATAGGCAGTACTCCTTCGCAGCTTGGTTCCTTGCACCTTGAAGAGCTCCTACCAGAAACTGCTAATGAAGACCTTATCACGGTCTGACACCATGGAGGTGGGAAAACCATGCAAGCGAACCACCTCCCGCATAAAAGCTGCAGCCACTGTCACTGCGGTGTAAGAGTGCATGAGAGGTATGAAATGGGCATATTTACTGAGCTGATCTATCACCACCAATATAGAATTGTAGCCCTCTGATCGCGGAAGCCCCTCGATAAAATCCATGCTAATATCCTCCCAGACTCTCTCCGGTAAGGCCAACGGCTGTAAAAGTCCTGCTAGTGCCATTGCCATATACTTGTGCCGCTGACACACATCACACTCTTCTATCCTCTGGGCAATGTCCTTCTTCATCCCTGGCCAGTATAGCTCCCTCGCCGTCCTCCTGTAGGTATGTTGTATGCCTGAATGCCCTCCGATGGCACTACCGTGGAACTCCTGAAAAATCATCGCAATGTGGGCGGATCCTCTGGGAATCACCAGTCTGCCATGATATAGAAGTCGCTGTCCGCTCATGGTGTATCCCAAAAATTCTGCGGATCCCTGCTGAAGTGCCTCCCATATCTTCGCCAAGTCTGCGTCAGCCTCAATCTCCCTGCTCAACGGCTCCCAGTCAAGGACTGGTGCAGAAATGGCTGCCACCTCTGCGAGCTCCTCGCGACGAGACAAGGCATCCGCTGCGTTGTTCTCCAGGCCTGGTCGGTACTGTATCTCAAAGGTGAAGTGGACCAACTTCGAGAGCCACTTCTGATGCTCCTCAGTGACCATGCACTGCTCCAGTAGATATTTCAGGCTCCGCTGGTCGGTCCTCACTATGAATCTCCTTCCCAACAAATAAGGCCGCCATTTCTGTATGGACAGAACGATCGCCATCAACTCCCGCTCGTATACTGACTTCAGCCTCGCTCGTGCTGACAGAGTCTGGCTAAAAAAGCAATAGGCCTCTGTTCCTGCATCAACACTGCACCCAACCCGTGTCCAGAAGCATCGGTGTCTATAACAAAAGGCCTGATGAAATCCGGGAGTGCTAAGACGGGCACCTTCGTCATCGTCTGCTTCAAGGCCTCAAATGCCTTGGTAGCCTCCTCGCCCCAATGGAAGCTGTCCTTCTTAAGCTGCTCTGTAAGTGGCCAAGCAATCGAACTGTACCCCTGGACAAACTTCCTGTAGTATCCCGTCAGGCCCAAGAAGCCATGCAAACCTCGTAATGTGGTGGGTACCGGCCAGTCCGACATGGCTGCGATCTTGGCCTGATCTGCCGCCACCCCCTTAGCTGACACCATGTGTCCCAAGTATTCCACATGTAGCTGCCCAAACAAACACTTCTTCTTATTAGCACACAACTGCTGCTCCTGTAACTCATGCAGCACTGCCTGCAGGTGCCCCACATGCTCCTCCACACTGCGATTGTACACGAGGATATCATCGAAAAATACCAGCGCAAATCTCCGGAGGTAAGGTCGGAATACTTTGTTCATCAGGGCCTGAAAAGTCGCTGGGGCATTTGTCAGGCCAAAAGGCATGACCAGGAACTCATAGTGCCCCTCATGAGTCCTGAAAGCAGTCTTAGGCACGTCAGCCGTCCTCATCCTTATCTGATGATACCCTGACTTGAGATCGATCTTCGAAAAGCAAGCTGCTCCATGGAGCTCATCCAGTAGTTCATCAATCACCGGGATATGAAACTTATCTACAACAGTCTCCTTATTCAGGGCCCTGTAGTCCACACAAAATCTCCAGTGTCATCCTTCTTTTTAACTAAAAAAACCGGGCTAGAGAACGGGCTAGTACTCGGCTGAATCACCCCTGCTTGCAGCATGTCTTCCACCAACCTTTCTATCTCGTCCGTATGAACCTGTGGGTACCTATAGGGCCGCACACTAATGGGAGACACGCCCTCCCGTAAGACGAGGGCGTGCTCGTGGTCTCTATGCGATGGCAACCCCTGGGATGTCTAAAAAACCTCCTCATACTGAACCAACAGCTGCTCGATCTCCAGTTCCACCGCCTGGGCCTGGTCCTCGCTCTATACTGCTGCTGCCACGGCTTGTAGCTCAACCAAGAAACCTCCTCCTGCTGTGTGAATCGCTCTAGACATGGCCTTATAGGATACTAAAGAGCGACAGAGGCTGGGGTCCCCATGCAAAACCACTTTCCTCCCCCATCCTGGTACTCCATCCTCAGCATCTTCCAATTCGTCTTGGTCCCTCCCAGTGTCTGTAGCCACTTCATCCCCAGAATAACGTCGATGCTCCCTAACTCCAAAGGAAGAAAATCTTTGACAATCTGCACTCCCTGAAGCGTCACAATCACTCCGCGACAGACACCGATGCTGTGTGTCACCTGCCCAGTGCCCAGCATCACTCCATACCTTCCCGTGCCATTCAGCTGTAGTCTCTGCTCTCCCACCAACCTGCTGGAGATGAAATTGTGGGTGGCCCCACTGTCTACTAGTACTATCACCTCCTGACTGCCCATCTGTCCCACCAATTTCATGGTGTGGTTCGGTGTGAACTCTACCACCGAATTGAAGGATACCTCTGCCAAATCCAAGTGCTGGTGCTCTGTCTCCACCTCATCCTCCCCTGCCTCTAGTATGACGACATCTTCCTCCTCCTCATCGTTCACTAGCAGTAGCTGAAGGGTTCGATCCGCGCATCGGTGTCCTGGAGTGAACTTCTCATCACATCTCAAGCACAATTCTTTCACTCACTTCTCCCTCGCCTCTGCATTTGTCATTCTCCGTACCTGCCCCCCTCCCGCTCGGGGCTCCTGTCTCCTGTCTCTGTTGCCCCCCGACAACGGCTGTAACGACCCGATTCCCCGGGCCCGTTACTTTTTTGATATTTGAACAGGTCCTGCAGTTAACCAGTGAAAACAAAATAGCCACGATGCAGAGATGTACAAAATATCCAAATAGTGTCCAATTATTACATCCATATTGTACAAAAGTGGTCCAACAATCGTACATGAAGGAAAGTAAATATAACTGGGAACAACTCTGAAAGCTGCAGACTCATGGTCAAATTCTGGCGCTATTAACTCTAGAGCATCTGCCTCCAGATGTACGTCATCTGCTGTGCCACAGAGATGAAACCGTAGGTAAGTCACAACAATTCTAGCAATAGAAACAAAGTAGTGCAAAAGTATGGAACAGATTATAGTAAACAAAAGATGGTCAGATAGGTACAGAAGTAAAGTATGAGCTGACAGGTATGTAAGAGTGATAATTAAAATACTGGTAACTATTCAGAAGTGATGCATAAAGTAAAGATGACTGTACAAGTGCAAAAGTAACGACTGTGGCGTGGCATGTGGTAGTAACGATATTTTAACCAATGGGATGACAATAGTAAGACAACCAGGTTAACAATGTTTTGACCAATCGGTAATATGATGACAATAGGTAGACCTAGTAATACTTAATAAAAGATGAGCATCGCTTGACTATCTAATAGTGTAGGATGGCCTAATAATAAGAAGTCTAGTTTAACTCCCAAATCAGCCTGGCAGTCAGGGCTTGAAGGCACAGGTCACTTCAAAGACCGCAGGAACAAGTCCCTTGGTTGACCAACCCCCTTCCCATTCCTTTCTAGACACTGATTCGGTCGTAATTTAAGACCGCTCATTATTATACAGTTCTATCACGTTCGAGTAGTCTCAACTTAGTCAGTAGAATAGTCGTATCAAGTTAGTAGTCGTGACTGAACAATGGTATCCGACAATAATATCAATCAATTAGTGTAACATCAATCAAACTAGTGCATCAGCCTTGGCTCGAGTGTACGATATGCAACCAGAAGTGCACCCATCCCATGGAGCAACTCGTGGAATATCTACATACCATTCCTGCAGGGTGATGGTACAGCTTAACTAATAAGGGTGGACCCGGTCACTCCCGCACACTTCGTAGCTCAAGACTACACCGTATCCCGTGTATTATCATAGTCCAATGTTCATATCAGTGTTCGTATCAATATGGCCTCATGGGCCCTGGTATCAATCATGCTAGTGCAATAGTCTTAGCTCGAGTGTACGATATGCAACCAGAAGTGCACCCATCCCACGGAGCAACTCGTGGAATATCTACCTACCATCCCCTGCAGGGTGATGGTACAGCTTACCAAATAAGGGTGGACCCGGTGACTCCCGCACACTACGTAGCTCAAGACTACCCCATAACCCGTGTTGTATCACATTACACATTTATAACCGTATCAGTATCCGTGTCCGTATCCATATCCGTATCTGTATCCGTATGGCATCATAGGCCCATCATTTTGTACATCCAACAATGTGTACAACAATACATCCATCAATGAGTACAACAAATCACATATATGGTATTTACTTGCTGAAAAGTCAAGGCAGAAGCCTCAACAGAGAATATCAGTCCTAAGCAATGCTTTGAAGTCCAACAACTATGATATCAAATTCCATAAAAGTGTATTATCTCAATTTAGTCCTGATCAGTGCTTTGAAGTCCAACAACTATGATATCAAATTCCATAAAAGTGTACTATCTCAATTTAGTCCTGATCAGTGCTTTGAAGTCCAACAACTATGATATCAAATTTCATAAAAGTGTATTATCTCAATTTAGTCCTGATCAATGCTTTGAAGTCCAACAACTATGATATCAAATGAAAGTGTACTATCTCAATTTAATCATTTGGTCATTCCACTATTGATTAGTTCTCTAGTTAATTAGGTCTCTAGTCATCTGTTCAGGTCAATAACTGTTCTAAGACTAGATGGCATGTCCTAAGTTCATACGAATACACTATCCAGATTTCTAAAGATAGAATTAGAGTGACTTACTCTATTTGAGATCGTCGTGGTAAGACGAGATTGGAGGTAGAGCTTCTAAAGACGCTGGTGCATGAAAATTGGTACCTGCAAACACCAGAAACCATTAGTTACAGGCTACCCTATTTTCCATCTATTTAACTTGATCGTTTCAATTTTATAATCGATTGAAACGTTGTCAAATGGTGTTCTAAATTTTTCTATAGCCTAGATATAAGGAAAATAATTTTACTGTAAGAGGAAATATTTTTCGGAAGCTCATAGTAATTTTTATAATTTTTGAAAGCTCAAAAACAATTTAAAAACTATTTTTAATTAAGTAACGTATTTATTCAATAATTTCTCTTGGATGCGATCTGTATCGGAAAGTTGCAAATAAGTTGTCAAAATGACCGTCTCGAAGAGTACTTTAACATATATTTTTATCACATATTGGTTTACGTGAAAATAGCAAGTTACCGATTTTTGAATGAAAAAACATATTTAACTTTTAGGCTTAAAAATTAATTTTGGAAAAACTAAGCATCAGATTGAGATAAAACTAGCGACATTGGGTCCAGAATGTCATTTCTGATTTTCTGGAGCTAGTTTCATGTTTTTCTGACCTATATATTATTTATTATTAATTTAAAAACAATAAACCCATTTTATTTAATTTCTAAAATACGGAAATACGCATATAATACGCAAATACGTTATTATAATGTATACCCCGTCGTTTCTTCGCGTTCTCATGCAGCGAAGGAGAGATCGCGGCCTCGCGACGGCGGGTGGCGGCGTGGTGGCGATGGAGGCGAGGCGGCTCAGTGGGGCAGTGGGTACAGCTCGCGATCTGCTGAGGGGCTCGAGCTCGGGGTGTCGCTGTCGTACGCTGGGGGCGAGTGCAGCGGCAGTTGAAAGGCGGAGGGCGGCGTATGGCGTTGCCGTGGGGTGCAGTCGGAGGCGGGGGTGCTCGCGAAGACGGCTGTTGCGTCGGTGGTCGTGGGCGCTTCGGGGGTTGCTGCATGGTAGCGGCTGTCGAAGTGTGGTGCTCTTCGGAGAGCGGGTGTGGCTCCGTTGTCGTCGGTGGGCGGCACTGTAGTAGCAGCTGCTACTGCTCCGACGGCTTCGTGGCGGCGAGCTGATGGTGCCACGGCGGTGCAGCGGGAGAACATGGGAGCGGGAGCGGGAGCGGGGGCTTTGCGGGCTCTTCGAGAGGGGAGCGTCGAGGACGGCGGTGTGAAGTAGCGTACTGGGCTCTTGCGGGATGCTGGCTTCAAGCGGCGGAGGAGAGCGTGCAGGCGAAGGTGGGGAGGCGTGGGACTCGTCGGGGAAGAGACGAGCGGGAGGGCGTGGTTGCTCCGGGGGTGGAAGAAGCGGTGGGCGGCGTGAGTTGGGCTTCGGGCTGAGGCTCACGTCGGAGAAGAAAAGAGAGAGGGCGAGAGGGAGCGATGGCGTATACGGGCAGTGGGGGGGGGAGAGAGAGAGAGAGAGAGAGAGAGAGAGAGAGAGAGAGAGACGAGAACAGAGAGAGTTTGGGAGAGTAGGCTACGGGCTTTGGGGTAGAGATGGAGGAGACATCATGTGTGTTAATATTGAGTCGGGAAGAGCGTCTGAAGAGCTGAGTGTTAAATATATTACAAAGTATTAATTAAATCACTATTAGTCAAAGTTAATAAATGAGTTTAGGTGGGTATTAATGAAATTAGGTTTATCTTTTTGACAAAATGAAGAAAACTTTAAACGTGTCTCCCTCACGTTTAAGTCCTGGTTTGGGTGAAAATTTGATTAGGTTAAGGTATTTAAGAGGGGTTAATAAGTTATTAGTGAAAAATCATTTTGTAACGAAATTACGATTTTGTCCCTATTAGTAAACGTGTCCAAAAAATTACGAAAACATACCCACGAGATCGTATCGTCGCGAGGATCGTGAATACGAAGTCCGTTTCAGGGTTTGAGCTACGGAGATACTAGTTTTAGGCCAAAACGTTTAGGAAGCGGGTTTGCGGGTTCTCTATTGATTTGACTTTAGAAAATTACGAAATTAATGTGGAAGGCCCTAAATGATCATAGAATGATACCGTAGAAGTTTGAAATCGTTTTGATGATGTTTGTATGGAAAATAAATTCATTAAGTCAAAACGGTAATAACTGAAAATGAATTCTATCAGAAATGTTTTGAGTATTTGATGAAATCCGATCTTACTAAAATACTCCATAACTAGCCTGGTACTTCAAAATATTTTTATAAGAAATTTTTGAAATCAGTAAAACTCCTGACAAACCATTATAAAATAGTTTAAAAATTGAAAAATTGGTCAAATACGTAAATAGTTTGTCTTGATGAAAACATGTCGTTACAACGGATGTAACTCCCTGGGCAGACGCGGCCCCTAGAGTAGGCGCAGTCCTCTGTCCCATAGCAGACACCTGTCCCCGAAAAGCAGTACCTCCCCACGTCCCAACGGGCTCTCCGCTCCGTCTCTTGATGGTCCTCCACCTTTCTCGCCAATGTCATCACCCCGCGTAGTCCTACTGGCTGTAGCTGCCTCAGTCCAGATCTCACAGTAGGCCTCAGCCCCTTCATAAAGCAACCGTCCAAAGATTCCTCAGATACTCCCCGGACTCGGTGGCAGAGCGACTCAAACTTCTTAATATAATCTCCTATGCTCCCCTCTTGCTTCAGTGAGTAAAGCCTCTCAAACACTCCGCCAGATTGCCCTGCACCAAAACGCTCCATCAAGAGCAATGTAAACTCCTCCCAAGTCTGAAATGGCTGTTGTTGATCAGTCCACCGAAACCAGCCCAAAGCCTCTCCCTCCAAACAGACCCCTATCGCCCGAAGCCAGTCCTCCCCTGGTACTGATGATGCAGCAAAGTATCTCTCCACCCGGTACAGCCAGTCGTCAGGATCTCCCCCCTCAAAAATAGGCACCTCGAGCTTCCTCAGCCGTCTCTCCCCAGTGAATCCACCTCTCTCCTGCTGCTGGAATCCTCCCCTCGGCTGATTTACCAGTGGTCTGTCGGGTAAATAGGTCTCTACACGATCTTGCATGCCACCGTCTGCTCCACCCCACTGCCAGTCTCCCCTCGCATCTCCCAGTGGATGCCCATACTCTGCCTGATGGCCTCTCGGGGGGCCCTGGTGAGCCCGCATGCCTCCGTCTGCTCCACCCCACTGCCAGTCTCCCCTCACATCTCCATGTGGATGCCCATACTCTGCCTGATGGCCTCTCGAGGGGGCCCTGGTGCGCCCTCCAATCTCCCGTCACTCCCCCGAAAGGTGGGGGCTGGGTCGACGGGCCCCCAGTACACTGATAGCTCCCTCCAGTCTGCTGAAATCCCCTGTCGAGTCCCGATGAAGGCTGAAATCCAGAAGTTGGTGCTGATCGGGGCCAGTGCGGGGCCCACGGGGGGCCCGAAACGCTTGTAAGTGGCTGACGCCCCCCTCCGGGTCTCGAAAGTGCCATCGCCGCCTCCGGGGGGGTCGAACCCTCCCAGGGGTTCGGCGACACTGTCCGGCCCAAAGTTTGGGCCGACTAGGCTGCGTCGAGGCCCCAGGGGCCTGTCGACCCCCCTGGGGTGGTCGGCGGGGCTGCGTCGAGCCCCCAGGGAGGCGGCGTACCCCGGGAGGGGTCGGCTGCTCTTGCCGGCCCTCCGGTGGGTTTGCCGCCACTCCCCGGGGTGTCGGGGGGTCTGCCGCACCCCCCCCCCCCCCCCCCGACCCTCCTTTCGCCATTCCGAGCGGTCGCCGCCTCTGGTGACGTCTCCCAATCGCCCTCGACGTCAGATTCCGGCCCATCCTCGTCAAAAGTCACCTTTTTTCCCTTATCCCTAGCCAAAGGTGGCTTCTTTTTGCTTGGATCCGCCTTCAAGTTGAGATTTGCGGTCAACGCCTCTATGGCATCCACTATCGCCGCCAATTTCGCCTCCGTTTTCTCTTGGTTCTCCTTCATCTCCCCTCGGATCTCCGTGGCCATCTCGGCGTCTTCCTTCCTCACGTCGATGAACCCTTTGCTGATTTGGGCTTCCATCCGTTCAACTTTCTCTTCCAACGCATCGATCCGCTACTGCTCGCCATATGGATCAACTGCTCTGATACCAATTTGATGCGTTTAGGGCTTTTTGTGGGGATAAAAGGTGGGATTTTTTTATGGCTTTGGACTTCTAAATCTAGGGTTTAGAGACGAAGAACTGATCTGAAATTAATAATAAAACCTAGAACAATAGATCTAAAATCACGAGTAAGATAATTATCAAGAGAATTAACCTAGGGTTTTTAGGGAAATAAAATTACCTCATAATTCTTCGATAAAAACTCAAGCTAGGGCCGGTCAGCCCTTCATTAGGGGAGGGATTAGTCTATGTCCAATTACGAAACAACCCTCTCCTCCGGATACGGAATTACAAATTTGGGACCGGGTCCGTGGTGGACACAAGTCACCTCTTCAGTTGATAGACCCGAACTGGAACCCCCTCGTGAGCCACGTGACCCGCCTCCCTATGTAGCCGCGCCATATCAGAACACCGATAAGCTTTATTACGAAAGGATAACAAACCAAATCTTCTCTTCACATGCGAAGAAGAAGCATACAAAATTTCTCCAAAAGCTCACAATACAATCTCTAAAAGTTGTCTCACAAATGGCGGCTCAAATTCTTTCAATGTGTTCCACTTCGAAACCCTAACGTAAAACCACTTATATATAGCCCTAGGTTACAATAGATGTCATCATTGGCTAGGAATTCCAAAAAATATGAATCCCGACTTTAACGGCATTCTATCCAATCACATCTCTACGCAATTAATGCGCCGCACCCGCATCCCAGTGGGCCGCATCCCAATGGGCTCCCTTCGACCGACCGATCTTTCTGTACCAAACGATCGAAGTGCCAAACCGAGCGCTCGAGCTATCCGATAGCTCAAACTCGTAGAGCTGCGGACCAATGAGCCACCAAACGACCGATCGACTGAACACGGACTTCAACCGAGTTACGACCGAACGACCATCAAAACACGGACTTCAACCGAGCTGACGACCGATCGACCAAATGTGCTATAGAAGAAGAATAGCTTGACATCCTCGTAGCTGACTTATGCAGAGTCAGATATGTCGGACCCAAGCACAATCGAGTTAGCTCTCGAGTTAGCTCTGCACAAGATAACTCGTCTGTACGACTAACGCTCCTTCAGCGTCAAATCGAGCGAACTTTCACAAATCTCCACCTTGGAGAGATTCGAGCCTTCGAACATCACACGACCCTCACTGCATTACCTTGGTCGAGCATCAACTGGTGTTCTCCCGCCTTTTTGCTCCGAAGAGCCAAAATGTCCCGAATGACCGAATGCTCCACCGAGTTACGAATGTTCACTACTGGGACCGACTGACTCTACTGAGTCACAATGTCCCTTCCTGAGGCCGACGTCAACGTCATCGAAGAACCACATTGAGCAAGTCCAAAGAGTGCTTGACTCCCGATACAACATTCATCAGTATGTCTGCCAAGTTGTCCTTTGTTCCGATCTTCAGCAAGTTGATATCGTCTTCTTCTTCTCCCACGTAGTATCTAACAAAGTGGAATCTCACATCGATATGCTTGTATGAGCATGAAAGACCTGATTCTTAGCCAAGTGCACAGCACTCTGGCTATCACAATGGACATCATACCGCTCCTGGTAGACTCTCAGATCATCCATCAAGTCCATTATACTCTGCCTCCGTAGTAGACAGAGCCATCGTAGACTGAAGGATAGTCTGCCAACATATTGTAGCGCCAGACAGGGTGAAGACGTAGCATGGCATCAATCGCCTTACATCCAAGTCTCATATGTAGTCGAAATTGACATAACTGACAGTGTGCGGACCATGAACACTTTGGCTATAGGTTAGTCTGACGTCGACTGTGCCATTGATGTACAGTAAGACCCATTGCACTGCTCGCCAGTGTTCCTTCCCCAGGTTGTGCAAGTATTTACTCAAGATGCTGACTGCATGTGATAGGTCGGGTCGGGTTCACATACCATTGCGTACATCAAGGCCCCTACTGCATTGGCATACGGTTTGCTCACCATGAGCTTTTTCTCTTCGTTCTTCGGATAATGCTTGGCACTGAACTTGAAGTGAGGTGCAAGCGGAGCAGCTACGGACTTCATCTTCTCACAGCCAAACCTTTGTATAACAAACTTCAAATAGCGGCTCTGTGAAAGATGAACTATCCCTCCACTTCGATCTCTTGTGATCTCTATCCCAAGAATCCTCCGTGCATCGCCTAGATCCTTCATCTTAAATACACAACTCAATTGAGATTTCAATCTCCGAATCTCTTCTTTATTCGATAAAGCTATCAGCACGTCATCGACATAAAGCAGAAGATAGATGAAGGACCCATCAACCAACCTTCCAATAGAACATGCAATGATCATAGGGACTACGAACATACCCTTGATCATCCGTCATATAACGTTCGGAACGCTTATACCATTGCCTCGGTGATTGCTTCAACCTATAGAGTGACTTCTTCAGCCTACATGCAAGACCGTCATCTCTCCCATAGCCACAGGCTGAGCCATATAGATCTTTTTGAGCTCTCCATGCAAGAACGCCGTCTTGAAATCTAGCTGCACCAGTTCAAGGTTGAACTAAGCAACTAGTGCCAATAGTATCCGAATCGAGTAATGCTTCACCACAGGAGAGAAAACCTCATTGTAATCAATGCATTCTCTTTGTATGAATCCCTTTGCTACGAGGCAAGCTTTGTAGTGAACATCTCCTGATTCGATCCCTTCCTTCTTGGTGTAGACCCAGTTACACCCAATTGCTTTCTTGCCCTTCGGAAGCCCACAAGATCATGTGTCGTTCTTCGCCAGCGATTCCATCTCTTCATCTATTACACTTCTCCATCGATCCGGGTCTTCGGATTGCTCCACCTCTCTGAAAGAAGTGGGGACATCGATGCATATTGCGGGAAAGGCAAATGAGACCATCTCCGAGTACCTTGTAGGTCTTCTTATCTCACGTCTCAGCCTCGACACTGCTATGGAATCCTTTGAATGAACGACCCTTGGAGACGAGCTATCTCCACATATTGAGCTTGAACCATCAACTTCACCAGCATCCGTCTGGAGTCCGTCTTCTACAGCTTTTGGTATGGATCGATCTGAGTTGTCGATCGACCGATGTGGAACCTCAGACACGTTGTCGTAGACCTGCTTCAATTGTGTATGTTCGATCTCCACTACTGGTTCATGCTCCTTTAGTAAAATCGACTAATCAAACGTTACATCTCTGCTCAGGATCACATTCCAATGTGTCGAACACCGCAGTCGGTATCCCTCGATATCATTGATGAAGCCTAAGAAGATGGCTTTCTTGGCTCAAGCATCAAGTTTATCTTCCTTCCCGGCATAGTAGCTCGGACAACCCCAAACTCGAAGTGATTCACAGTCGAATACTGGCTTGGAGTCTTCTTGACTCTGTTATTTTACATCTAGTCATGTTTGTGATAGTAGTACAGTCACGTCATGTTTGTGGACATGAATGTTGGTGGAAATAATAGGGGGTGATAATGAAGTAAGGATTAGGCGAGAAATCGATGGACACAAGGAAAAAAGAATCAAAATGTCACCATTCTTCTTTAAAGAGACTGAGCATCAGCACATCAGCACATGACACATGGATGGGGCATGTCTCCCCACTTCAATTGATTTGGAGTCTTCTCCATTCAAATCTTCAACACATTGCTTAAGCACATAAGGGCTGTTTGGTCATTAGTAAATTATTTGTAGAGTCATGGTGATGGAGGAAGATGTAATCTCGAGATTTAAAGTTGTTTTGAGAATTGCTCTCTGCACCACAGTTTGAGGTGCAGGGAGGTGACGTTCGTTTTAAAATGGGAAGGCAATGACTAAATGCACCTCAAGTAATAAGGTGCATAATGTATTTAGTGCAATTTTTACTATCTTAGGAAGAAAGAGTGTGTGTGATTGGAATTGCTGGTGTGACATATCAACTTTTTTGGCAAAAAAAACCAACATATCAACTTTTTTGGCAAAAAAAAACCACTATGCACCCCAAAGTACATGGTGTAGAGAGCAATTCTCAATGGGAAAGAAGGGGAGGAGAGAGAGCGTGAGATGTCACCACTAATTTGATTTTCATTCTATTTTCAGTAAACTGTCCCTTCCAAGCACCTCAATTGAGATGTATATAGCATATCTCATTGTTTTTCATCTTCGTGGCCGTGGAAGCAGCAGGAGTGGTGAAAATGATCGGTGGTGATGGATGGATATGAATGTTTGTGGAAATAATGGGATAAGGGATTAGGTGAGAAATCGGTGGCCACAACAAAAGAATCATAATGTCAACATCCTTCAATGACAGAAGCAACAGCACATTGCACATGGTTCTGTCTCCCCCCTTCAATTTACTTGGACTCTTCTCCACTTCGTCTTCAGCCCATTGTCTAAGCAAAACTGTAGTTGGCCCACAAACCTGTATTTATTTAGATGGTGAAAAAACATTTGGAGGTAGAAAGTTAAAAATAATTTACACAAACAGAGAGGGAAAGTGAGGAAAGGCAATGCAAAGGCAGATGCGATGCAGCAAGGTTTTTAATGACACCACACCATTCTTCTTTAAAGAGACACCACACCATTCTAACGTTAAAAAAAAGAATCAAAATGACACCACACCATTCTTCTTTAAAGAGACAAAGAATGAGCACACCATTCTTCTTTTAAGAAAGAAGATGATCGATCATGTGCTTTATTTATAACATCCGCACCTTCTGACTCCATAAACGGATATTTGACCTGTAGATGAGAAAGCTAGATGCAACATTATTTAGACCATGGCTTCTCACATGTCGAGAAACCTTACAATATTTGATGGTATGAGTGTCATTTGTATTACCTGAATCACGCTGTGGGCATCAAATGGAAGCTAACATCTACTTTCTCCCATGGTAGTACACGCGAGAGGCCAGTCACGAGCTCTTCTGTAAAACGAAATCCAAATGAGATGGGTCAAATTTGAACGGCAGTATTTCTTTCTATAATTCACAATAAAGAAAATTAATTTAAAATGTAAGGATGCTGACAATGATGCTTACGCCGACAATGTCGAGAATCATGAGGTGACGGATGCCAATAACGTCCCCAACTGCAGCAACAACAGGAGGTGAGCAGGCGGCGACTGCAAAGAATGACGACGGGACCAAGAACACCACCGAAAACAACGACGATGACATTGACGGTTGAGAATGTTGTGCGCTATTGCAGAAACTCGGATCGCCGAAGAACCCCGGAACTAGGATGAGCAAACAAATAACAAATCGAACGCTATGAGAATTGCTTTTAGGCCGTTGACCGGCCAAAGAGGAACACCGATAAGCTTTATCACGAAAGGACAACAAACCAAATCTTCCCTTCACAGTCGAAGAAGAAGCATACAAGATTTCTCCAAAAGCTCACAATACAATCTCTCAAAGTTGTCTCTTATAAATGGCGGCTCAAATTCTTTCAATCTGTTCCACTTCGAAACACTAACATAAAACCACTTATATATAGCCCTAGGTTACAATAGGTGTCATCATTGGCTAGTAATTCCAAAAGATACGAATACCGACTTAATGACATTCTATCCATTCACATCTCTACACAAATAATGCACCGCACCCGCATCCCAGTGGGCCTCCGCCGCATCCCAATGGGCTCCCTTCGACCGACCGATCTTTTTGTACCGAACGATCGAAGTGCCGAACCGAGCGTTCGAGCTATCCGATAGCTCGAACTCGTAGAGCTGTCGACCAATGAGCCACCGATCGACCGATCGACCGAACACAGACTTCAACCGAGTTACGACCGAACGACCGACCATCAGAACACGGACTTCAACAGAGCTGACGACTGATCGACCAACTGCGACATAGAAGAATAGCTTGGCATCCTCGTATCTGACTAGTGCAGAGTCAGATATGTCAGACCCAAGCACAATCGAGTTAGCTCTCGAGTTAGCTCTGCACAAGATAACTCATCTGTACGACTAACGCTCCTTCAGCGTCGAATCGAGCCAACTTTCATAAATCTCCACCTTGGCGAGATTCGAGCCTTCGAACATCGAATGACCCTTACTGCATTACCTTGGTCGAGCATCAACTGGTGTTCCCCCGCCTTTTTGCTCTGAAGAGCCAAAATGTCCCGAATGACCGAATGCTCCAGCGAGCTACGAATGTTCACTGTTGGGACTGACTCTGCCGAGTCACAATGTCCCCTCCGGAGGCCGACGTCAACGTCATCGAGGAACCATATTGAGCAAATCCAAACAGTGCTTAACTTGACTCCCGATACAACATTCGTCAGTATGTCTGCCAGGTTGTCCTTTGTTCCGATCTTCAGCAAGTTGATGTCGTCTTCTTCTCCCACAGTCCCTGACAAAATTGAATCTCACATCGATATGCTTGGTGTGAGCATGAAAGACCTGATTCTTAGCCAAGTGCACAGCACTCTGGCTATCACAATGGACATCATACCGCTTCTAGTAGACTCTCAGATCATCCATCAAGCCCATTAGCCATATCGCCTCTTTCACCGCTTCAGTCAATGTCATATACTCTGCCTCCGTAGTAGACAGAGCCATCATACACTGAAGGATAGTCCGCCAACATATTGTAGCGCCAGACATGGTGAAGACGTAGCATGTCATCGATCGGCTCACATCCAAGTTTCCTGCGTAGTCAAAATCGACATAACCGACCATGTGCGGACCATGAACACTTTGGCTATAGGTCAGTCCGACGTCGACTGTGCCTTTGATGTACAGTAAGACCCATTGCACTGCTCGCCAGTGTTCCTTCTCCAGGTTGTGCATGTATCTACTCACCATATTGGCCGCATGTGATAGGTCGGGTCGGGTACATACCATTGCGTACATCAAGGCCCCTACCGCATTGGCATACAGTTTGCTCACCATAAGCTTCTTCTCTTCTTCGTTCTTCAGACAATGCTTGGCACTGAGCTTGAAATGAGGTGCAAGTGGAGTAGCTACGGACTTCATCTTCTCACAGCCAAAACTCTGTATAACAAACTTCAAATAGAAACTCTGTGAAAGAACAGTACATCCACTTCGATCTCTTATGATCTTCATCCCAAGAATCCTCGGTGCATCGCCTAGATCCTTCATCTTCAATACACAACTCAATTGAGATTTCAATCTCCGAATCTCCTCTGTATTCAATGAAGCTATCAGCATGTCATCGACATAAAGCAGAAGATAAATGAAGGACCCATCAACCAACTTCCGATAGAACACGCAATGATCATAGGGATTGCGAACATACCCTTGTGTCACGCCCCATTCTCCCAAATACTTTATAAGACAACACAACCCATGGGAAGGGAGGATGGAGCTTGACAAGCCGCGGTATAACACCAAGCGTGAATAGAGAAACACAATAAGCAGGCTACTGCGAATGCTGAGATCATACATCACAGATATATAAAAGACAGAAGCAACACATACTGCCATCACAGAGAGTACATATCCACAGAACCACATAACCAAAGAGCGTACCACACCATCAAGTACAGAGTGAACTGACTCAAGTACATACATGAGAAGTGCTACAAGCCATCAACATATAACACAGCTACAAAGACATCACGCTCACTGCACACCCCAACCCATACTACAAGACACATCCCAAAAGAGTAGTGTCCTCAAAGTGTCAGCTCACACATGAGAAATCTCCTGAGCGAGATTCTGCTCTGGGGTCACCTGCTCAAGACCTGAAAAGTAAAATGAGCACGTTAAAACGTGCCCAGTAGGAAACTAACCAGGGTATGGGAACTCATTTAGAGGTTATGAGTGTAAGGCAATAAGAGCACCAGCAACCAAAGTGAAAAGTGCAACACACAAACGTCCAACAACTCATAAAAGTTTATTAGTTAGTAGATATTAGTGACTCTTTGGAAGCCTGGGTATCACCTAAAGATAAGGGCCTAGACTTCACCCCAAATTAGGGGTGAATACAGCACACGACGCGGTGGACACGGGCACAGTACGCCGGGCCTCTCAGCTCCCCCGTCCCTGGCAGGAGTGAGGCTCTCCACATAATAACACAACCTCCGTATGCCCCTCCACTCCCGTTAAAGGCGAGTGGGAATAAATAACACATATCACATATCGATTTCCCCAACTTCTCAGTCCAGCCCCTTATAGTTAAGTTATACCCAAACTTCCCACATCACAATACTAGGATGTTCACCCGCCTTAGAGCAGATCGAGACATCCGAGTTAACAGGTCATATATCATAATATTCAATGGCCATACACAAGTTCACAAATGTAATACATGGCACAACATTTTAATGGCCATTTTCCAAGTTTCTTCAATTTCAAGTTCATTTGGGCATTTTAACAAACATATGGCGTGCATCATAAAATGAAGGGTTATTTAGTACTGACCCCCTGTGTTTTCTCGGAAATTAGTAGTACCCCCCTATGGTTTCAATAATTAGTAAGACCCCCCTGCCATAGGGGGGTAATACTAATTTTTGAGAAACCCTGGGGGGTGATACTAATTGTGGAGGGGGGTCTTACTAATTATTGAAACCATTGGGGGGTACTACTAATTTCCGAGAAAACACAGGGGGCCAGTACTAAATAACCCTAAAATGAACATTGTCACAACACCAAAACTTAGTAACAATAGCATGTACAAACTTTCTTATGGACATCAACATCATTCATGTATATTGGTATAGGAAATTAACAATCACCCAAGTTTCATATTCATCCAAAACAGTCCAACTGGCTGAAACTTGCTGGAACAGCCAAAAGATCAGCATATTTCACCAAGTTATTTTGTGAATTTGACAAAACTTACTGAATGAAAGTTGGAGATATACTAGTCCTGGATTCACCCAAAAAAATTCTTACAGAAATGTGGTCTAGGCAATTTATGGTGATTTATTTGGTGCAGCATGTCTAATCTGTTTTTCAGACAGAATTCTAGGTCTGTAATAAAAGCCAATTTTAAGCATGTTGCAGCTAGAATTTCGACATATAAGCACTCTGATGAATTTTTAGATAAACTTGTTAACTTTTCAACGAGACCAAGATCAACCAATTCCATGAAGTGTGCAGGTGATGGGCTTCATTTTGCTAAACTGTGTACAGCTTGACAGAAATTTAGACATGTTACAAACATTGAATTATTACTCCAACTTATTGAATTCAACATATGACAAATTTTATATGAATTTGGGGTATGATTTCAAGATCTATAACTACATATTTTTTCAGAGAGTAAATCAAACTACAGAGATCAAAACTAAAGGGGAAACACACAACAGGAACTCTGGATTTCAGGGGAGGGTTGTTAGCTAAGCAAAACAAAGGAAAAATACCATCCTTGTGCTCTATTGCACATATAATCCATGAATTCAAGGTTATAAGCAAACAAATTTCACCATGACAGCATCATAACCCTAAATAGAAATTCTCAAACCAAGATTAGTTTCCTACCTCAAAGGAATCCTTTTATCCTTCTCTTTCTCCTCTCCACCTTTCTTTCTCTTGAAAAGCTAGGGTTTTTCTTGTAATTTTTGGAAGCAAAAATTAGGGTTTGGAGTGTTGACGAAATGAAAAGGAAAGAGGGGGAATTTCGGCCACTCCTAGATAGGGGAAGAGGGAAATGGAAATTGAAGGAAGAATGAAGAAAGTTAAAGAAGAAGTTAGAATTTTCCTACAAAAATATCTAGCACTAGAATCATCTCTAGAATAAGCATGCACATGGTAAAATGACCTTAATACCCTTCCAAAATTACCCTCAAGTTTCAAGTATTTACAAGTTTGATATTACTTTATGCACACACAACTTAAGTGTGTACACACAGCAGTTTTAGGCCAAATGACTGTTTTGCCCCTAACCTTCCTGAAAATTTACTGGTGTGCCACTAAACCCATCCCTTTTCACACTAGCCCCTCACACTAATCCACTCCTTCACAATTTACAAGTATGACACTAATTTACGCACCCACCTTCACTCTACACACACTTCCACTCATATGACCAAATGACCAAAATGCCCCTACACTCTTCACAAAATTACACGCCATATCACCTCTTTCCAACTCTCATTCCCTCACTCGTGTATAGGGGATTACCGTATCAGTCGCCGTATAGGGCTAAACAGGCCATGACATCCTACCCTCCTTAAACTAAAGTTCGTCCTCGAACTTTCGAAGTTCAAGGGTTGTAGTCTAAGAAGAGAAATACTTCTAATTTCCAGGGCCTCTCTATATATTACCCTACACCACTGTCTCCACAAAATTTTGCACTCAATATTAATAAAAGAGACATTGATACATGGATAAGATACTTACATAAACAGGTGAGAGTATCTGTCTCTCATCTCGTCCTCGCGCTCCCAGGTGGACTCACCAGAGGACTCTTACTGCTACATAACCCTTACTAGATTAATGGCCTTCTTCTTTAGTATTTCTGTCTCCGATCCAGAATGGCCACTGGTCGCTGTTCATAAGTCAGGTCTGGGCGCACTTCAATCTCTGAGAAGTCCACGAGGTGACTAGGGTCTTTCACATATTTCCGAAACTGAGATACATTGAACACATCATGGATGCCTTCAAGTGAGGGTGGCAAGGCAAGGCGATATGCAACCTCACCAACATGAGCCAAGATCTCGAAGGGACCAATGAATCTCGGGCGCAACTTCCCTAGTCTACCAAATCGAATCGTGCCACGTGTCAGGGAGATCTTCAGGAACACATAATCACATGGCTGAAACTCCAATGGACGCCTCTCTGTATCTGCCCAATGCTTATAGCGATTCTGAGCAATATGAAGATTCTCCTTGCCTGTTCGGCATTGATCCGGTCTACGAGATCGGACTGGACCTGCAAGTTCAACATGGCTGTTTTGATGCCCGGAAGAACGACCTCTATCTCCATCTGTCGCAGGCAGTGTTCTAAAAATCGGCCTGGGCGGCCGCCTAGGCGCAAGGCGGCCAGTAAACGCTCCGAGTATGGCCTGGGCGGTCAATCTGGGCGTTTTGGGATTAATCGGCCGCCTAAGCGTTCTGGACGGTGTCTGGATGCTCTGGGCGGTTCCTAGGCGGTTCATGGGCGGTGTCTGGGTGTTTTTGGTAAATGGCTTAACTGCACAAGAGTATCTTTTAAATTTTATTTTGTTGCACAAATACTCTAAAGTAGGTAAACTGGATTTGATTTAGTACGTATTAAATATTTGATGTTTTTTAAATAATATATATATATATATAAGCATAAATATATTATATTAAAATAAATAAAAAAATTAAAAAAAATGCAAATCCGCCTAGGCCGATTAATCCCCGATTAATCCCCGATTAATGCTCTGGGCGCTAGGCGCTAGCAATCTGAACGACTAGCGCCTAACGTTTTTTATAACATTGGTCGCGGGGCCCATTGGAGCTGAGGCCGAGAGGTCAACATCATCACAGCTGGATATCTACTGAATGCATCAAGGACCACGTTCACCTTTCCAAGGTGATACTGGAGATCGATATCATATTCAGCCATCAACTCAAGCCACCGATGTTGTCTCATGTTGAGCTCCTTCTGAGTGAATACATACTTCAAACTCTTGTGGTCGGTGTACACCTTGATATGCTCCCCTAGCAAAAAGTGTCTCCACAGCTTTAAGGCAAAAATCACAGCTGCCAGCTCCAAGTCATGTGTAGGGTGAAGTTTAGCTCATGCACCTTCAAAATTCTAGAGTCATAAGCTACAACACGACCATGCCGGTACAGGACACATCCAAGCCCTTTGCCAGAGCCCTTTGCCAGAGCCCTTTGCCAGAAGCATCACAGAAGATCTCGAATCCTCCAGAACGATCTGGAATCGTCGGAACTGGCGCAGTAGTCAACCTTCTCTTCAACTCCTCAAATGCATGCTGACACTCGTCAGACCAGACATAAGCAACATCATTCTTAGTCAGGTGAGTAAGTGGCGCCGCAATCTTGGAGAAATCCTTGATGAACTTCCTGTAATAGCCTGCCAATCCCAAGAAACTCCGAATCTCTAAAACCGTCCTGGGAATAACTCCGAGTTTTGTTTGTCCTACAGAGGAGTGAACAACAAATCTAAGTTTTTGTCAAATTAGGTTAATTAGTTAATTATACGGTTAGTAAGTTAATTAATTAAATTATACGGTTAGTTAAGTAATTATACGGATTGTTAATTATACGGATTGTTAATTATACGGTTTGGTTAGTTAGTTTAATAATAATAGTAATTTATTATTTCAAAAACTGTGGACCACACATCAAACTTTCTCATCAAACTTTCAAAGCCAAAGAAACACAAGAAAGTTGTGCGGACCCCACATAAAATTTTCAAACCAACTTTCCAACCAACTTTCTAACAAAAGAAACAAAACTCCAAACTTTCCTCACATCAAGATTCCCCAACCCCTCAATTTTCCACAACCATTCTCAACAAAAGAAACAGGCCATACGTCCAAGAGCTCTCAGGTATCACTAGAAAACTCTCACCCTCGGCCCCTCCTTGCGTCCGACCTGCGATGTGATTTTTTGTTTAAGGTATACTCCGAGGTGATTTAATGTATTCTCATGCTGTTAATTTTTGTTTTTCATGTACCTGTTTTTCATGTACCCTCACCCAGAACCATCGATCTCTCCCTCAGTCCATGCTCTAAGGTTCTGAACTTCTCACTTTAATTTTTTTTGACGATTTTACCATATTAACTTTGTTGATAATTTAGTTTTCTCGCGGATTTAGTGGAGTTTGCTGTATGGAATTGATCGAAGTTAGAGATCTTTTTTATGAAATTTTTGCTGAGAGTACCTAAACCCTAACACTAAAGTTTAGTTATCGGTCAGTACCAACAAAGTCTCTTCGGTGACGCCGGAGATGGGATGACAACGGGCACTTTCAAAGTCGACAATGTTTTAATAAGTTTCTCCGCTGCTGAATGGAGCGAATAAGTGTGAGATCGCCAATCAGAGAGGAGAGGTTTAAATTGAAGGAATGGATGAAGAAATTTGTGAAAAAGCCCCTTCTCTTTTGACTGTTAGCATAATTAGTGTCCTCTCTTTACTAATGATAAACTCCATTAAAATCCCTTTATTTTACTATATTTACATGGTACTTTTGGTTATGGTCACACTTTAACAAGAAAGGTTGAAGATGGTCTAGATTATTTCTGATCCAAAATCTGTGACAATCAAATGAACATTCATCTTAAGAAAGCATGTATGAATGAAATTTAGGGGTTTAATGCTGCTTTTTCCTTTGTATGTTATTAATTCCATACAGCAAATATTTGTTTTTCATGTACACTCAAGCAGAACCATTGATATCCCACTTTTTCTATGGCTAATTTTTGTTCCCGTAGACGGTGATATGACCCTCGCCGTTTCAAATGAGCTTGGGATCCAAATTTCAATACTGTAGGTGGTGAGTTCATTTCTTAATGCTTTAGGTATGGGCATTGTGCTTTTTAAAGTATTGTTTATAGTATGTTCACATAACAAAAAAACACCCAACTTGAAGAAGAGAAACCCACAAACTAAAAGTACCCTAAACTCCAAAGCAATCCTTGCAAAAAGAGACACGCCTTTCATAACTGAAAAAAGAGCGAGCAACCAAAGAACAGACCAAAAGCAAACCGCAAAAATTCAATTAGAAACCACATGAATTATAAATTTTACAATAGAAAAAAATCAAAAAAGAAAATTGCATCACACATGCATAGTTTTGGGAAATAGCAAGTACCCATATGATAACAAAAAAAGTAAGAAAACATTTTCAATATGTAACAAGGCAAATCTAATGATTGAAGCATAGCCAACAAAAACAATATCACAAAAGAAAAAAAAAGAGGCCAACCTTCACAAATTGAGAGAGAGAGAGAGAGAGCTGCTCCGTTTTCTCCCATTATGCTCCTTTTTGAATTGAATAGAGGCAGTTTAGCAATAAATGGAAGTATTTAGTTTTTGTAAATGGAGCACTCACGGAATAAGGTAGTTGCTTCGGATACCGGTGTATGTTATACTTAGTTAAGTGTTTATCATGTGTCATAAATATGAGTTCGTATTTGTGTTTATCATGTGTCATAACGGTGTTTTTGAAAAATATTTGAATTTGGTTTTACTATTTGCAATTTAATGTTGTTTGTATTGCATAGTTTTTTTATTTTAATCAGATAGCTAAATTTCCAAGAGGATTATGTGGTTATACGCACATACTAATTGTTGACTTTTATGGCATTTATGAGCTTCATTTAGTTTCTTCTATTTTAACTATGATGGATGTTATCTTATCCATTATGTATTTATCATGGGTAAAAGTGTTCCTAAGTGAATCAATATGAAACTGATGAGGTGGGTTAAAATTACTAATTGTATCATCCCACAGGAGGATCTCTGTCGTTCAATCTTATCTACATTATCCTAAACAGTTTAAAAGAATGCCTAAGAATTTTTGAAAGAGTTAATGAATCTTTTTTCCTTTTAATTCATATGGATCTCACAATACCAAACAGGAAGTACCATCTTAAGTCTTCTCCTAGATGTAAATTCATGAATAAACTTTTAGGTGTTTACTGATGCATTCAACTTTATTTCAACATGCCTTATATGTCGGCAGTCGTACTTTGAGGTAGAATTTGGGGTGGGGGTTATTTTGGCTGGATTTCCCTCCCCCACTAAATCTCCTTCACTAAAAGGAACAAAATTTTTTGGGGAAACTAAATAATTTTTTGGGTAATGAAATAACAATTCTTGCGTTTTAATTATTATTATTCGTTTAAAATTAGTGGATTTAAGATTTTGAGGGGGGAATATATTAAATGAGCCCTGCTCTTACAGGTTAAGTGTAGAGGTAATTAAATTTCAGAGGAAATAACTTGAGGAAATTAAATTGTGGAGGGAACTAAATACCAATTGATGATTTTCATGGGTGGTGTAATCTGCGACGGGGGTTTGGAACTGGGGACATGAATAGGGAGCGACAACTCCGACAACATCGGTGACGGTACCAAGAGCGGAGGAGGCGACAGTAGTGTCGGAGGGAGGGCTTGCATACATATTTGTTTAATATTGTACATGATTGTTGAAAGGACTGTCTTGCATATATTTGTTTAATATTATTGGTTACCATTTGAACTGTAATATTATTTTGACAGTTAGTTTAAGTGATTCAGTTGTACTTTGGCATTATTTGATTAGCATAAAGATTTTAGCATTCCCATTTGATTCACACCAACATGTGACAGTATGGAATTGGTTAATAGAAACCAATGTATTATATACGTGATTTACCATCATTAATACACATGCAACAATCCTATATTGATTACACATCACGTCTAGACCACAAGTTCATTCATAAGCAATAAGATTATACCTATGGTGAAGACGAAGCTTGATTTGATACTAGCTGAAATACAAGAATCCATACACATGTTAAAAATTAAAATAGCATATAACAAAACACGACGAGCTAACAAAAACATGGCGAGCTAGAATGAAAGCATTGTCAATGATGTTTGGCGATGGAGAGAAATGATATCAAAGACTCTCATAATATCTAAAAACTATTGAGGGAAACAATCTTGGAACCATGCATAAGATTACAATAGATACTATCATGACAAGGTTAGAATAATTTACTAGTGTGTTTTGAGCTTTCAAACCGTCCATCGAAGACTTTAAGTATTATCATCTGGTCCTAAGCATAGATGGCAAACGCTTGTATGGTTAATATGATGAGTGTTTACTCATGACCACGGGAATAGATGCAAACGATGAACTTTGCCTATTAGTGTTTGTTGTATTGGCTGATCGTACAAAATTGGGAGTGATTTTTAGTTGCACACACCCCCCAGCGTTCATAAACACCAGATAATAACCTTCACTTCTAATCAAATGAAAGGCAATCCAAGAACACTGCTAAGTGGTTGGTCGATACCGAAAAACCATCGATATTGTCAACACCATATAGTCGCTAATTTCAAAGCAAAAGTGCACAAGATCATTTGAATTAGAAATAACTTACGATAGATCGGGTGTGCATCAAATACACTAACATATAATGAGCATCGTACTAAGATCATCATTATCAGTTACAACTGATGGATGGATTAAGCAAGATCTGCATGGTCAAAAACATAATTGGGCTTTGCACTAAGATAGTGAAAACTGCTTGTGTATCATGACAATAAATTGCTCTAAAAGTTTAAATAGGATGCTGAAAGGTGCTCGAGCTCTTGATTGCCAGAACATTTTATAAGCTCAACAAATATTTTTTCCATCCTCGGTAGGATAGGTAGGCTTGGACTATAAATTTCACATTAAAGATAGGAATTAATAAGGTCTTAGGTACAAGAAGCAATAGAATTTTGCATCACCTGGTTTGCTGATTATAAATGGCATGTTATGGATAATAATGATCTCGCTTATAATGTGATGTTGCAATGAGAGAATTGTAATATTTAAATGCTTCAACACATGTCATGCGCATATGTGATGGCTGCATCGGCAAGTCAGGAATATGACACTAATTTATCGTTTTTACCGTTTTGTTCATTATGGTACAACATGGGAAGTATTAGATTTATTATTGGGGTTGTTGATCACTCTAGCGCATTCGGATTAGGTTTTATCAGATAATCATGTGCATTATTACATTGCAGTGGTTGAGTTCTTGGAATGCTCTTCATTACCATGGATTAGATTGGATTGACCGTTGATTACAATGTTAGTGGAGATATGGAGACCCGAGACCAATGCAATTCCTCTTTGTCATAGAGAGATGACGATCACACTTCAGGACGTGTCAATTATTACAGATTTAATAAATCTGTTAACAGTCAGGTCATACTTTCTAGTGAGCGCACTTTCACTTAGGAGTTGATGTCTCATAGAGCAAAGTCTTCACCTAAAACTAATATGCCAAAAATCAAATTGTCATGGCTTCGAGAGATTTATGGATGTAGCTGCAGAAGCCATAAATTTGCAAGTTCAATAGTGTGCTCGTGCCTACATCCTATATCTGATCGGTACCTTATTGGTTCCGGATTCCAATAAAGGATCTGTCCACATGCAACGGTTAACGAAGTTGGAACATTTTAATTTAGCTGATGAGTACTCGTAGGGAAATGTAGTTTTGCATGTCAAGTTAACAAAGCTCGCTCATTTGGAAACTCAGAAGATATATATGCGGCACATTGTTACATGTAAATATTTTTTGTTACTTAGTTAAGTTATAGATTTAGTGACAGTCCGTTGATATTTTTATAAGTTATGGTCATGGTAAAGATTACATATCGGAAGTTCATCAACCGTAGAGTTTATTTTAGATCAAAGCTAACCATTACGGCGTAGATGGAATGCACGACGATTTTTAACACTTAATCCAAATAGGAATCTTGATTTGTACCGCAGTGAACTTGATACGATAGAAATGTCACTAGTTTGTATTACTAAATTTTATATCGTAATTTGACATATTGCCATATTCAAATTTCATAATTTATTAATTTATTATCTTATTCTGAACTCGATTATACATAATTAGGTTATCTAAGAGCCATACAAAGACTTGGTCGATTTCCTTCCAAAAACCTGTACTAAAGATGCTGTAATTTGACATGCGAATGTACCTATATTCTGCTAGGAGATCGTGAAGCTTCATGTACCAGCTTAGTTATTGTAACAATTTGACATTATGCATCACATCTCAGATCACGTACAGCGTGTCTGTAAAGACCGGAATGATTCCATGTCAATAGGTGCAAGTGACAAGCCTGCTTCTCTAAGCAGGGCAACTCAGAGATTAGAGAGGTAAATATGATACTGCCTCTTACATCAACTGATAATTACATGAGATGGTATGGGGTGATCACCAAGATGTGGATGTTTACTAGGCAAGAGCATCCATATACATATATGTCACGTTAGCATATCAGAAGACAATCGATACATACCGATTGTTATATGGTGCTGATAATTGTTATATGGTGCCGAATGTTCCAAAGATTTTTTTTTTCGCAGTATATGTTGACGCATTGGTATATATTGATGACTTGGCGATGCGATCTCTACAAACACAAGACATGCTACCCTCAATCATACATAAGCATCATAAAATTGATTAAATCCGTCGTATGAGACTCCTTCCACACGATACCGAAACACATCATCTCTGTCGGTTTTATTCGAGCAAGTTATCCCCACATAAGATTTCTAAAGACGACGCTAGACCGTCTCAACCACAAGTTAAGATTGATTATGAAGAAAAACCGATTCAGCAATAACAACAAACCCAAGCGGAAATGGAAGGAGTCATTGGAACCCAACAAGCGCAACTGCTTGCATATACCCATAGATCGAAGCCGACCATCGTAAGAAGAAACGATGATGAAGCTAGACCTCAGTGGCAGACCCAACAAGAATATCAACCCATTCCCAGAGACACTTCCAATCAGCTGTTGATGTGTTCTGTACAGTTACTTTGTTTAGGTGTAATGACATTACATATGTTTTTGTATTGAAATTTAATTTGGAGAAACTTATAATGAAATCGAATTTGGTTTAGTATTGTTGATGATTGTGATCTACTTATTATCACAGTATTGAACTTATGCTGTGAATGGTTCTTTATTGAATTATAATGTAGCTTAGATGTTTTTATTGAAATAGATTGAAATGTGTTCAATGTTTATGATATGTTGTTGAATTAATAATTGTGATATGAAATTTCATATTTATATTTTGTATTGTTGATGATTGGGATCTACGTACTATCACAGTATTGAACTTGTGCTGTGAATAATACTTTGTTGAATTATGATGTAGATTAGATGTTTTTATTGAAATAGATTGAAATGTGTTCAATGTTTACGATATGTTGTTGAATTAATAATTGTGATATGGACTAATTTCATATTTATATTTTGTACTTGAATTTGTTGATTTTAACTGAATTTGTGATGATGGAGGAAAGTGAATTAGTTAGTTGTGTTTACATTTTTTTATGTTAGATTGGGATTATGGTTGATAGGTGAGTTTACAATATGACTGGAGTTACTAACCCCAGCCATTTGATCTCTTTTTGCCGCCTCCCAAGTGACAGATTTTTGATGGAAGAAAACAGCCAAAGAAATTGGGGTTCGCAACCCCGGTCAAAAATGTCCGGGGTTGCCAACGCCAGTAAATTTGATGATCGGGATACCAACATCAGCCAAAATGTAATTGTCCACGTCAGCAAAAACACGCTTGGATTGCCAACGTAGCAATACTTGGTCGATTTCTGTAATAATTTATAAACTTGATTGATTTTTATAATTATTTCTAATTTTCATCTTTTTGGAAAATTTGTACTCACAAATTAAAAGAGAAATATGAAATAGACATAGAAGAAGATTGCAAGAGCTAATGGCAAATTCCAGATGGTATGATTCAGATTAGTAGAACATAGATAGCAGTTTACCATGTGATGCAGAATTCATATGATCTGCGTGCCTACCTTGTTTGCCCATACAAGCCCACATGCAGTGCATAAGGTCCTTAGCACATCAGGTCCTCGCCGCATTATTGGTGTAGACTTGGCATCAATGCCACAATGATGACAACTGAACAGATTGAAAGAGGCATCATCACCAAATGTTGAACACACACCTAATTTATACCCAGTAATCTTAATGAATGTCTCCTTACCACATAAGACGAAACCAAAACGTCCCCACAACTTAAAATGCATGCGGAGACAATATAAAGGATAACACCTAAAACAGCTATTAAACAAGTTAACTATTAAGCAGGAAACGATTTACAAAGAAAGAACTATTCATTCCCCTTTGATTTATCCAACATTGACAATACATGCCTACTGAGATAAGTATGCTGCTTATATAGCAATGCCTTCGGAACAAATATCAAGCAGGAAAAGCTATTAGAAAACAATAGCTAATACTTTCTTTTGAGAATAATTATGCACCAGATCATGATGCATGTGCTCTGCATGCAGATGTTATATTATGCGCTGACAAGACATTCCCCTTGAGCTAAATATTCCATTTTAATCCCATTATGTTTTTGGTGACTAACACTCTAATTACATGAAGTTTCTTTGAACATGTTTTGTAGACATGAGAATAAATGTGTGAGGAACTTACGCAGTTGCTGCAGTGGGTTGCCGCTTGTCAACCAAACCCCAATGTTCGGTACCATCCCTACTGGATGTCCCTGCCGATGCATCCTCGGGCCTTGATTTAGATGATATAAACTGACCTCGGCTCCTTTGCATCTTGAAATCAAGCAGAATTGTAATGGGCCACGGAAAGAATATTCATAATCTTAAGTATACCAACACTGACAAACGTAAGCGTGCAATCTTAGGACTGTAATTCAAATAGGATGAAGTACAAAGGAACAACATTGTACACTGCGGGAAACCCAAGATATCATTTTAAGATTGCTACCCTTTCATTTGAGAATTCTTGCCAAAAAAACATTGGTTTGGAAGATAATTTGTGGGATGGTATACACAATGCTGAAAATATTACAATTCAGGCGCGGTCATTAAGGAATATATATGTTATAAGTAAAAGGTGTTGTGCAAGAGGAGGGAGGATGGGGGGGAGAGAGAGAGAGTCCATCCTTGACACATCAGATGAAATTCCCCGAGCGGATGGAATCTGAATGTGTGATGTTACGCCTTCTTTTAATATAGGCAAATAAAATATGAAGTAATACGTTATTTTAAGTTATACATTGTGCATCTACAAAAATCAAGGATTGATAGATCCATTGAGTGTTGGTCCACATTAAGTGCTCCCTCCAGGATCGCCTCATTCTTTTCAACTTCTCTTTTATTATTGTGCCATACCCAAGCAAAGGACCATTTATTACCATCTAAATATTTCAACACCCACCCCCCAAACAAACAAATAATCCATTTGATTTCCCTTTGTATTGATTTATTAAGACTTAAAGTGCTACATATACATGGACAAATTATATCAGGACATGACATGTGCATATGTAAATTGTAAAGCATGCAGGCACTCTATCCAAATGAAACCATTGAGCTTGTACAAACACATTAAACACATCCATTGCCATTTTATGATAACTTTTATTTTTATTTTTATCCAAAAAATACATGAGACGTATGCCTTTTGCCTCTTGTCTTATCTTTCACTCATAGAATTTTTTTAAAGAAAATGGGGGAACCTTGTCATTTACATTTAATGCATGCATGTGTACGTATATAAACATGGGTATCTATATGAATATATGTATGTATCTATATGTATGTATGTACATACATGTATACATACAAACATATAGATGCATACATGTGCGTGCGTGCACACATACGTATGCGCACAGCTGTATCTATGTATATAGTATAGACATACATTGCATACATACACTTACATACACACAACTACATAGATATATCAAAATATACATGTATATGCACATTTACATTTACAAATACATATATACATGTATATACAAAGCAACATATACATATATACACATATATCTACATCTACATTTTTTTTTGAAGGGTAATCAACTTTATTCATATAACTCAACAAATTACAGTATTGGTCTACAAATAGAACCAAACATAAAACTCAATGTAACTAAAACATAAATGATCCTTCAACTCTAAAAGAGCAAGGAATCCTAACGATAATTAGGATTCCTAGTATTCCTTGAGCTTTTCCGTCGAGGTGGATCCAGATAAATCTTTTTAAGTGTCTTTAAGGAGCGGCATATTACATCCTCACACTCTTGGTTTGTCGTTGTAGCATCTCCATCAAATTCTTCCACCCATTCTTCCTCATATTCATCTTCATCAGCATTTTCATCACCAACATTGTCAGGGTCATCAACGTGATCACTACCAGAAGGGCCCCCAGTTTTCGTAGATTTTGGAGTCACATGTATATCTACTGCCTCACCATTAGTATCCTCTACATTTTCATTTGATTGACCTCCATTATCTATACCAGAAGGGCCTCCAGTCTCTATCGTCCGGACCACATTAGCTAAAAACCCCTCTACGCGTACCATTCCCTTCATCAATCAACACACTCCCATCCGTCGACAGTTTAGATTTACCTTTTCCCACCCAAATCTTCTTAAACGGACATTGAGAGAATGAATGCCCAAAACACTCACACGTTGGACAGCTTGGGAGTAAGTTCTCATACTCCACTCTAATGATCGAATTTCCCTCCTCCACCACAATCTCAATAGTGCTAGGTAATTTTGCCTTCGCCTCAACTTCCACGAAGCATCTAGCATAAGAGTATCGTTCTCCGAAAGCCGTAACCTTCTACACAAATAGAGGCTTGCCTACAGAGCTAGCAATAATACTAATGCATTCTGTAGACCAAAATTTCAACGGTAGGTCAGGAAATCCCACCCATACTGGAATTGAGGACAGAAGATCTCGATCCATTGTAAGTTCTGGAGTCCAGCGTCGCAGTACAATCACCCTTTTATCAAACATCCAAGGCCCTCCTTGGAGAACCCTACTGCAATCTTCTTCTAACTCAAATTCGAAGAAGAAAAAACCATTATCCCTGGAGTGAACCTGTAGCTTTCCTTTAGGACGCCACAATCGATGTACACATGCTCGGAGGTGTGAGTAGAATGGTTTGTCCCCCACAACATAACTAGCCAGGGTACTACTCCATTTTGCAACATTAGCAGATACCGCTTCTTTAGGGATCCAAGGGACAGCCTTACCAGATGGAATCTCTCGGGAAGGAACGTATTCGCATTTACTATTTTGCTCAACAGAACGCCCAACCGAAAAGAGCGAACTCCATGTTTCACGCCCTGATTTTGCCACCCTCAAATGAGCAAATGTCTTACCGATAGCTTTATCATTCCGATCAACCTGGGCAGGTATTGTCTTTGGAGTAGCAGACGAAATCCGTTGATGACAATATGACGAACACCGATGTTAAGGGTTTCCTGCATTGATACAAGCAGGATCCGCATTCCCCATAGCATGTCGGAGGGTGGAAACCCCGAAGCAAGGTCTGGAGGCGCCTGCCCGCGAGACTGACCCCGAGAAGCCATAAACTGGCACCTCTACCTCGCCGCCGGAGCAGTAGCCCACGATGCCGGTGCAAAAACAGAACCAAAACTCCGGGATGAAAACAGATCAGAGGAGAATGCCGGAGCCCCTCGGCTGAGCACGTCAGGGTCAGATGAACCAGCGCTGGAATCGACCCACCCAGGTCTGAGCACGACCCACCCAGATGAGCGAGCGCCGGGGTCAGAGGACTAAGCATCGGCCCTGGAGATCGCCGGTCTGAGCAAACGGATCTGAGAATGAGGAGAACCGCTGGTCAGAGCAAACGGATCTGAGCAAACGGCCCTGGAGATCGCCGATCTGAGCAAACGGATCTGAGCCCCGGCCCTGGAGATCGCCAGCCCTGGAGATCACCCAGGTTTGAGCACGACCCCGAAGCGAGGTCTGGAGACCCTCTCCGGATCTGGGTGACGCCTGAGACCACCGGACTTGAGATCGCCGGTCTGAGAAAACTGCCGGACCGGATCTACAGGTCGCCGGATCTGGGCCCACAAGCGACACTGTCAGAGACCGGCCGGTTGCCGGTTGCCGGCCACCAGAAACCCCCGATGATATCTCACCTAGGGCAAGCCTATATATACATCTACATATGTGTGTACATGTATACATGTAAATTCATGTGTGTACATTATACATATACACATATATACATGTATATATAAATCTACATGTAGAAATATATGATACAAAACACTCAAAATAACTCAAGATTGACCCAAGTATTATATTAATTTGTGATTTTTAGATATTTTAGCTGATTTTTAGAAGCTAAATCAGTGTTTTTCTTTACCCACACTTCGGCCCATCTTCATATTTTACGCTAATTTTCAATGATTTTTTCACAACACAAACAAGCGACCCATAAGCTCGGTGTGTGATCAAGCGCGAAGCGGTGAAGCGGGATGCATTGAGGCGACGTCGCATTTTGGCATCAGGTGAATGCGCATGGATCGGATGGCCAGGGTGAAGCGGCAGTCGGATGTGGACACAAGCCGGGTTTGAAATCCATTTCCGAGTAAGATCTGACATTATTCAAAGGGTTTCATGTATGTTTAGGATACTATTTAACTGTTTTTAAGCCAATATTTTTATAAATTTAAGTGTTAATCATTGAGATTGATTTTTGCAGTTCTTGTAACATCTACAGATGGAAAAATATAAATATTTAGAGTTATAAGTATTAATGACATATACAATTGAACGTACACCAAGAATTATATGGAACTAGTGTAAATCTTGATTTCATGTGCATGATTCTCTTTTATTTTGTGTTATATTTCTTATATTGTTGGTGGTTACAGGTTTTGTGTAGAGATTACCGTTAGCTTTGATTGTTGATTCATAATTCGTGATTTTACGTGAGGTAATTGTCTACTTGGAAAGGATTCACCCAACCCAACAAGTGAAATTAGAGCAAGATGTTTGAATCAAGATCAAGCTAATGACAGAATTCTCTAAGAAGTAGTGCAACCAAAGAACCAATAAGTTTGAGCTCGTATATTAATGGTTCATATGTGAAGTTTAGTTCCGTGTAATACAAGATAGAAAAGTTTGATAGCAAGGGTAATTTCGAGATACTGTAATACAAGATAAAGGCAATATCGAGGAAGAATCGTGTACATAAAGTGGTGTATGATATACAGTCAATGGATCAATGGATCAGTGATGAAGATGATGTCCTAAATGTGGAGTACGAGGCAATGATTCTGCTCATATCATTGCTAGAGCGTTACACAATATTCATCAACATTATGGTTTACAATAGAATATTCTGAAGATGTGAATGCAGTGCTTTAAAGTGAGAAGTTTCGAGATTGGATGATAAGAGTTAGTTTGCGCGTATGAGATTCAAACAACTGGGACCTATTTGCTTTAGAATGAAGCAATCAAAGAGACGAAAATAGAAGAAGATCGAGGTCGATGACTAGAGACATCATGCTCTTTATTTGCAAGAAACTCGAATATTGGAAGAGAGACTACTCAAAAAGAAAAAACAAACACAAAGAAAAAGTACTAAATTATTTGTTAGTTATAGGTGTGAAGACAAAGAACGTTAACAATGAAGAGGCATACAATACTAAAAGCGTGTTCATCATAGGTTGGAAATCAAGCCTGGATCATGAACTTCGGGCATCATTTCACATAACACCAAAGGATTGTTTATCTGCCTACAAGAGAAACAATGATGGTTCGGTCCTTATGGGAAATAATAATGTATGCAATGGTGTTGGAGTTAGTTCGACGAGAATCAAAAGATGCTTGATGACGTAATTCATATGCGGACTACTGTGTGGCACGTTATGAAGTTGAGAAAGTCACTGATCTTTTTGAAAGTGTTGGATTCTTTGGCTTGTAAGGTAATGGTTGAAAGTGACACTCAGAAGATATTGAATGGATCGATCGTGATGATGAAAGACAAGAAAATAAAGTACTTATATCTATTGAAAAAGAACTACTACCATGGTATATTCGAGCATTGGATTGAATAGTTTGCAAGATATTAATGCGACCAGACTATAGCATCTCAAGCTTGGACATACCGTGGAGAAAAGCTTAGAATATTTGAGAAAACGTGTTTTGATTACAGGAGTTAACGTCAAGCTGGAGTTTTCTGAAAATTGTCTAAATAAGGCAGATGAAGGTTAATTTCGATAAGAGAAGCACGATACAAAAGGGATCCTAAAGTATATTTATATAAATATTTGGGTTTTGCACCAATTCATTCTTTAAATGGAGCTCATTATTTCATAACTTTTATCGTTGATTTCTTTAGAATTGGGTGTGCATGATGAAAGAGAAGTTGAAGACATTTGAGAAGTTCAAGTGAAAGACATTTGTGAAGAGTCAAACGAGAAAGAAGCCGAATATGCTCAGATCCGACAATGAATACGAGTTTAATTTTGTTGAGTTTAATAAATTTTGTAAAAAGCAAAGAGTAAAAAGATGCTTCATTACAATAGAAAATCCACAATCAAAGGGATTCACAGATAGATAGAATGAATAGAACTCTTCTAAAGAAGGCAAGGTGTTTGAGTTTATATCCAGTTTGTCGAAGGAATTTTGGACCAAATCTACATCGATCGCAACATATTTGGTGAATAAAATTCCATCATCGGCTATTGGGGAAAACCCCAGAGTATGTTTGAATAAGGTAACCAATGGAGTTAAATCATCTTCAAGTATTTAGAAACTCAGTGTATGTTCATGAGGATGATGACAAGTTTGACACCAAAGGAAAAGAACATCATGATGAGATACATGAATGGTGTTTAATGTTACAAAGTATGAAGTCTGGATACGAAGAGGGTTTTGGTTAGTCAGCACGTGACATTTGATAAGCAGTGCTGAAATGTAATGCTTCATAAAATACTGAAACAACTGAAGGCAAGTATGTGTCAAACGAGATAGATGTATTTCTTCCAAATCGTAAGTTTGACATAAATGTTAGCAAATGAGTGACAGTTGATGGAGAGAATCCATGTGAGGTTACTATGGGCAGCGACGACCAAAGTGGTAGTAAGATGTATAATCGAGACGAAGAGTATAGTGCTAATGTAGATGACTCAATTGCTAGCTGAGTGGGGCAGTGGACTGAAAAGACCCCAACTCGTATAATAACTGCATGACTTTAGTATATGCAGTGTTCTAAATATCAGATATCAATCGTGTATCGGTCTAGGAAATTTGATATCTGATTGCGGATATCATGGATATATCGGGGATATTGACTAAATATCGAAGTGTCATATCGGTGCTTAAAAATGATGACATATGCAAGCATAGATGTATCTAAGAAGATATAAACTGTCTATTATACAATAGAGGAGGATTGTCCTAGGTGACATTTGTCTCATGTGGTAATGTCATATCGCCACATCGCCACATGAAATGCCACCTAGGACAAACCCCTCCACTCCTCACTTATTTACATGGTTGTCATTCCCTCATCCAAAAAACCACCTCCTATCTCACTTATTTACATTTTTGCCGTAGGGAATTTTTCCACCATAACCCCAAGGTTTTTGCATTTATCCTTTTGCCCCTCGACGACACCAACACATACACACACACTTCTCACTCCTTTTCGCTTGCGCGTGTGCACATCATCATGTTCATGTATGGTTTTTTTTGGCTCCGTGCACTGTGTACGGGTTATTTCTAGTACTAACTCAAAATAAGAAATTATGCTGAAATAGCACAGGAAAGAAATTGTTCATTGTCGTGTATACACATTCACAAATATCACGACATAACTGAGATGCAGTAACCAGGTGCACACATTACAAACAAACTTCACTAGAATAAGAATGGAAAGGTGATACAGAATATTATTAAATAAAATGGTTTTAAAACACACTTTTAAGTTCCCTCACCCATGGAAAATGACAGTGTTCGACCTAAAACAAATAAAAATACACAATCACAATTGATTGACCTCGAAACACACTAATTGTTGATCAACCCTCACTAATCCCAAATATTGATTGATCTGCAATGGACAACATCACAATTGAGATCAACAATAGAATACACAGATGAAACAGTAAAACAAGTAGATTAAACAAAAAAATCCAACCAATGTGACATTTTCGATGTTGGTATCCTCCAAATTGGAGCAACAGAAGATTGAAGATTACTGAACATGAAAATGCTTCTCTAATGACTCTCTAATGGTATGTAGGTCCTCTCCAAATTGATACGGGCCATGATGCCCAACATGCAGGCATCCTGTCAATTTGCTTGCCATAGTAGCATGTTAGTTGCTAACATAGATTGGAAGGAACCTACATATACATTGTTAATTCAGAACGTAGCGGTTAATCAATTAAACATAATGATTAAGCATAAGACCCAATCAACGACAACCAAAACTTGGTAACGCAGTTCGGTGCGCACACCTACATCTGCGGGGCCACGCCCAGAAAATCAGATTACTCCACTAAAAATATTTATGAATACAATCACTAATATCATAACTATACTAGGAGAAGCATACTCCCCCTCAATACAAACCGCGAGGGGTGATCTCAATCAACCCCATGGAGTAATCTATGCAAGCTCCCCTTGCAAACAAGATCTCATTGCCCAACCGACTAGATCAACTCTCTTGATCCCTACGTGCGTAGCCGTCGGCCTCCGTCCCCGGATGTAGAAACCGCAAGATCCCCTTGCACCACCGACTAGAATCAACTCCCTTGATCCCTACCTCTGGTAGCCGTCGGCCTCCTCCTAGAGTTCTTCAAAACTTTTGCAAAAGTTATAACCCTAGCCGTCAAAGCCGCACGCCATAATATACTTCGATCCCCCTTAATCCCACGGTCGAAAGGGAAAGACGCTCAATGATATCTTGTGCGGAACGACAGCCTGCAATTTCCGGAACCAATTAGGGTAGGTGGTTCTGCATATCTTCAAGGATTAGATAAATAATATATTGCGGGCAAGATTCTCTCCAACCAATTCTTAAATTGTTCTGAGAGATTGTAGCTTCCAAATATGTCTTCAACAATTTTCATCAACAGAATATACCAGAATGCCTAAAAGAGATTATAGAAAGATCTAGAGTAATCCACCTTTGATAATCGCTGAAGTCCGTCATTCGATTCCAGCCTTCTGACACAGCATGTTGGACCTCATGTTGTATCATAACGTTCAACATAACATACAACATGGCCAATAAATGAGATCTTTCATACCATATTTGCGGATCGATACATTCAATCACGTCGTCAGCAAATCTTATGCATACTAGCATACAACAGAATATCTGGAGAAGATCTAAACAATAATACAAGATCTGAAACCATTCAGATATAAAATCTTCAACCGCACATATCTTCAGCAGATCTTGTAACCACTATTTCCGGGTAAATAACTTTCTCTTTAATACAGATATTTCGCCAATATATCTAGGATCACTTCGGGTATGAAATCCCATAGATCAAGGAATCATTTAACCATTTCGGGTAAACTGATTTAAACGAATCTCATGCGGATCGTTATCCATAAAATAAGGATCTATTTCTGGAAAATAGAACCAATAAATCTCAGCAAATATTTCCTCCACCAATTAAGGAACTAACTATATTCCCAAATATTCTCAGCAAATATTTCTTCTTCTCGTCAATCAAGGAGCTAAGTCAGGTAACAAGAAACAGAAAAATCACACCAATATATTCATCAATCAATTCAGGAACCCCCAAGATTCTAGACTACAAATCATATCTGAAATCACCAAAACAAATTTGCAGACCAAAACAGCGTTTCTGCATACGAACCAAACTCCAGATCCCGCATGTTGTACCTGATGTTGCAACATAACGTACAACATGACTGTTTAAACTGTTCATAAACTGTTCTGATTCCACAACCTGAACTCTTCAGATCTAGTGCCACTAATGCCAACTTATACCAACAGAAAATCAACCCAACAATTTTCCTCATAAAATAACAGAATTGATACCGATGTTTGTTTATATAAGTAGGTAACGGGTGCGGGTTGGGTCAGCTGAAAATTCAGTTGATCGCTACACGTTGCCTGCTAAGTATTAAACCGGATTTAACTAAATAGCGACCGATATTTCGAAAGCGAAATATCTGCCGCAATATCGGTTTCGGACCGATATATCGTCGATATCTCTTTAAAAATCGGAAACCGCAATGAATCTCTCAATATCGTATCGGCCATGTGTTAAACCCAATATCGTGGCCGATATATCGAATTGCAGACGAATATTTAGAACATTGAGTATAAGCATTACATGTGCATGAAAATCTTACGATTGATAGGGATGCTGTGGCTACATTGAGTTTGTGCGTAAACTAATTGTGGAGATGTGCAAAGAAAGATATCGATAAGTTAGCACGTCTCGAAAAAATTCATAAGGAGAATTTGACTACAGAAGAGTCGACGGTGACGTTTTGAATGGAGCTCAAACTTATTTTCCTTGAAAAGATGCTAAGGTGCCATCGGGTGGCACAAAAAGACACTAGAGATTGCCTCATATTTATTACTTCGAACGACGCGATATTGAATTTAGAGATTCCCCTTCGTAAGGGGTTTGTTGGATACTAGATTAGTCGGTGATGCTTAGTTTGAAACTCACTAGCCAAATGTCTTGATCTCATGGTGAAATGGTTAGCGTGAATGTAGATGTTTTGAAAATTATGGATTCACTCAATTTTTAAAGTGTGAATCACGATGAAGTGTTGAATATGTGATACAAAATATCCAAAATAACTCAAGATTGATCCAAGTATTATTCTAGATTTTTAGAGATTTTAAACCATTTTTAAAAGCTCGGAATAGTGTTTTTGTTCAGCCCACAGCTCGACCCAAGCAACCAACGATTGTCGTATTACTTCCGGGGAACAGAGCAGCAAAACCTTAATGATCCGTCGTTAGCTCCATATGACAAAACCTGCCCAATTTTTTTTAATATAGAACGAGGTTGTAACATGTCTAAATTTGTGTCAACGGCTAATCTTCTACTAATTTCATCATAAGTGAGAATTAGCTCGACATGGTCTTCTATCTAAACATCCTTAAGTGAGAACTGAAAGCAATGAATTATTAGTTTTTTTTGTGGCCAACACAGATGAACGACACATGTGGCACAGAAGCCACAGCGCACGGGACATGAAGCACACGTTCGAGGCAGCGCAGTGAAGTGGGATGTGTTGAGGCAGTGATTCATGACGGCATCAAGCAAGGGGCGTGTGGATTGGATAGTCAAGGAAAAGCAGGTGTGAGGTGGCACGCGGATGCGGGCACGAGCAGGTTTTGGAATCCATTTCCTAATCAGATCCAACACAATTCAGTGAATTTTGGACCTGTTTTAGAGGCTAAGTATTTCAACTGAAGTTTTGTACAAGTTCATGAGCTAATCCAGGAGGCTATGCTTTATAGTTCTTGTGGCATCTATAAATGATAAAAATAGAGAACTTTAAGAGTTGTTTGAGACCTAAAGTTAGATTTTTTTCATATATTTATTCTCTGAAGTTCTTAACAAGCTTGGGTTTCCCCTGAATCTTAGTACCACATGTTGCAATCCAAGTTTATTGAAATGTTAGTGATCTCTCTAACTGAATGTCTAGCAAGAATTAGATGAAACCAGTATAAATCTTGGCATCGATTGTGTAATTCTCTTTTATTTTGGGTTATATTTTTTATATTACTTGTGGTTGCCGGTTTTGCATAGAGATTACCATTAACTTTGATTGTTGATCTGTAATTCTTCATTTTTCACGAGGTGATTGTCTGCTTAACAAAGACTCACCCAACCCAATACTACATGCCTGCATACATGTTTAGACTTACGTATGTATATGCAAATACATGTGTGTGTGGAGGGGCACCCGTAGTTGATGCTTAGGTACATTGTGGCCTCCAATGTCAGGAGCTGAGCATGACAGGTCCTTGTGTTTCAGATCAGATGATGTCCTAAATGACTGGACAATGCAAGCCTTCATAGAACCTTGATTGTTGAACTCAATATTGTGCCAAGTAGGTTGTCCAAAAAAGAGTTTAACATGATAATCAAGTCCATAGTCAGATAAGCAAAAATAGTGTGCGGTTCATAATATTTTGTACACTCAAGGCCCTAAGAAATCAGTTAGTCCAAATAGACTAGCAACATGCATATAGCGCCTTCAGCATGAACCTGTGCCTCACTAAATATGAATGAAAACAAAGGCTATAATGTAATATTTAAAATATTACAAAATGATACCATGCATCTTTCTTGCCTCTGGGCAACCCCTTTCCGCACAGTGCATCGTATTTTCTTGTCAAATTACCGCTCTTTCATCTTCTCGCGGAACCTCATCAGTGCGGCAACTCTGTGAGGAATGTTAGATCTCTATTACACATCAAACCCCAGTCCATCCATTAAAAAAGGATTTCATAATGAATCATTGGCATGATTTTGCCAAATGAAACAGTACCTTGTTATTCATATGAAAAGATGATGCGCAAGGAGAACTCAATTCACGACCCCCGAGCAACAATAGAATAGCCTGAACCTGTACAAAGCAATACAACAGTGTTGTATACTTGCAAGCGTATATTGGGTTCTGGATAGCTTGTATTAATGCTTATGAAAATATGTTTTTTTCATAAAATTAGTCATATCACATGAGAAAGATTAACAGTTATATGTTCCATGCGAGATGAAATTTGCAGTTGACATGTATGACTTGAGGCAGCAGAAAATGAAAGTGTATTATTCCACTGATGCAATAGGCCATATCTCCCACTTTTGATGACACAAATACTTCACCAACCACTTTGGCGCACGAGTGTATATGCATCGTGGTCTCGTAAATGTGCTTGTCAAATGCTTTTAATTTTCCAGATTACCATGTAGCAAAAAACAAAACTACTAAAGTGCAATTTTTCGTGTGACGGGCTGAATGCATCTGGATTGCACTGTTTATATGCATGTCCGCTCTGGTCCTCCATTTTGCATAGGAATGTTTGCATTGTATATGAATATGTAACAATAAATGCATTATGCGTAATTATAACCATGCACTTGGTTATGTATGTTTAGATTTAGTTTGGATTTAGGAAACTCTCAGTGGTACATGCCCATAAGTTGCCATCAGATTCTAACTTTTTAATGCTTAATGGAATATTTCTATATGTATTATCACACTACAAGTCCATAGCACAAGCATCCATTTTCGACTAGTATACAATTATTATCAGGAACTGAATTTAAATATTTAATAATGGCGGCAGTAGTAGTAACATTGAAAGTGCAAGGGAGATTTTATACTTAAATGAAGAAAATGTAAGTGCTCACCGAACCACAAGTTGTGTTGCAGTAAAAACTCTCTGTTTTTATGGTAGTTGGGAGTTGAAAACAGACCTTCTTCGCTCGTGATTAACTAAATTAACTTTTAGAACGTTCTTGTTTTGTGTCAAAGGAATATAATATCAAACTACAGCAGAAAGAAATTCCACAACACGTATGGAGACTAAGCTAAGATGACAATAAATAGAAGCTTAGAAAATCCTTCACCTATTTTTCCAAGAGTGTAACCACCTGAATTAGAACAATAATCTAATCTCGTGAATTTATGCTTACTCGGTTAAAAATATTAAAACTACAAAGATTATATTAAGCTCAGTACTTCAAATCAACACCCAATTCAACTAAACTTTACAGTTAAAGGTACATGAGTTTAAGGAAGTATGTATAATTTAGTAACTTCATAGGTATGCATGTTGCTAACAATTTAGAAAGTTGATGAATGTAGAAGTTAAATGGAGATGACAAACATATCCGGGTGGATTAGTTCTAAAATTAAATAAACAAAATACATCTTGAAAAGATATGCCTGCTACACATATCAACTGAACCATGTCTTGAATGCACGAGTAATATCAACAGAAACGGAATAATATGCATCTTGAATGCCAAAAATAAAAATAAGCATCTCACCCGTCTTTTATTTCCGTCAAGGGATTTTGATTAGGCATTGGACTCTTTGGAAGATCCCTCGTTGTCCCCTGTAGGCCCAGAATGCAACTATCAGTGAAAATATACCAATTGGTGTGATGATGCTTGTACACTGTGCAGCCGTGCAACAAGAGAATATGAAGAAACATGTTCACGTTATGCCGAAGTGAAACTTCATAATTATAAATGATTCTACTAATTTAGTAATTTGATTAATGCAGAAGTTAAACAAAGATGATAAATATATCTAGCACTTTAGTTCTTAAATAAAAAAAGAAATACATCCTGAAAAGATTCGCCCAGCGGTTGGTTAAAAAGACAGAACAAAACAAAATACCGTGGATGCAAAAATATACATTGAAAACGAGTACATTCAAGAGAGATGACTCAAATGTGACTGCATCATCTGAAATGCCAGGACCTGTGCGTGTGTGTGTGCGTGAATTATGCCCGTTCTTTCATGTGCGCAAAAGGCCGGTCTTGGGACGTGGTTGCAGGAGATATAATGTGTAAAGGATGGATATGAAACATGAAACAATAAAATGATTACTGTTACTGAGGGCACCAGACGATTTGTCTTTCTATCATTAGGTATCCGCACACAAAAATAAATAAATAAATAAAATAATTAATGACATAAGACGATTTGCCCATATAGTCCCAAATGCATTGCAAACACCACCACATGAGCATGGCAACATAACAAATTATAATAGAAATAGGAATATAGACAGAAGAACAATGCTTGAACTAATGGCAATTTGCAGATGGTATGATTCAGATTAGTAGAACATAGACATCAGTTAACCATATAACCAGTGGCGTAACCAAGATTTTTTTTGTCCTGGGCGAAAATAAAGATGATATAAATAATAATATTTAAACATACTACTTACTTTCTACCACGGGCTTCATGTTAAACATAGATCATCATGTCGTAAATATTATTAAACATACTATTCACTTTCTAACGATGAAAGTTTATCACATATATGAATATGTTTTAGGTAATTATGTAACGAATTAAAAAATAATCATATTAATTTTTATTTTTTGATTCAGCGAAAAGCGGTAAAAATAATCAATGACTTAGCCAAAAAATACACCAGAAAGTGAAAAAACCTAATTCAAGTAAATTAAAATAATCATAGATCGAAGCAGGTAGAAACCGTAAAAATATTATCAATTGGATGTAGAACTAGCAGGTAGAAACCGTAAAAATATTATCAAATTCAAAACAAATTACAATATCAAACTCATCCAAAACTAATGGGGCAAATTTGAAAAAAAAAGCATAAAACAAAAACCTCTCAACAACTTAAATACCTTGAAATCCCATATTTTTAACTAAAAAATTACATGGTATGTGAACTAAGCAATTAGGGCTGTTTAGTAGAAACTCCCTTTAGAATTTTTTTTGGGTCTAAATGCTATGTGTATTGAGCAATTAGGTTTGTTTGCAAGGCAACCCAGTTCAGAATTTTTTGGCCAAAAAAATTCAGTAAATTTATAACATGAGGAACGAACCAAGCAGGTTTCGAACCTGAGATGCTGAGATGCGGTTTAACCAAATGAGACAACAAGCTTACGAGATGCAGTGTATAAATAAATTTTATTTGTTCTTGCCCTGGGCAGCTGCCCAGGGCAAGACAAACGTAGTTACGCCCATGCATATAACGCAGAATGCATGCAATCGGAATGCCTACCTAGTTTGCACATATAAGCCAACATGCATTGCATTAGGTCCTTGGCCCATCAGGTCCTCTTCACATCATTGGTGTAGACTTGGCACCAATGCCGCAATGATGACAACAGAACAGATTGAAATAGGCATCATCTGCAAATGTGGAGCACACAACTAATTTATACCCTTTAATCTTAATGAACAGCTCCTTACCATATAAGACAACCAAAATGTCCCCACAACTTAAAATGCATCCGGAGGCAATAAAAAGGATAACACCTAAACCAACTATTAAGTTAACTATTAAGCAGGAAAAGATTTATTTAAAATATAACTATCCCTTCCCCTTTAGATGACATTACCGATGGAAGATTTATCGTACATCGACAAGACATTCCTGCTAAGATAAGTGTGCTGCTTCATATAGCAATGCATTTGGTACAAATATCACACAGAAAAAGCTATTAGAAAACCATAACTAATACTTTCTTTTGAATAATTATGGACTAGATCAGCATGCATGTGCTCTGCCTGGCAGATGTTATATTATGCACTGACAATACATGTCCCCCTGAGCTAAATATGCCACTTTAATCCCGCTATGTTTTTGGTGACGAGCACAATGATTACATAAAGTGTCATTGAACATGTTACGTAGACACGAGAATAAATGTGTTGCTGCAGCGGGCTGCTGCTTGTCAACCAAACCCCAATTTTTGTTACCATTCAAGTTGCTGTCCCTGCTGATGCATTCTCGGGCCTTGATTTAGATGATATAAACTGACCTCTGCTCCTTTGAATCCTAAAATCAAACAGAATCATCATGGGCCACGGAAAGAATATGCAAAATATTAAGTAAACCAACTCTGACAAAATTATAAAGCATGCATTCTTAGGAATGTAATTCAAATCTGATGAAAAATACGATAACAACATTGTAGGCTTCGGAAAATCCAAGGTATCATTTTAAGATTGTTACGCTTTCATTTGAGAATTCTTGCCCAAAACCACATTGGTTTGGAAGATTATGTGTGGGATGGAATACATAAAGCTGTAAATATTACAATTCAGGCACGGTCATTAATGAATATCCATGTTATAAATAAAAGGTGTTGTGCAGGGGGGAGGGGTGTGTGTGTCCCTTCATTGACTAATCAGATGAAATTCCCATAGTAGACGGAATCGACTGTGAGACGTTATGCCTTATTTTAATATAGGCAAATGAAATATGAAGTCATAAGTTATTCTAAGTTATATGTTTTGCTTCTGCAGAAATCAAGGATTTATATATCAATTGAGAGGTGGACCACATTAAGTGCTCCCTCTTTTTTATTACTGGGTCAAACCTAGCAAAGGAACATTTATTGCCCACTAAATATTTCAAAACACACACAGAAATAATCCATTTGATTTCCCATTGTATTGATTTATAAAGACTTAAAGTCCTACATGTACATGGACATATTATATCAGGACATTCAGTGTGCACATGTATCTTGTAAAGCAAGCAGACACTCTATCCAAATGAAATCATAGACCTTGTCCAAACACATTATACACATACACTACCATTTTATGATAACTTTATTTTTTAAAATCCAAAAAATACAGGAGACATGCTTTTTGCATCTAGGCTTGTCTTTTCCTCATAGAATTTTTTTAAAGAAAAAGAAAGTTGTAACCTTGTGCAGTACGAAACACATTGGAGGCATATACATGTAATACATGTTCATGTACACATATAAACATATATGTATCTACATGAATATATGTATGTATATGTATGTATGTATACATATATGTGCATATAGATGCATAAATGTGCGTTCACACACACGTACGTATGTATATGTATGTATCTATGTATACAGTATACACATACATTTGCATACATACATTTGCATACACACACAACTACATAGACATCCAAATATACATGTATATACACATCTACATAGAGAAATACATATAAACATGTAAATACACATCTACATAAAAATATACATATTCACATGTATATACAAAGCTACATATACATATATACAAGTATATATACATCTACATACTTATGTACATGTATACATGTAAATCCATGCATTTGTACGTATATACATGTAAATCCATGCATGTGTACATGTATACGTACAAATATATATACATCTACATGTTGAAATATGTGATACATTACATCTAAAACAACTCAAGATTGACCCGCGTATTATTCAAAATTTTGGGGATTTTTCAAAAAAATTTGCCAAATTTCAGATGCTCAAAATATTTTTTTCCTTTAGCCCATAGCTTTAGCCCATCTTTAGATATTACGTTGAATTTTAGTGATTTTTTCACGGCCCAAAAGTGCAGCCCACGAGCATAGTGCACGATCGAGGGTAGAGCGGTGAAGCGGGCTGTATTGAGGCAACGATGCAGCATCAGGTGAGCACGCATGAATCGGCCAACCAGTGAAGTGTATATAAGGCAGTGTGCAAATTCAGGCACGGGTGAGTTTTGAAATCCATTTTCGAGTCGGATCTGACACTAATCAGTCAACAGATTTTGGTCTGTTTTTGGTTTGTTTGGGAGGTTATCGATGCGATCCGCTAAGGTTTTGATGGTAAAAGGGGGATTTTTATTGCTAAACTCGGAACTGAAAATAATAAAGTGGCTACTACAATTCAACTACTCGCTAATTAACGACTACGAATAGATACAACAACTAGCTATGGATTAATCTAAGAGAAATAGGGAAATTCCTAATACAATTTCTCTATGGACTAGAGGAATAAACTAGAGGAAACACTCAACAATTTTCGCATCCCTCCTAGGGCCGGCTATAGGCTTTTAAATAGAAAACATTACATAATAACTGAATTTCCCAAATTGCCCCTGGGGGCCAATATCCGAGCCGCATCACTAATCCACCCCCAAAAACCACCTCATCCTTAAGGTGGTGCATAAAGTCCACGAGTGCGCCTTTTCCGAGAATTGGAGCATGTCTTCTCGCCTCCTCTGGGATCAAAAGGCCACCAACGATCTCCATCTTTTCCAAAACGTTGTTGCATGAGTGGGGAAGTGCCTATGGCTACGTCCTGACTCTTTCCGTTTTGAATTTGGACTTCAAACGGACCCGGAATCGTCAAAATACGGAAGCCGCACAGAAAATCAGCCGAAATTCGCCAAAAATTCCCAAAAATGTCTGAGCCGCACTGTTCATCGGCTTGAGCCGAGCCGTCGATGGAGCCGGCTGGAGCCATCGGGTCGGCTAAGCCAGCTAGAGCCGTCGGCTCAGCTTGGGATCGGCTGGATCGAGCCGATCCCGAGCCGCCATCGGCTCGCCAGCACCGATCGAGTTTTCCGGCGGCCCGATGGCGGCGATTTCATTGATGCTGGCGGCGAGCCGGGATATCGCCGATGGCGTCGTCGTTGCCGACGCTCGGAAGTCCACGCCGTCGCCGTCCTTCGCTTTTGCTGGTGGCGATGGTGTCCAATGGCCACGACGACAACTCCTCTGGGTTCGCCCGGAGGAGGGGTTTGAGATGGAGGTGGCTGCGGCCCAAGACGTCGTCGGAGACGCCGCCGGAGACGCCCGATATGCCTCGCCGCACTCATCGGAGGATTTGCCCGTGCCACAAATAACCCGAGGGTTCACCGGAGCTGCTGCGACCCAGGGAGGGTCGCCACCACTTGTGTTGAGTCATCGCGGCTCGTCGGGGTCAAATCTGGTTCGTCAGGTTTCAGATCTTTGCATCCTCCGAAATAGAACCAAGATCTCTGTCTTCTCCAGATCTGAAAGTTCCGCAACTTTTCTTGCTTCCTCTGCCGCTTCCTCGGCCTCTTCTTCCTCAAGGACTTCACTGAACTCTTGATAGAGTTGTTTCCATGTTTTCTCTTCTTTTCTTCCGACACCTTCATCTTTTGCACTAGATCTGGTTTTTTGTCCAGATCTGAATTTTTTGCCGCCACTATCTCCTTTTGCTCCGGATCTGGTAGATCTACTCTTGAAAGCTTCAGATCTGGCCCCGGATCTGGTAGATCTACGCTTGACATCTTCAGATCTGGCCCCGGATCTGGTAGATCTACTCTTGAAAGCTTCAGATCTGGCTTTGGATGTGGTAAATCTACGCTTGAAATCTTCAGATCTGTCTTTGTCCTCGCAACGGAAGGGTAGCGGCAATCAATCTTCGCCGAATCCTTCATTAATTTACGACGCGTCTGCATAAGTATTTTCTCCATCCCTTGATTCGATCTGTCTTCCCACCTCTCGAGCGACGCATGCAATTTTTTCTCTAAAAAGGGGAACAAACTTGACGCCGCCATAGGATCTCACGCTCTGATACCAATTTGATGTGATCCGCTAGGGTTTTGATGGTAAAAGGGGATTTTTATTGCTTAACTCAGATCTGAAAATAATAAAGTGGCTACCACAATTCAACTACTCGCTAATTAACGACTACAAATAGATACAACAACTAGCTAAGGATTAATCTAAGAGAAATAGGGAAATTCCTAATACAATTTATTTATGGACTAGAGTTAAACTAGAGGAAACACTCAACAATTTTCGCATCCCTCCCAGGGCCGGCTATAGGCTTTTAAATAGAAAACATTACATAATAACTGAATTTCCCAAATTGCCCCTGGGGGCCAATATCCGAGCCGTGTCAGTTATTCAAGGATATTTAGGCTAAATTTTTATATAAGTTCGATAGCTAATCCCTTAGACTGATTTTTACGATTCATACAGCATCTACAAAAGGCAAAAATAGAAAACTTCAAGTTGTTTGCAAGCCATAGTTATATTTTCAACATAGGTTTATTTTCAAAAGTTCTTAACAGTCTTCGTTTTCCCTTAAACCAAGGATCACACATTGTAATCTAAATTTATTGCAACATTCAGTGATCCCTTCAACTAGACATGCATGTAGAATTGAGTGAAACAATATAAATCTTGGTGTAAGGTTTGTGAGTCTTTTTGTTGTGTTATATTGTTTATATCATTTGTGGTTGGAGACTTCACGTAAAGATTGCCATTTGTTTTGACCGTAAATTACGATTCTTGATTTTTCACGACGTGACTGTCTACTTGATAAGAATTCCCCTAACCCAACAAGTGATATCAAAGCGAGATGTTTGAATCAAGATCAATGTAAAAACAGATAATTCTCTAAGAAGTAGTGCAACAGAAGGAGCAATATGTTTGAGCTCGTATTTAGGCGATGATTGGTGATGCACAATATAAAATAGTGAAGTTTGATAGTAAGAAAAATTTCAAAATATGATAATACATGATGAAGGCAATCTTGAGGAACGATCGTGTGTATAAAATGACATGATACTGATACATTGCCGGTGTATACCTCAGAAAGGGAAACGACAGATGTGAAGGATTCAGCTATGACGATTATCCAGTTAATGATCTATCAGATGTCTAAGGAAACTATGGCCAATAGACTATGAAAAATGTTGGAAAAATTGTATCAAAAAATCACTCACCAATGGGCTGATCTTGCTTTATACTTTCTTCACTTTTAATATATGAGATGGTACCTTATTAAAAGATCACCTAGATACCTTCAATTGCTTAGTGATGAAGACGATGGCAATCGAATTAGAGGTAGAGCAAGAGGTAATGCCTCTGCTCCTTTTGTTGTCGGAGGAATACACGACATTCTTCGATATTATAATTTTCCGTTGGATACTATAAGTCTTAAGGAGGTGAAGGCAGGATTTTAGAAAGCGGAGTTACAAGATCGGATTGTAAGAGTCGGTTTAAGGGAGGTGATATAGACAGTCCGGGCCTATCTACTGGGCCTATTTACTTCGAGGCAAAGTAATATAAGAGGCAAAAAAAAGAGAAGATCGGGATCTACAAGATGTTTTCTTTGCAAGAAATATGAACATTGGAAGCAACTGCCCAAAAAGACTGAAGACATACAAAGAGAAAGAGTTAGATTCTTCATCAATTCTTCATCAATTGTAGATGTAAAAATGAAGAAGGTAAAAATCAAGCATGAATCATAAGTTCCAAGGTGTCATTCCACACGATGTCAAATAAGGAGTGTTTATCTACTTACAGGAGAAACGAGAATGGTTCAATCCTTATAGATAATAAAAATATGCATGTACTTATACTGAAGTTACTTCGGTGAGAATCAAGATGTTTGATGGCATAGTAAGCATAATGACTAATGTGTACCACGTTCCAAAGTTGATGTAGTCACTATTTTTTAAGAACGTTGGATTTTTGGCTTGCAATGAAATGATTGAAATGGATGCTCCGAAGATATAGAAGGATTCGATTGTGATGATGAGAGGTGAAAATGTAAGAAACTTATATTTGCTGAAAAGGACTACTATCATGGTTGCTTCTATCAGTGGATTGGAAAATTCGCATGATATTGATTCGACCCAATTGCAACAACTTAGGCTTGGACATAGGGTGAAGAGAAGCTTGAAAACTTTGAGGAATCGTAATTTGATCAAAAGAATGAACTTCAAGGACATGAAATTTTGCGAGGATTGTGTATATGAAAAGCGGATGAATTTTAGTTTCACTGTGGGGAAGCATACTACAAGAGAGATTCTTGAGTATGTTCGCATCGGTATTTAGCGCCCGACACCGGTTAACTCTCTAGGTCTAGGTAAAGCTTATTATTTCATATCATTCATCGGTAATTTCTCTAAAAAAAGTTTGGTTCTACATTATGAAATAGAAGGCGGAGGTGTTCGAGAAGTTCAAGTGGAAGATCTTAGTGGAGAGCCAAACAAAAAGAAGCTGAAGGTACTTAGATATGAGAATGATGATGAATTTACTTCTGATTGAGTGTATGAGAAGCATGGAGTAAAAAGGCACTTCGCTACACTGGGAGATTTGTAGCTTAATATAGTGAAGAGTATGGGTAGAACTTTTATAGAAAAGGTAAGGTGTTTGAGATTTACATCTGCTTTGCCAAAAGAATTTTGGACTGTAAATATATTGACTGCAGCATATTTGGTGAACAGAATTCCTTCATCAACTATCGGTGAAAAAATTAAGATTTTGGCATGGAAGCTAATGAAGTTAGAGCATCTTCAAGCATTTAACAGCTCAATGCATATTCACAAGAAAGATGACAAATTTGACGCCAAAAGAAAGAAGTGTATCATGCTGAGATACATGGATGGTATTGAAGGTTAGTATTTGGAGTCCAAAAAGAAAGAGTGCCTTGGTTAGTTGACATGTGATGTTTAATGAGTCAATAATACTGCAATGCAAGGTTTTAGGGAGTACCGAATCATATGAATGTAAGTATGTACCAAACGAGCTGGAGTTACTTATTCCAAATCACAAGTTCTAACATGCATGTTAGATAAGGAAAGATAATTGATGGAAAAACCCACATGAAATTACAACGGGCAGCGATGGCGGAAGCAGTAGTGAGATCTCTAGTCTCCTAGAGTTCCTATGGATAACTGCTAGCAAAGTGAAGACGATTCAGCATAAAGACTACAACTCGCTATGATAACGACGTGAATTTAACATTGCATTACATGCATAAGAAAATCATATGATTGGTAAGGATACGGTAGATGCATTGAGTTTGTACGCAAACTTAAGGTGCATGTGTGCTAATATATTGACAAGTTGACACATCTCGAGAAAATTTACAAGGACGAAATTTGAGTGGGCTCAAACTTATTTTCGTTGAAAATGTACTAGGGTCAGTGTTCTAAATATCGAATATCGGTCGCGTATCGGCCTAGGAAATTTGACATCAGATTGCGAATATCGAAGATATATCAAGGATATTGACTAAATATCGGAGTGCCATATTGGAGCCATAAAATGAAAACATATGCAAGCATATATGTATCTAAGATGATATAAATTATAATACCTCAAATAAAAGTATGTTTTGGTTATACTTCTCTTGTTAAACATGAATATAGGATATATTGACTAAATATTAGAGTGTCATATCAGAGGCTAAAAATGATGTCAAATATACCCAAAACTGGAAGGAAAAAATCAAATAACTGAAAAAAAATATGAAAAACTGAAAAAAATGACTCGACTACTTACCTTGATCGGAAAACACTCCCTTGCACAGATTGAATGCTGAACACCGAAGCTCAATCGATTGTTGAAGATTTTTTATGCCGGACAGAGCTGAGCTAAGCGGCATGAGGACCGGAGTGTCGAGAGGAGCGGAGTAGCGTGATTAGATTTAGGACAAAGCGGCGATTATCCCTCAAAAACACCGATGCCTCATCGTTTTAAGTAAATGATTTGGGTCAAATGATTTAAGTGGACCAACCTGCTAACTTTATTTTACAAAAATAGTGAATTGCGGCCGATATTTCAAAGAGATATATATCGGCCGTAATATGGTTGCAACCTGATATTGCAGCGATACTTTCCCAAATATTGAAACCGCAATATATAAGCATATATCGTATCGGCTTAGTGATAAAACTGATATTGCGGCCGATATATCGGATATAGGTCCGATATTTAGAACAGTGACTAGGGTGACACAGGATGGCATGAAAAGATACTAAAAATCGCATTAAGTTTATGGATTCAAGAGATGTGGTGTGAAATTTAGCGTCGTCCCTTCGCAATGGGTTTCATGGACACTCGGTTAGTTAGTGATGCTTTGTGCGAAGCTCACTAGCCAGGTGTATTGATCATATGATAATGTGTTAGCTTGAAGGTGACGATTTTAGAGCACAGATGTATGTTTCTATCAAGGTGGAGGGACGAAATATGTGAAACAACCCACCCAAAATAACTCAAGATTGATCCCAGTATTGTTTTTAATTTTTTTGAAATTTTTCTAAAATATTTATAAATTTAAGCTGATTTTAAGAAATTCAAAATAAGGTTTTTCTTCAACACAGGGCTCAACTCATCTCAGATATTATGCTGAAATTTCAATTATTATTTTTTGCAACCCGAACAGGCGACCCATGCACACGACATGCACGCAACACAAGCACACGTAGGGCGTGAGCGATGTGACATGCGATCGAGCACGGGGCGATGACATGGGATGTGTTAAGGCAATGACTTGTTGTGATATCAGGTGAGCAAGTGTAGACGATCTATATGAAGCAAGTGCGAGGTAGCAGGCGGATGCGGGCAAGAACACATTTTTAATCAATTTCTAAGTCTGATCTGACACTATTCGGTAAGTTTTTGGTTTGTATTGAAGGCTATTTAAGGGTATTTTAAAGGTTTTTTACAAGTTCGAAAGGTAATACATTGGATTGATTTTTACAATTCTTATAGCATCTTTAGAGGACAAATTAGATAATTTTGAAAATTGTTTGAGAGTCATAGTTAGATTTTTTTTCCGTAAGTTTATTTTTCAAACTTCTTAACTGAATTAATTTCCCCTTGAAATCAAGTATCATGCATTACAATCCAAGTTTATTGAAGTGTTCATGATCTCTCCAACTGAGAGTACACTAATAATTAGATGAAACTTGTATAAATATTGATGTCTGGTGCATAATTCTTTTTTATTTTATGTTATATTTCTTATATTGATTGTGCTTGAGGGCTTTGCATGAATATTACTATTAGCTTTGAGTGTTGGTCCATGATTCTTGACTTTTTGTGAGGTGTTGTCTACTTGACAAAGATTCACCCAACCTAACACTACATATCTAGATACATACTTATGTACTTAGACCTATGAATGTACACAGAAATACATATGTGAGGGGAGAGGCGGCACACATAGTTGATGTTCTAGTACATTGAGGCCTCTTGGAGCTGAGCATGACAAATCCTTGGGTTTCAAAATCAGTTGATGCCCAAGCATTCATAGAACCTTGATTGTTGGACTCAAATTGTGCCAAGAATGTTGTCCAAAAAAGGAGTTTCACATAAGTCCATAGTTTGATCAGCAATGTAATGGATAGTTCATAATATTTTGTATGGTCAAGATCCTAAGAAATCAGTTAGTCCAAATAGACCAGCAATATGCTTATAGCGCCTTCAACATGAACCTGTGCAACGCTAAATTTGAATGAAAAATGAATAGTCTATCGTGTTAAAATAAAATAATATTACGAAATGCGACCGTGCATCTTCCTTTCCTCTGGGCAACCTCTTTCTGCACAGTGTATCGTATTTTCTTGTCAAAATTCTGCTCTTTCCTCTTCTCATGAGACCTCGTCAATGAGGGAACTCTGTAAGGAATGTTAGTTCTTTGTTACACATCAAATCCCAGTCCATCCATTAAAAACGAATTTCATAATGAATTGGTGCTTTTGCCATATGAAACAGTACCTTGTTAATTACATGGGAAGATGATGTATAAGGAGAACTCACTTCACATCCCTCAAGCAACAATCAGCTTGAACCTGTATAATGCTATACAATACTGTTGTATACTTGTAAACATGTATTGGGTTCTGGACAGCTGTGTAAATGCTAATGAAAATATGTTTTTCCCACAAAACTAGAGTTATATACCATATGAGAAAGATTACCTATTATATTTTCCACGCGAGATGAAAATTTGGCACAGAAGTGTATGTGCATCGTGGTCTCGTAGATGCATGTGTCCAATGCTTTTAATTTTTCAGATTACCATGTAACAAAAACAAACCAACTAAAGTACAATTTCTCATGTGACTAGTTGAATGTGTCTAAATTGCAATGTTTTACATGCATGTCCGCTCTAGTCCTCATCCACTTTGCAAAGGAATGTTTGTATTGTATATGAATATGTAAACAATAAATGCATCATGCATAACTATAACCATGCACTTGGTTATATATGTTTGGATTTAGTTTGGATTTAGGAAACTCTCGGTGGCACATGCCCATAAATTTCCACCATATGACACTATTTTCAAGTCCATTAGCTGATAACTTTTTACTGCTTAATAGAATATTTCTATATGTATGCTCACACTGCAAGTCCGTAGCACAAGCATCCATTTTAGACTAGTATAACAATTATTATCCGGAAATGAATTTAAATATTTAATGATGGTGGAAGTAGTAGTAACACTGACAGGGAACAATTTTTCAGAGTTGCCAAGCATCCATTTTAGACCACAAGTTGCGATGCGGTAAAAATTTTCTCTTTTTATGGAAGTGGGAGTTGAAAATGAACCTTTTTTTGCTCGTGATTAGCTAAATTAATTTTTAGGAAGTGCTTGTTTTTGTCAAATGAATATAATGTCAAACTACAACATAAAGAAATTCCACAACACGTATGGAGACTAAAAGCTAAGATGACAATAAATAGAAGCTTAGAACATCCTTGACCTCAGCTAGGATTCCAAGAATGTAACCACCTGAATTATAACAATAATCCAATCTCACTATTCTATGCTTACTCGGTTAATAATATTAAAACTACAAAGATTATTAAGCTCAGTACTTCAAATTAACACCCAATTCGACTAAACTTTAAATCTACATGAGTACAAGGAAGTAAGTATAATTGGCTTGCAAAGAAAAAATGGTGCATTTATCATTAAGACTACAAAACATTTCAAAATACAAGTCGGTGACTGAACATTTACTCATTCACGCAGCTAATTTCACTTATGATTGGACAAGCAGCCAAAAAGATCGTAAAATGTGAAGTAAATGCTTGACCTTTTTGGGTGAAACGGAGTGGAAGACGTAGACCTCTCCTTGAAAGGAGAGAGTGAGCTGATTGCACCCAACATGAGGAGCAATGGCTTGCGGATCCCCATACATATTGTTGCCCGGATCCGATAGCCCGCCGTCCCGATTAAACCCTTGCTCTCATGGTCATCGTGCATCCCATCCCCTCCGCTGCCGACGGCGACGACGCCTACAACGACAATGTGATGATCTACGGCGAGGATCTGGTGGTCCGCCGCGTTGGAATACATCCCTACTACGCACCGAGGATGGACGTCGGTGGCCAAGCTAGGGTTACGGTTTTCGCTCATCACACGCACCCTTTATCCATCAATCAGAGGACGAGAATGATGCGACAGGCAATATCTAAACCGGGTTTTTGTCGAATTTTTGTAAGAATTTTTTGCTGCTTCGAACAAGGGCTTGTTTCTTTTGGTGAGAGTGTGTTGGGATTCTGAATACTAAATCTATGTTGGATTTTTGAGGAGAGAGAAATAGAGTTTTGTGTTTCTTTTGAAGGAACGTGGGTGGAAAAATTGTTTTGGGATTTGTTTGTGGGATCTATAGTAAAGTTTTGTGTTTCTTTGATAAATTGTGTGTTTGGGATTGTTGGATGCGGACTGTTCGGATTTGGTTATAGTGTTATGAGGTGAGAATAACCCCCTACGGAAATATGAAGTAGAAAAATCATTTAATTAACTAAACTAATAACTATTAGTTAACTAACTATTAACTATTAAGTAAATATCTATTAAATACGCATAATTAAATCTCACGTATCAAAAATAAATATTAAAATACCGAATTTAATAAAAAAGAATTAATTAATTCCATTACTGGTCTATTAAATACAAACGAATGCAATACCTGCAAAGCAAGCACCCGAATGGGGTAGTCCATTGCATTTCCAACATTCATAAATTGTAAAAAGAACAACTGATTTGCAGCGAAAGCATACAACCGAAATCACATTCCTATTTAACATAACACATGAACATCAGAAATATACAAAATACTTATAGTATCCATATTAGAGTCTCATTATGCATAACAACCAGTTATAAAGTGTTACATTGTACCCAACCTAACATCAACCACTCTTGTGTATAATCAACAATAACACAACTAACATCAAACCTAGGAGCGTAAACAAAACCCACTTCACGGTGTCCATTCTCACCGTGGTCCGCTCAAATCGCCCCACGAGCGTGGCCAACCGACCTTCTACCTCTAAAAGCCGCCGATCAGAGAACATGGTGGAGGAGGCAGCATTAGTGGGGCCTCTTTCAATCTCATCCAGCAACTGAAGTATCACGCATGTGGACCAGTCCGAGTGTGGCGGATCCTTCCATTCGTAGAATTTGCATCTATCCACGCGGGATGGATAGCTCCAAAAGCGCCTGCCGAGATTTTTTCGTGTCCATGATGTCCGCCTGGCAACCCTGAGCCCACAGTAGCAAACCTTGCAGTCATCATCATCAGCCGTCAACTCACCGCCTGCAGCAAATCTGGGTCTGGATTGAATAGAAGAGCTGGAATCTGTGCTCATTTTAACCTTGCATGAAATAAAAAATATTAGCATGAATAATGATTTAAAGAAATATAACAATGAGAAGAAAAATGGGGGAAGCAGCGTACCTACAGACAGTTACAACCCCGCGGAAGATTACATCAACTGGCTTAATTCAGAAGTAAAAGATAAAAGAAAATACCGTAACAAAGACAACGCAAAATCCCATAAGAACCAAACATAAAGCAAGAATAAAGCAGAGACAATTCAAATATTACTAAAGATAGAAATGCACATATGTTTCACACAACAACAGCAACACCAATGTGCACAGCCCCAAATATATTAAACTGGGAGAAATGCACATATGTTTATAGGCCCTCAGGTTAACATGTTTTTAAGCATTCAGTATTCACTGGCGATTGCTCATTATGAATGAACCTTCGCACCTCATACCACTTTTTCTTCATAACCGAGGGGCAAAGTGATCAATATATGTTCATCATCATAGGGCTGAAACATATGTGCATTTCTCCCAGTTTCATTTTTTTGGCGCATTACACATTGGTGATGATGTGGTTGTGTGATACATATGATACAAAAGCCCTCATGAAGAAAGTTAAATTAACTGTAAATCATGGTGGACATAAGCAGTTGCTCCATCACATCTCTACCCCTCATTGGTAATGGAACCATCAAGCCTATAACAACCTATATTTTCATAACCGCGGGACAATGGGATCAGCTAATTATCTTCATCATTGGGCTAGGAGAAATGCAAATATGAATTACACAACAAAAGTAGAACCAATGTGCAAAGCCACGATAAAACTGAAACTGGAGAGAACTGCACATATGTATCACACAACGGCAACAGGACCAATGTGCAAAGCCCCAAAAAATTGATAAACTGGGAGAAATGCACATGAATCACACAACAACAACAGCACCAATGTACAAAGCCCCAAAAACTGAAACTGGTGAGAACTTCACATATGTATCACACAACAGCAGCATCACCATTGTGGAAATCACCAAAAAACTGAAAATTGAGAGAAATGTGCATATGGATCACACAAGAGCAGCAGCACCAATGTGCAAAGCTCCAAAAAAACTGCAACTTGAGAGAAATTCCAATGTATCACACAACAGCAGCAGCACCAATGTGCAAAGCCCCCAAAAAACTGAAACTTGAGACAAATTCACATATATCTCACAACAACAGCAGCACCATTGGGTTAATCACCAAAAAAAACTGAAAATTGAGAGAAATGTGCATATGGATCACATAAGAGTAGCAGCACCAATGTGCAATGCCCCAAAAAAACTGCAACTTGAGACAAACTGCACATGTATCATACAACAGCAGCAGCACCAATGTGCAAAGCCCCAAAAAACTGAAACTTGAGACAAATTCACATATATCTCACAACAGCAGCAGCACCATTGGGTTAATCACCAAAAAAACTGAAAATTGAGAGAAATGTGCATATGAATCACACAAGAGCAGCAGCACCAATATGCAAAGCCCCAAAAAACTCAAAATTGAGAGAAACTGCACATGTATCACACAACAGCAGCAGCACCAATGTGCAAAGCCCCCAAAAAAACTGAAACTTCAGACAAATTCACATGTATCTCACAACAACAACAACACCATTGTGGAAATCACCAAAAAAAACTGAAAATTGAGAGAAATGTGCATATGTATCACACAAGAGCAGCAGCACCAATGTGCAAAGCCCCAAAAAAACTGAAACTTGATAGAAATTCACATGTATCACACAACAGCACCAATGTGAAAAGCCCCCAAAAAAATGAAACTTGAGAGAAATTCACATTTATCTCACAACAACAGCAACACCAATGTGCAAATCACCAAAAAACTAAAAATTGAGAGAAATGTGCATATGTATCACACAAGATCAGCAGCACCAATGTGCAAAGCCCCAAAAAAACTGAAACTTGATAGAAATTCACATGTATCACACAACAACAGCAGCACCAATGTGCAAAGCCCCCAAAAAAACTGAAACTTTAGACAAATTCACATTTATCTCTTAACAATAGCAGCACCAATGTGCAAATCACCAAAAAACTGAAAAATGAGAGAAATGTGCATATGTATCACACAAGAGCAGCAGGACCATTGTGCAAAGCCCCAAAAATTGATAAACTGGGAACATTGAACATGTATAACACAACAACAACAGCACCAATGTGCAATGCCCTCAGGAAATTGATAAACTGGGTGAACTGCACATGTATCACACAACAACAATAGCACCAATGTGCAAAGCCCCAAAAAAACTGAAACTTGAGAGAAATGCTCATATGTATCACACAACAACAGCAGCACCAATGTGAAAAGCCCCAAAAAACTGAAACTTGAGATAAATGCACATATGTTTCTAAGCCCTCAGGTTAACATTTTTTTAAGCATTCAGTATGTCACAGGCGGTTGCTCATTATGAATGAACCTTCTCGCCTCATACCAATTTTTCTTCATAACCTAGGGACAAAGTGACCAATATATGTTCATCATCATAGGGCTGAAACATATGTGCATTTCTCCTTGTTTCAGTTTTTTTGGGGCATTGCCCATTGGTGATGTTGTGGTTGTGTGATACATATGATACATAAGCCCTCGGGAAGAACGTTATCAGTAAATCATGGTGGACATAAGCAGTTGCTCTATCACATATCACCTCCTCATATGTACTGGAACCATCAAGCCTATATCCACCTATTTTTGCATATCCAAGGGGTAAAGGGATCATTTAATTATCTTCATCATTGGGCTATAGGGAACCAGCGACAAGGAGCCAGAAACCAAAACTGAAAATAGGAGACATTCCCCAAAACCTGCACCAAGAGGCCATTCCCATATGTATCACATAACCACCAAAATCAACATGGAGAAAATAACCCAAATAAAACATTGAGTGAGACATGCACCAAAAAATTAAACCAAAGAGCATTGCAAATATGTTTCATATTATGACACCCAACATAAAGGAGCCAGGCCCCAAACCCCGCACCCAGTAGCCTTGCCCACATGTATCACATTAACACACAAAAATCATCTAGGAGACATGCCACAAAAAATGCAGCAATGAGACATTCCAATATGTTTCAGACTTACCCATACAACACATCCCCAACCCCAACGACCACTAATCCCCACACAACCAAAATGACATATGGCCCACCCATACTCATATCTTTCCGACGCCATCTCCTTTTCCATAACCCGCGTCCCGCAAGTCCCTTTCCATTTCAGCAACTAAATCTTCAAGGATTAGCTTTCGACTCGTATGTGGCACAGCCAAAAATTGACGCCCCGCCAGCTCATTCATGCTAAGATCTTTAAACAACTTCAACAGGAGGTGGGGAGGGTACTCCGTAAACTCGTACACACGCTGTGCAATAGTTTCAGTCTAGTGGGGCTGAGAGCGTGCACTCTGTATAGCCTCAGCGACCTCTTTCACATTGATTGCTATATACCGCATTACATCCGGGTCTTCCCTCACGGCGCGTCGCCGCTGTTTCTTCTTCCCCAGCGATGGTGGGGTAGCATTTCTTGTCCCCTTATGTGGACACTCTCCTGTCGACGCCTGTGTGGGTATGTCCTCAGGGACATGGTGGGTGGAGTACGAATATGTGTAGGATCAGGCGTTACAGGCTCACCTTCCCCTCCAGAAAATGGGCCTCCAAAGCTATCGTACAAGGAACATGACATATCCCCCCTAGCAGCATCATCCCCAATGATGACAACCAGATCATCAAACCATGGTATTGGTTGGTTCATATAAGCGTGCTTCTGAGGGTTTGCCTGAACGATTAGCAGAGCATATATGAATATACCATTCATATCTATATTTTATATACTAGCACCTAGCCTATGTATAAGATAGAAGTAATTACCGCCGCCCACGTGTCATAAGTTTCCGGATCCAGCTCAATCATCTTCTTCGCAGCATCCCAGCCCGCCTCGCTCATTTCCATGCACTCGTAAACATCCTTGAGACGTGTCTTCAATGCTTTCATGTGGTTTTTCACATTACCACTTGTGAACGACGTCCCATGAGTTTTATTGATTTCCGCTGCAGCGGCATTGAAGGCGGCCCCTTTAAAGGCTTATCGACCTTAAGGCCCTATTGTGCAAGTTCAGCTAGCAATGGAATAAGGGTGCCATCGTGCTCGGGCTTCCATAGTTTGTTATGTTGTGAAGAAGAGGAAGTTTGCTTCAGCTTTTTTCTTGGACATGAGACAGACCCCTCGGCATCCTCGCTACGCCGGCTCGACTTCCTCGAGAAGTCACTGCCGGGAGTTCTTTCATTGCCACTTGGTGGCGTTGGCATCGCGAATGCACCATGAGACTAGGGGGGTCTGAAATTGGGGATGTCTCCCCCTTGTAGCATATGCATATACCCATGGCCACTATGCGAGGGCATCGATATGGGCATTTGCATTGGATGGGACATGGGCATTTGCATTGACAAGTTGAAATTTCCATAAGGTTGATATGGCATTCCATGCTCACCAGATTGGAATCCAAGCATTTGGTAGGGGTTAGGAGGAACCCGCATGGGAATTGGACGGTTGAGAAGGGGTTCCACCCTCCTTTCGGCATCTCCACGTTGTGTCCCATATAGATTTTCATATAATTGATGCATTGGATCACTCCCATTCGGGGATGGCTCGCCCCCATGCCCTGATTTTTTAGATCCTTCCATCCCTACAACATCAATATTATGATAATTAAAACGCATAATTTTACATTAAACATCATTGAAATGATACCGAATGGTGAAAAAAATACAGAATTGTAAATGATTAAAATGATCAGCCAAAGCATGCAAATATTGTCATACTGAACACACCAAGCGTAATGCAATAAGCAAGGAAAAATGGTAAATTGTTCAGACAAGGTAAGCAAATACTACGACCCCCTTATAGGCCATGCTCTACTGTGTTCTCGTTATTATTTATGTTACAGTATTCCACCCACATATCCCAAGCTATTTGCTCCCTGCGCATTTTCCAACGATCTCGTTGTTCGGTTTGTTCACGAACGGTCCCCTGTTGGGATAGATCAATAACATCGTCATCCCTCTCATCGATACCCTCTACGTCCTCCTCAACCCCATCACCTTCTTTAGTAAGGTGGAGGTCATGAGGATCTGCAATTTGGATGTAGTTATGCAAAACAGTGCACGATAGTACTGTAGCGACCTGGCTCTTGAATGGGTAGTGAGGTTTGGATGTCAATATTTTAATCTTGTTCTTTAGGATACCAAATGTGGACTCGATCTTTGATCTTAATGTAGAATGGCGTAGGTTGAATAGCTCTCGTCGATTTCGAGGAATCCCGATCAGTATGGTCCTTCAAATGGTAACTAACTCCCCTGTATGGAGATATGAATCCTGGCATTGTAGGATATCCAGCATCGCAATGGTAATATTTACCTACAGTCAAACAAATAAACCAATTTTATGTTCAGACGCTTTCTAAGATAGGTAATAAAAATTTATATGTAAATTTTTCCATATTACCTTCATACACTCGCAGCCCCAGTGGGGGGGTAAAGACAATGCATCTTTCATGACCGTAAAATTATTTGCGGATCCTTCCCACCCGGCCAGTACGTATGTGAATCTTTTGTTTGGGGTAACAGCGGCAAGCACATTTTGCGTCACCCCCTTTCGCCCTTTAAAGCGGGGTACGAGCCTTGCTGGTAGCGTGGCATCTATGTGCGTCCCATCAATGAGCCCGATGCAGTCCTACAACATATTAAATGTGAACAATGTGCAATCCCAAAAAGGATCCTTATTATACTGCCACATATACATATACTCACACGTACTTTAAAATATGGGAACCAATTTGGATTATTGAGTATCTCCGGCGACGTCTCATTCGGAGCTTGCTTCACGAACATATCCCAAAGTGCACACAGTCCCGCCATCACTTTGTTAAAATAACGGCTAACTGTCCCCCCGCCTCTTATGAAATCGACTTGCATGACTCTATTCTTTGACTTGTGTCCTACCATATGCAGGAACATGGCCACCTGCTCCTCTACGGATACATGAATAGTGTCCTTGAGAAGATCACGCTGGCGCATTAATGCTGCAAGATTCATGAAAGCATGTCTGCACATTCATAGGTAGTGCAAACAGCTACTTTCAGACCCCACAGAATTCTTCGCATGTGGGATTTTCTATGCAGATCCCGCATAGCTGAGGGCGCTCTGGGTATAAGGTCGGGCCTACCGGAATTGTACAGTTGTAAGGCTAGTACGACAAACGATATTACAGCTGCGGCGACAGTACATAACTCACATCCCAAATTGTCTCCTTGTGTATCCATGTCACCCTTAATTGAATAACACATGTATGTATTGTTAATTATATACATAACATACTACATATGAATAACACCTTTCAGATAAAATTGTGCAACTCCAAATCATTAGCCCGCAGATAAAATGTGTAATCATAGTCACACACGTGGTTGCGTTGCCGTTGCTCCTGCCTTTTAACCCCATTTGTGCAACAAGGAGACATGCCCAAAACAACCCACAACAGCAACAAGGAAAATCACCAAAAAAACTGAGACAAACCCCCAAAGAATACCACCAAAAAAACACATAATTCACCAAGTAGACAAACCCTAGCAAACCATGAAACAATTATACATGAGCATCCCATTCCTTAACATCAACAAGTAGATAGGAGGCATGGAACATATATTTATTAAATGCTCCAAACATAACAACAACATAAACCCAAAATCTTGCAAGGAGACTTGCCAAGGAAATCTGTGACAAAGCCCCAAAGATTACCACCAAAAACACATAATTCAATAATGAGCCAATCCCAAAAAATTCTGAAACAATTATCCATGACCTTCCCATCCCATCCCATAACGGCAACAAGTAGCTTAGAGCCATGGCCCAAATATTTATTAAATGCTACAAACATAACAACATCAAAATCACATAATGAAACAAGAAGACGTGCCCCAAAAAATCACAAAAATTTTGTTCTTTTATACTAAAATCGAGTCATTGTTAAAATTTCAAAACTAATCCCTTTGAAGTCAGAAAAATATCAAACCCTCGATTGCACAAATATGGGATTAATCGGAACCTTCAAGCACGCCATCCAGCATATATGACTTTATCCCATCCTCTCATTCCAAATTCATTAATTAATTTTTCATCATTGGGCCTGTTGGAATAATGCACACCTAAGGGCCTGTTTCTTTGCGTGGCTTATGATCAATGTAGATAATGCATATATGTTGTAAGTGGGGATCAATCCCTAGCATCATGCACATATTCCCATCATCATAAACATCAGAAATTCATCGAAGCAAATGGGTCAGAAAGCCCAAAATTTCGAAACCCTGGTATCACCCACCAAATCACTACATCATAAACTCAAATAATTATCGAAGAGATTGGTTGCGATATCACAAAATTTCGAAACCCTATCATCAATCACCCAAACCCAACAACAGAACATCACAGCAAAGGGTTGCGAGCATAGCAAAAATCACACAACATGCGAGCATAGCAAAAATCACCCTAACCCTCTCACCATTCACCCATTCAGAACATGCGAGCATGGCAAAATCACACAACAGCAGCAAGAGAAACCCAATGGCAGCACGAGGAAATTAAGGCTAAAGAAATTATACCTTGGCGTAAGAAATAGGTCAAAAATCAACTCGACCCTCACCGATCAGCAAGGAATCGCAAGGAGAAACCTTTTGAAACCCTAGAAAACCAAGATCACCGATCAGCTCTAGGGTTTTCTGCCGTCGGTTGCTTCCCGCGCCTAGGTAGAGGGATGAGAGGAACGCTGCGGGGCCCAGAGAGAGGAATCCAGCATGCAATCCCCATAATTTCCGGGGATTTTGAAGCCAAGAAAGTGCGACGACACGTCGGAGAGAGACGATGAAGGAATCGCGATCGTTTTTCTCCGCAAAGGAACAAGCGAAGGGAAAGTCGAAGAGAGAAAAGGGTGAACAGTTATCGAAGTGACGGGGGGCAGACGAAAAAATTCACTTTCTTGGGCCCTTTCCGCGCAAAGAAACACGCCCTAAGAAACCCCAACCCACCAACGCGTAGCACAACTGACTAGTGGGTTATGCTAGCTGTCAGAGGTCTCGAGTTCAAGCCTCCTTGGATGCAGCTGTATAAAAAATTGGTGGGAGAGCTTTGGCTGTCCTTCGCAGTCCTACTCGGCTCGAGCCGGATTCGTCGACGCCCAATGTGACGTCCGGAAACCGGTGCTTAAAAACCAAAAAAAATAAGAAACCCCAAAACCTCGAGCATGATAGCAAAAATTTGGTTTCTTTTTTTATTATAAATTATGCGAACAGATTCGTCGTCTAGATGTCGAACTAGATGAATAGTTGACGGACGTAGGATTTACGTCGTTAGATGGGGGGATTGGTGGCTGGAATTAAACCCTAGTTGGTAAGTACACCCAAGGGAATTGGTTTGCACACCCACCGAATTCACATGTGTGACCACATCACTTAAATTTTTATTATGTGCACATATCAACTAAATATTATTATTTAAGTTTTTCATCAGCGTACAATTAGGAATACCGAAAATACCCAAAAAATCAATACACTCTAAGTCAGTTCACTGATTTATTCGTAAACGCAGAAGATGCTACAATGCAGATATCATTGTATCATTTTATTTCCAAAAAACGTTATTATGTATCTATTGAAAGCTAATCTGAATTGTGTTAAAATTCTTCTGAACAAGTATATAGGACGAAAACCCCAAAATCTGTCGATGTGTAGGAAAATTTTAGTACACGAATGATTTTAGGGCACGAAAATCTGTCAAGAAAAATTCGGACATTGTTTGGATGTAAAGAAAAAGTTGAAATTCTTATGAAAAACATAAAACCGAGCAGTGAGTGATATTGGTATGTACATCAATTTTTTACTCACTGTGCACAACGGTAAAACTTTGCATGTTGTGCACGGTGAGGACTTTTGATCTGTTCATCACATTTTACTCAACGCGCACAACGGGTAAAATTTTTTGCATGTTGTGTGCGGTGAGTAATTTAGTTCTGTGCATCAATTTTTACTCACTGCGCACAACATAGAAAAGTTTTGCAAGTTGTGTGCAGTGAATAATTTTGGTCGGTGCATCAATTTTTACTCAACGCGCAAAATAGGTGATGCATTAATTTTTACTCAACACGCACAACAAGCAAAAAATTTGCATGTTGTACGCATTAATTAATTTTGGTCTGAGAATCGCCAAGTACTCACCGCGTACAATAGAACAAAAATTTTGCATGTTGTGCGATGTGAGTAATTTTGATTGTGCGATGTGTGATTTTCAGACTACAATAACAACCAAGATACCAATTTCAGCAGAACCAAATTTATGGCAAGTTTCATAATCAGAATTGGCAGTATAACATATTTATGTGAATCCAAATTTAAGTTAAATTTGTCAACGTATTAAATATATCAAATTTGTAAATTATCTGATATGTCAAATCTGGCAATGTATCAGTTATGTCAATATATCAGATTTGTCAATGAATCAAATTTTGGGTTCATTTCATAATTATGTCAAAATGTTACTATAAATGTATCAAATTTAATGACAATGTATTGTGCGTGCGCGCGTGTATTCCATCTTACAACAACATCAATGCATACCAAAAGTACAGTAAACAACAAAAAGGATATACAACCAAAACAAAACCACATCATTGGTGACATATCAAGCAATAGCATAAGGCTTGATTGTCCAGATGTTGATGATTCATTGTTCATCATATAATTCATAATGGCTACTGGCAGCTTCTCTTCAGTTACTTTTGTTGGCACTGAAAAAAGAGAAAATTGTTTCCTCCTGGATATCTCCATAATTCCTTTCTCGTTCTCGCATCCTAAATTTTAACTTTGTTATTTCATGTAGCAACTCTCTGGCATATGCCTTTCAACGCGGTCAGAGTTTCCTCTCATCAAACCAAACAAAAAAATACATCGGTTTCTCTTGTTGTAATTGATACAACTATAAAATCTTCTCCTAATATTATCCCTTGTCATTGCAATTCTCTTGAAGCTTTCAATCCACAGAAGCAACCGAGTTGTTTTCTCCACATTTCATTACTGGTTTTCTCTTTCATGATCTGCAACAACAAATTTCATAACATATAACTTGACATAATTTCCCTTAAAACCGAACTAATCAATTAAACAAAAAAATTGAGCATGTGCTTTCAAATAGATTTAAACTATCATAAGAAAAAAATTTCATTATACGACAAATTCTTGGCTGGGTTCATTACTGAATCTGAACTGGTTTGCAATACAAACGATTCTCATTTCAGATTCGAAGATGAACCCAACGAAGAATGTGGCATAACTTATGAATTTTGTATTAGTAGAAGAAGATGAAAATTTAGGATGTGAAACTATAGGGAGAAATATTATAGGGGGAGTGAATAGAGTTTTATAATGATAATAAGGGAACTACGCCAAATTATAAAACCCGTATGCAACCTTAGTGCGGAATAGTGAAGAGATAACAACAACACAGAAACTGCAAATGCAAACACAAGATTTACCCTGGTTCGGATTCATCGAGTCTCTCCAACTCCATTGAATCATACTCCAGCAACCCACTAGCCAATTTGCTAGTGATTAGTGTTCTACTAATACCCACTTGCCAAAAATCGACAAGTGTAAAACAGATACACATTCTTCTTCCACTTCCCACAACCTGGGAATGGCTCATTCTCACAACCGAGAGTATGTCTTAAATATCAAAATATAAATAGAACACCAATGTTCACTATGAAACAATATACACACAATATGCCTTGAATGTTAACTTGAAGAATGAGGCAAGAAGGTGAGTGATGTGCTCTAAATGATGAGAGAAGGAGAACTTAGTACTTGTCTTGAGTTGATAGCAACGAATGCTAGAATCTTGATCTTGAAAGATATGGAGACAAGTTGAAACTTAGAGCTTTGAGCTTAATGTAGAAACTAAAGATCTAGATTTGCGTATAAACCTAATTACACAGATCTAGATAGAACATGCGGAATCTTAAATCATTACCTTCTCTGATAGGAATCATACCTGAATCTATGAGGTTGACGATCTGGATGACGCAGCGGATGATCTTCCAGAATAGCACGAATCAACCGTTGGAGAATCCCTTTAGCTTTCTCCTAGTTTCTCTCATAGTGACGGGACGTAGAAAAGACGGCTATCTTTGTTCGTGTATTTCGGGTGTAGTTTAGTAAGCAAGCTATAACAGTATATCACGTAGGAATAATAATCAACACAGCATGACACAAGGACATTGGTAATGCAGTTCGGTGCGCTCACCTACATCTGCGGGGCCTCGCCCAGAAATTCAAATTACTCTATTAAATAATGATAATTACAATCACCAATACTATTTGATACTAGGGGAAACAAACTCCCCCTCAATACAAACGTAAAGGTTGATCCCAATCAACCCCGTGGAGTAATTTGCGCAAGCTCCCCTTGCGTGCAAGATCCCCTTGCAATATTGACCAAGATCAACTCCCTTGATCCCTACCTCAGTAGAAGTCAGCCTCCTCCCGGAGCTTGGTGTCACTTTCGCAAAAGCTAATCTTCCGAGTGATGATTAACGCCGCCAATCCACCTTGCAACTTCACTACGCACACCCCTCGAAGTAGTTAAGTTGTTAATAATAATACCACCGGTAGAATCACTGAAGATTGGCAGAAAACACCCAGCGCAGCTAGGCTAGATAAAGCGGTTAATATAAATATCTCAGCCGACAAACAGAACTGAAACCAAAGTAGCAACCTTAACCATCCTTCAACAGCATCAACAGATATAACCTCGAATTCAATCCAAACACACAATGTAGAGGAATATCTATTTCTGATCAACAACCACGATGACTTCTTATGTCACGCCCCGCTTCCCAAAAATAAGGAGGCGAAGCGTGAGAAGGTCCGCTCAGACTTGAAGCTACAAAGCTGCAAGTCCGATAAGCGTCAATCAAATTTGAAACTGCAGGTCCTTACCACGCAACGAAACAAAGATAATAATAATGAAATGAGACAAAAGAGATATCTCAGAATATCCATAAAATAAGTTTCAACATCACAGAAAAGCCACCAGGCTGAAATAAAAGAGAGTCTAAAAGCCCAACATGGCCAACAAGAATACAACGTACAAACAAAGGTGCCACGCACCGGCAACTAACAACAAAACCTAAAACAAAAGAAAGCTCAGCAAAGTCACCCAAAAAGGTCACCGATGTCCACAAAACTCCTCCTGAGAAGACATGGACTCAGGCTCAGCGTCAGCAACAATCAAGTACTCAGCAACGGTCTCTGGCTCAGGGTCTAACATGTGACACCCAAAAGAGCAAGGGGCACATGTCAGCAAGTCTACAAGAGACTTGTGCAAGGAAACTGAAAGAGGTAAAAGTAAAGCAACCTAGCAGTTCTAGCATGATGCAATGACATGGCAGTTAAAGTAATGAGTGCAACAGGTAAAGTAAAGTAAAGTAAAGTACGAGCATGGCATTGCATTCACAAGACAAGTACAAGACAAGTAAAGTAAGCACCTCGTGCACAGAGATTCCGTCTTTTGGCTAGAGTGGCTGCGCGGGCCAACTCCTAAGCTCAAGTAACCATTTATCCCTACCCCTCCACGTGTGTCGAGCCAGGGCCTTACCCCCGAACGGGAATGCTCGCTTCTGGAACACGAGCCAGGAAGTGTTTTTAACAAGTATGGCATAGGGGTGCACCTAGCCGGTCCAGGGAACCGGGCATTGGCTTTTGACCAACACATGAGGCCCGTTCCCTGGAAGTAGTATTCAAGGAGTACAAGTATTGTAGCGTGTGCTACGAATGCAACAATCAACTTGGATGACATGTAGAATGCAATGCATGACAGTTAAAAGTGCGTACAGATAAGGAAAGTAAACGTGACAGTTTAGTATGCATGAACAACAAGTTTAAAGAGTTGGATCTAGCTTCGTCGTCAAGCTAGATCAATTAGGTGACGGATCTAGTTTCGTTGTCAAACTAGATCAAGTAGGCGTCTAGCCAGCTTTCATTTCACTGACTAGTCTCTTTTACGCTGAAAACAAGGAAGTGACCTAAAAACATGGCCCTACACAAGAGTCGGCAAGTTTCACTTGCCTGCAAGTATCACGTCTGAGCACATCGTCCAACGAGAGTCCAAGTCACAAATAACATACGTGCACAAGTCCACCGGCCTAAAGTCCATGTTATTAATCTTGATTAGTGAATTTAAAACATTTAAAATACTTTAAAAATACTGATTTTAGTCTTGATTAGCATGCATTGGGTTGGGGGTCCTAGGGGTGCAAAGCGTTACCTCAACACGACGCGAAAGCTACACCGGCGTCGGGTAGCGACGCCGGGGGTTGGAATAAGAGAACGCGCTCCAAGTCCTGATTCCAAATTAGTTTCCTCGCTGGAAAGTTCAGAGCATCAACCGGAGCAACGGTTCCAGATTCCAAAGCTAGCACGTGCGACGACGGGCTACGACGTGTCGCAACGTCGTACACGGCGAATCGTCGAAGAGAAAGCATCTAGGTGGGGCCCACAGTAGTCCTAGGGACCTTTGGGGGACCCACAATACCTCTGGAGAACTTGGGGGGCCCACGAAGGCAAGTGGTACGACGGATGCGGGGTTGCGACAAATGGCTCTCGGTCGTACACAGCCAATGCGGGGGAATTACTCGGTCAGACGCGGGGAACAGCGCTGTGCAGCAGCGGGGGTCGGTCGCAGTAGCAGTGCGGGGCTGTCTCTCGGTCGGAGCGGTAGGGCGGCTCGGTCAGGCGCTTGGATGCGGGGTCTACGACGTTGCAACGTTGCAGCGTTGCAACGTCGGTCGATGCGGGCGACCCGCTCGGTCAGGCACGAGCGGAGGCGGGCGACAGAGCGGGGTCGATGCGGGCGTGCTGTGCGGGTTGAGCCCTCGGTCTGACCGAGAGCCTCTCTCGGTCGGAGCGGGGGAATGGAGGTGGGCGCTGTGCTGCGATGCGGAGCGGAGCGTGAGCGGGGGAGGCTAGCGGTCGGAGCGGGGGAACGGCGATGGTTTTCTCGGTCGGTGCGGCAACTGTTCATCGCAACGTTGCGACGAATCGTCGCAACGTCAAATTTGGGTTTTGGAAGAGGCCAGGGTTAATTTCTTGCGAAAATGGGTCTTCCTAGGGGTTGTTTATATAGTGTAGATGGGTTGACTTGGTCTAGGGCTAAATCTAATAGGATTAGAAGTTTAAAATAATTTAAAATTTGAAATTCAACTTCTCCAACTCACCCAAGGATTTGACTTGGTCCAAATGAGCTGGAAATTAGCTCAAAAATTCTTTAATACGTTTAAAACTCAAATAAATTTTATTTGGCCGAAATTAATTTAAAAATTAATTATTAAAAATATTATAAAACTTGTTAAAAATATAAAAGTGGTCAAATAAACTCCAAAAATTATAAAATAAATATCAGGGTGATCGTGATGACGAGAGTGAGCTAACTAAGAAGACGGATCTCAATTTTGACGTCGGAGGACAAAACTAAAAATTGAAATGTCTCCCGTCAAAAGTGAAAATCGTCACGTCTCATCGAATAAGTTTAAATTGTGGGAAAACGACTCGAGAAACGTCGTTCCAAAATAGTACCACTATTTAATATTCTCAGAGACGTTCACAACGGCATATCACACGAAAGTGTTCACAAACAAACAAAGTCTAAAATAAACACGTGCACGGCCAAAAGCACGTGCACGAACAACGTACGACGAGAAGTGGTCGTTACATCCTCCCCACCTTAGAATAAAGTCCGTCCTCGGACTTTCTAATATATCTAGTCGCTCTAATAACTATCCCAATCAAGTCACATTATAGTTCAAACCACGTATAGTCATTACAGGTGCTCGTATACGCACTAGGTAGTCAAACATTAACACTACCAACACGTATATATATACATTCACATACGTCATATACTTATACCCATTATAGTCAGTCAATTTCATACATGTATTTAAATCATATATATAAGCATACATCCCTTATATAACTACTACTTACCTAAACACAAAACAATATTTCAGATACTCATATGAAGATAGTCTCACACTTAGCAAATACAGTCATTGCTCTACCTATAGATAGCTACCTATGTACAAACATCAAGGGTATACTACCCTCTAATAACCCCTAGTACACATCCAATGCCAAACACATCAACTCATGTAGTCACACATACCATTATTAATCAAGTTTCACTATATCTAATATGCATTCATCACTACTATAGTTTCACAATATATAGTCATTCGAATGCATGCAGGTAGTTCACCATATATTTTCATCACATACGGTCCTATAACTGTATTTACGACACGCCACATATACCATAGTCATCAATACCTATAACTAAGCACATACTTACCCGTGCATGGTGCACACCCATACACGCTAACTTTTCATTCATGTATACCAATCATATCATTATATAACTACCACACCAACACACCTGTCATACATTCAATATACTTAGAGTATACACACTCAAGCTTGAGTGAGACTCAATACACATATCAGAATATTCTATATACGTAACACGACATTTATACCTATACCGATACCACTCCAATATATATATATATATATATATATATATATATATATATATATATATATATATATATATATATATATATATATATATATATATATATATATATATATATATATCTACCAATACAACCGTATACATACCATAAGTCATTCACACCTAATATTTAGTCAGGTAATACTCACGTAGTTAAATCAATTTATATACCATAATAATAATAATAATACAGACATCAGCACACGTATAATTATAATACACTCCCTAATACATGCATACGTATTCATCGTATAGTCACACACATGTAACATATATATTCACACCATAGCCTACTGCAACGTCCCGTAAAAGGTGCTATCATATAGGTCCTCAACCATACGTACACCTAATTCATATTTACACAAGCATCCCTAGTATGGTATAGCTAACCACACCCAAATCTATAAATACTAACACACAACAACTTCATAATATCACGAATAACTCTGAGTGTATATATATATATATATATATATATATATATATATATATATATATATATATATATATATATATATATATATATATATATATATATATATAGGCACGTGCACAACGATAATTTTAGGTTGACACCTACAACCTAAACAATAGGGGGAGGTCGAGGTCGGAAGCGTGACAGGGGAAGGATCGATGAAAATAGCGTGAATAGAGGTCGATAAAAAATCGCTAAAGACGTAGTTTAGAAAATTTTTATACGTCCGTAATTTAATATAATGTTGTCAAAAGTTTTGGAAAGTCAGAGAATGAAATCAAGTAACGGAAGAATGTAAACTCATGTTAATTGCTTTCAAAACTTTTAGGCTATGGAAAATCAATATTGAAACTCCTTTGAGAGAAATGAGGATTCGTCAGAAAATAAAACTCGGCATAAAAATAATTGCAAAAACCAACTGGCTGAAAGCTGAAATTCCATGTGTCTTGAAAGTATATTAAAGTAAACACGACGTATCATTCGAATAACACAAATAAGAAGGAAAATTATAAATCGAATCGGGCAAGGCAAAAGTATGGTTCAAAATAAAATTAATATATGAAAGAACGACACATTTACATAAGTACGAAAAATATAGGCTGGGAAAATACCATAAGCTAGTATTCGAAATTTCGAAAAAGTTTTAAAATTTTAAATCAACGAAGGAGGATGAAGTATAAGTATATATACATTAAAATTTGGAACAAGGTTAAACTTCGGAAAGGAGGAAGTCGAAAAATACTTTCAGGAGATTCAAGGTTCGCAATGGAGAGGTTCGAAAATTGACGACGATCGTCATGAGGCGATCTCGTGAATCGAGGCAAGGAAATTGGTCGGATGGTCAAACCATTCATATGTGGTAATGAAATGCGCGGTCCGGGATCGATGAGTTGGGCAAGCACCACTAAGGTAACTCCTACGACGATTAAATCAGTTGCTGACAGGGAGTCTAACTAACAACCAGAGGCCTCTAACTAGCAAGTACAGACGTCTAACTAAGTCTTTACCACCTAGTGACATAGGAAAATGACTAGACTCAGGGCTTCTGACTCGGATGTTGTCACGCCCCGAATAAGGAGGCGAAGCGTGAGAAGGTCGGCTCAGACTTGAAGCTACAAAGCTGCAAGTCCGATAAGCGTCAATCAAATTTGAAACTGCAGGTCCTTGCCACGCAACGAAACAAAGATAATAATAATGAAATGAGACAAAAGAGATATCTCAGAATATCCATAAAATAAGTTTCAACATCACAGAAAAGCCACCAGGCTGAAATAAAAGAGAGTCTAAAGGACCCAAAAAGGTCACCGGAGAAGACATGGCCTCACGTCAGCAACAATCAAGTACTCAGCAACGGTCTCTGGCTCAGGGTCTAACATGTGACACCCAAAAGAGCAAGGGGCACATGTCAGCAAGTCTACAAGAGACTTGTGCAAGGAAACTGAAAGAGGTAAAAGTAAAGCAACCTAGCAGTTCTAGCATGATGCAATGACATGGCAGTTAAAGTAATGAGTGCAACAGGTAAAGTAAAGTAAAGTAAAGTACGAGCATGGCATTGCATTCACAAGACAAGTACAAGACAAGTAAAGTAAGCACCTCGTGCACAGAGATTCCGTCTTTTGGCTAGAGTGGCTGCGCGGGCCAACTCCTAAGCTCAAGTAACCATTTATCCCTACCCCTCCACGTGTGTCGAGCCAGGGCCTTACCCCCGAACGGGAATGCTCGCTTCTGGAACACGAGCCAGGAAGTGTTTTTAACAAGTATGGCATAGGGGTGCACCTAGCCGGTCCAGGGAACCGGGCATTGGCTTTTGACCAACACATGAGGCCCGTTCCCTGGAAGTAGTATTCAAGGAGTACAAGTATTGTAGCGTGTGCTACGAGTGCAACAATCAACTTGGATGACATGTAGAATGCAATGCATGACAGTTAAAAGTGCGTACAGATAAGGAAAGTAAACGTGACAGTTTAGTATGCATGAACAACAAGTTTAAAGAGTTGGATCTAGCTTCGTCGTCAAGCTAGATCAATTAGGTGACGGATCTAGTTTCGTTGTCAAACTAGATCAAGTAGGCGTCTAGCCAGCTTTCATTTCACTGACTAGTCTCTTTTACGCTGAAAACAAGGAAGTGGCATAAAAACATGGCCCTACACAAGAGTTGGCAAGTTTCACTTGCCTGCAAGTATCACGTCTGAGCACATCGTCCAACGAGAGTCCAAGTCACAAATAACATACGTGCACAAGTCCACCGGCCTAAAGTCCATGTTATTAATCTTGATTAGTGAATTTAAAACATTTAAAATACTTTAAAAATACTGATTTTAGTCTTGATTAGCATGCATTGGGTTGGGGGTCCTAGGGGTGCAAAGCGTTACCTCAACACGACGCGAAAGCTACACCGGCGTCGGGTAGCGACGCCGGGGGTTGGAATAAGAGAACGCGCTCCAAGTCCTGATTCCAAATTAGTTTCCTCGCTGGAAAGTTCAGAGCATCAACCGGAGCAACGGTTCCAGATTCCAAAGCTAGCACGTGCGACGACGGGCTACGACGTGTCGCAACGTCGTACACGGCGAATCGTCGAAGAGAAAGCATCTAGGTGGGGCCCACAGTAGTCCTAGGGACCTTTGGGGGACCCACAATACCTCTGGAGAACTTGGGGGGCCCACGGAGGCAAGTGGTACAACGGATGCGGGGTTGCGACAAATGGCTCTCGGTCGTACACAGCCAATGCGGGGGAATTACTCGGTCAGACGCGGGGAACAGCGCTGTGCAGCAGCGGGGGTCGGTCGCAGTAGCAGTGCGGGGCTGTCTCTCGGTCGGAGCGGTAGGGCGGCTCGGTCAGGCGCTTGGATGCGGGGGCTACGGCGTTGCAACGTTGCAGCGTTGCAACGTCGGTCGATGCGGGCGACCCGCTCGGTCAGGCACGAGCGGAGGCGGGCGACAGAGCGGGGTCGATGCGGGCGTGCTGTGCGGGTTGAGCCCTCGGTCTGACCGAGAGCCTCTCTCGGTCGGAGCGGGGGAATGGAGGTGGGCGCTGTGCTGCGATGCGGAGCGGAGCGTGAGCGGGGGAGGCTAGCGGTCGGAGCGGGGGAACGGCGATGGTTTTCTCGGTCGGTGCGGCAACTGTTCGTCGCAACGTTGCGACGAATCGTCGCAACGTCAAATTTGGGTTTTGGAAGAGGCTAGGGTTAATTTCTTGCGAAAATGGGTCTTCCTAGGGGTTGTTTATATAGTGTAGATGGGTTGACTTGGTCTAGGGCTAAATCTAATAGGATTAGATGTTTAAAATAATTTAAAATTTGAAATTCAACTTCTCCAACTCACCCAAGGATTTGACTTGGTCCAAATGAGCTGTAAATTGGCTCAAAAATTCTTTAATACGTTTAAAAATCAAATAAATTTTATTTGGCCGAAATTAATTTAAAAATTAATTATTAAAAATATTATAAAACTTGTTAAAAATATAAAAGTGGTCAAATAAACTCCAAAAATTATAAAATAAATATCAGGGTGATCGTGATGACGAGAGTGAGCTAACTAAGAAGACGGATCTCAATTTTGACGTCGGAGGACAAAACTAAAAATTGAAACGTCTCCCGTCAAAAGTGAAAATCGCCACGTCTCATCGAATAAGTTTAAATTGTGGGAAAACGACTCGAGAAACGTCGTTCCAAAATAGTACCACTATTTAATATTCTCAGATACGTTCACAACGGCATATCACACGAAAGTGTTCACAAACAAACAAAGTCTAAAACAAACACGTGCACGGCCAAAAGCACGTGCACGAACAACGTACGACGAGAAGTGGTCGTTACATCTTATCTCCAATAACCACAATTCTATCACTATGGCGTCTTATCTTCCAATAGCTGCAATTCTAACGGCTACAAAGGATAGCCGCAGAAACAGGTCTCAAATGTTGAACAATAAGTTCAACATTTCATATGACACATTGTTCAACATTTCATAAACACACATTGCGCCACAAATGACAAACTACCAGTATAAACAATCTCCCCCTTTGGCTTTTAGTGTCACAATTAATCAGGAAATATATCTAACACCATATGCAAAGTTTAGACAGAGGAGGCAAAATCAAGAAGAAGACATACCAGTCATATACATGATGAGCAGAGGATACCATCGTTCTTCAACAAGTAGACCATACAAGAAATACTCCCCCAAAATACCACAGACCAGACAATTGTAGCACCAACAATACTAACAACCAAATTGTATCATCAACAGCCAATTGTATCACCATCACCAACAGCATATCACATCACAATTTTCTCCCCCTTTGGGACACGAAAAGTCAAAGATCATACCTTGTCAGAAGAAACCTTTGCCTTGAGCTGAACAATCCTTTCCTGAAGAAATATCGTATGGGCATCAAGTAGAACTCTCTGACCATGAAGCAAAGCTAGCTGATCATCTACAGACTTGACACCCCTCTCCAGCACCAGAATGTCATCCATTAAGTCTTGCACAGAGACAGTTGAAGACGAAGTCCTTTTGACAGCAGATTTTGAGGCAGACGGAGGAGAAGTAGACGATGAAGGCATATATGAGACGGAAGCCGAAGGAATAGTAGAAATATCATCAATCTTGCTTACTACTGATTTGGTAGTAAAGCTGATCATGTCACACATTACTGGCAGTTCAGAGGAGACAGGGACAATCCCTTGCGAGAAAAGTACCATGGAAATGAGAGATGCATGAGGAAGTGACGTATTAGGTGCAGAAGACTCAGAAAGTGAAAGGATGGAATCAAAGATGATTCGACCCAAATTGATAGAATTCTTAGTCTCTGCAGCAAACAACAATTTGCACATAGCTTTGGTGACAATCGACATGTTGGAAGTTGGCATCCAATTACGAGTGGCAATGCGATAAAGTAGAAAGGACTTTACAGTCAACGTTGGGGAAGGGAAGGAAAATGTCTTTGGCCAACACGTATATTGCCCACCAGTGACTGTCTAGATAAAAGAGTCATAATCTTCACCAACAGATACACCATAGGAAGGAAGATTCTGATTGCACGGCCACTTCAGAAGTTTGTTGATGACAGATGGGGAGAAGGGAATAACCTTGCCTCTAATAAAAGTCCTGAAACCCCATTTAGAAGCAGAATCCGCAGAGGACTTGTGAAGGTTACAATAAAATTCACGAACCAAAACTGGGAAAAAAAGTCTTAAAGCAGCTTGCTGCTTGAAAGAGATCAATGTCCTTAAGAAATGATAAGAGTGTGTCTTTCCAAAAGATGAGACATCAATATCTTTTTCACCAAAATTAGGCCGCTCTGAGTAGATAGGCCATCTATTCTGGCAGGACTTATCAAAGAATTGCTTGGACAAAGCCCTAGATGCAGACACAGCAGGAGGGGAGGAGGATCCTGAAACACCAGACCCCTTGAGTTTCTTAGAAGGAGAGGAACTGCATGCCCTGGATAAGGCTGAGCGCTTAGAGATTCAGATCTGGTTTTGCGAGGGTGAGACACAAAAGGTTCCACACTAGGGGCATCAGTCATCACGGGTTCCTCCACTTGAGTATTATCAGAAGATCTGACATTAGATCCAACATTAGATGAGGGTTCGACATTTTCACATGGAGACACTGGAATAGCTTCATCTATAACTTTTGATGCTCCAGCTCCTAATTCCATATCAACCCCATCCTCCTTTCTTTTTGAAACCAGATTTACATGTTCTCATCAATTGAGTGAGCATTATGTATAACATCCCGAGGATCAATCTGCCCAGCAACAACCTGTGAAATAGTCTGCACAGCATCATCCGAATCAGAAATACACATGTCACTTAGACCATCATCATTGTGTGCAACATCAGGAGCAGCATAATTAGAAGGACCTTCACCAACATTCTGTTCATCAGCACACACATTATCATTATTAGACACAACATCCTCATCTACGTCTCTACTAGGGACCTCTCCAGTCATAGAAGACTCTGAGTCAGTGCTGTCTAAATCTATAATCTCTGATATCTTTACAGATGATTCAGGAGGATTCCAAGTCTTTAGAACAACCAGGTCATCAAAAGGAACTCTCACACTAATCAATTTACCCTCCACATCTTTAAGTTTGACAGAACCAAAACAAGCTTCAGATAAATTCATCCAAGAAACATTCAATTTACGTTCTGTTCGACAAAGATACAAAAACCAGTCTTCCACCGTTTCCAGACGAGGAAGCCGTTCATCTTCTTCAGATTGAGACATTTGAGACTTAATCAGAGAGCAAGGAACAATAAGAATTGGGGGAAAAAGTACCATAGCCGAAATCGAGATAAAACCTGGGTGCATGTTGACAACAGACAATGGGGATGAAGAAGGAGAGGAAATACTAGCAGATGAAACCCTAGGAGCGTGAGAAACCGTCCCTTTCCGTTTGCTGTGTGAAGACAAAGACGAGACAGGAACCTGCTGAGGTGATGCAGCCTGACGGGAAGAGCGTTGAGGATTTGGGGAGGGTTTCTCAGTCCGAGCACGACCCATTTTTGCAAGAATGGCAAGAAGAACCTTTGTCGAAGGAACAAGAATCAAGAACCCTAATTTCTACTGGGCAGCCCTTCTTTTTGAAACGTTCAAAAGAAATGATGAGCGCTGAGAGAACCAAAGAGGAGAAATAAATGCGGAGGAAATAAAGAGAATACCGGACAATATCAATAAAAGACATCAGAACCCCTTTCTTAGTTGCAACATAATGTACAACATTATGTACAACATTATGTGCAACATTATGTCCAACGTTAGATACGACACAGCCCAAGAGCTTGTCATAACTCCTCAAACCTACTTGAGTCCAAGGGTTTTGTAAAAATGTCAGCCAACTGACTGATAGTATCTATATATTCCATGACGAGAACCTTCTTTTCAACCAGCTCTCTGATGAAATGGTGTCGAATGTCGATATGTTTGGTCCTTGAATGTTGAATAGGATTCTTGAAAATGTTTATGGCACTCTGGTTGTCACAAAGAATGGTCAAGACATCTTGATCAACACCATAGTCAGTCAGCATTTGTTTCATCCACAGGAGTTGAGTATAACAGCTTCCTGCTGCAATATATTCAGCCTCAGCAGTTGACAAGGAAATAGAATTCTGCTTTTTACTACACCAGGAGACTAAGTTGTTTCCGACGTAAACACATCCTCCTGTGGTACTCTTTCTTTCATCAGCATTACCTGCCCAATCGTCATCACTATACCCTGATAGAAGTGTATTGGTGTCTTTAGAATACCAAATACCATAGTCAGCAGTCCCGCTTATATACCTGATTATGCGTTTCACAGCCGTGATGTGTGATTCCTTAGGACAGGCTTGATATCGGGCACACACCCCAACACTGAAACTGATGTCATGTCTACTCGCTGTCAAGTACAGTAGACTTCCTATCATACTCCTGTATAGAGTGACCTCTACTTGTTTCTCGCCATCGTCCTTCGAGAGCTTCTAAGTAGTAGCCATAGGGGTGCGAACTTGCCGAGCTTTTTCAAAGCCGAACCTCTTAACTAGATTCTTAGCATACTTACTCTGAGATATAAACAGTCCATCGCTAGATTGTTTAACTTGAAGACCAAGAAACATATTTAACTCACCAACCATACTCATTTCAAACTCTTTTTGCATAAGGTCGATAAATTCACGTACCAGTTGCTGTGAAGTAGAGCCAAAGAATATGTCATCTACATAAATCTGTGCAACAATGACTGCAAAACTGGTTCTATGGACAAACAACGCTTTATATACTCCCCCTCGCTCATAACCCTTTTGAAGAAGGTATCCGGTCAGTCTCTCATACCATGCTCTTGGAGCTTGCTTAAGCCCATAGAGAGCTTTCTTCAATCGATAGACAAGGTTAGGCAAAAAGGGTCTTCAAATCCCTTTGGCTGTTCAATGTACACCTCCTCGTTTAAAATCCCATTCAGAAAGGCACTCTTCACGTCCATCTGATGTAGCTTGAAATTGAAAATACATGCCACGGCGAGAAGTAATCTAATAGATTCCAGAAGGGCTACCGGAGAGAAAGTCTCGTCAAAGTCAATTCCCTCATGAGTGTATCCCTGAGCTACCAAGCGAGCTTTGTTACGTGTGACATTCCCTTTCTCGTCCATTTTATTCTTGAAAATCCACTTAGTTTCAATGACATTCATCCCTTTTGGTCTCTTGACAAGGCTCCAGACGTCATTACACTGAAATTGAATCAGATCCTCTTGCATAGCCAGCACACAGAAGTCATCAAGTAATGCTTCCTTAACATTCTTAGGATCAACACTTGATAGAAAACAAACATATCCAGCAAGATCACGATAATTAACTTGACTAGTACCCTTTGTCCGAAGACCATCTTCAACATTCCCAATGACAAGTTCAGGAGGGTGATTTCGTATAACTTTCGTAATCCCTCTTGAGGAATGAACTTCATTTCCATCTGACTGTGATTCCTCAACAGAGGCTGTTCCTTGAGGAGCACCATTCTGACCAGTATTCACTTGTGTTGAATCAAATGTCGTAACATTTTGTTCAATATTTTCATCCTCTTCATTACTCTATCCCTGAGGAACAGAGCCTTCATTTATGACAGCTTCACCCTGCTCGAAGTTATCTACAACAACATTGATAGACTCCATCAGAACATCTGTGCGATGATTTAGCACCCTGAAGGCACGACTGGTAGTAGAGTATCCGAGAAATGTCCCTCTATCACTCTTAGCGTCGAACTTTCCTTTAGAAGTTCGATCCTGCAAAATGTAACACTTGCTTCCAAATACATGAAAATAAGAAACATTGGGTTTTTTACCTTTCCAGATCTCGTATGGAGTTTTCTCCGTTGTGGGTCTCAGATACACTCTATTTATGGTGTAGCATGCAGTGTTAATCGCTTCTGCCCACCATTTAGTACTGACTTTCCTGGCATTCAACATCACACGTGCCATTTCCTGTAGAGTGCGATTCTTCCTCTCAACAATTCCATTCTGTTGAGGAGTCTTAGGCGCTGAAAACTCACGCTGTATTCCCTCTGCTTCACAGAAATCAGCAAACAAGTGATTTTCAAACTCCTTACCATGGTCACTGTGAATTCTGATAAGCTTTCCAATAGTGACTCCTTTCTCAGTCTGAAGGTGGTTGTATAGCTTCTTGAAAGCATTGAAAGCATCTGACTTTTCTTTGAGAAAATCAACTCAAGTAAAACGAGAGGAATCATCAACGCAAACATAAATGTACTTCTTACCTCCCATGCTGACTTCCGTTGTAGGTCCTATCAGGTCCATGTGCAGCAGCTCCATGTTCTTAGAAGTGGTAATGGTCTGAAGTTGTTTATGACTTATCCTCTTCTGTTTTCCCAGCTGGCAGGGACCACAAACACCTTCTATTTTCTTGGATATGACAGGTATACCTCGAACAGCTCCAACTCTGGAAATCTCCATTAATGTCTTGTAATTAACATGTCCTAGTTTTTGATGCCACTGTTCGGAGAGATCAACGCTAGCACTGAGACAACTGTTAGCTTCCTGAAGTAAATAGCAGTTATCGGCCGATCTTTTCCCAGTTAGAATGTTAGTCCCTGCTTCATTTAGGACTACACACTCGCTCTTAGTGAACTGTACGAACAAACCTTGGTCACACAATTGACTTATACTAATCAGATTTGCCTTTAAATCTTGGACATGCTTAACATCCTTCAGAGTGACAGATCCAGTCATCTTTAGCTCTCCCTTTTCAATGACTTTGCTTCTTTGACCATCACCAAAGGTGACATGTCCTTTATTGCCTGCAGTGTATTCTGAGAGAAGACTTCGATTTCCTGTCATGTGCCGGGAGCACCCGCTGTCGAAATACCACATATTTTCTGAGAAGGCAACCATGGAGGTGTAGGCAACTAGACTATGAATTTCGGACTTCCTTACCCATTTTTTATGAGCCTTTTCCCCGGATGTCCAGTGTCTCTTCTTTCACGTTGGTGTCTCATGCGACTGAAACAACTCCTTTCAGTATGACCTTTGCATTGACAGTAATTACACACAGAGTGCCTGGGTGTAGTCCTCCTTTTGTGTTCATCCTTCTGACCACTATGCTTGGAAACACTGCCTTTTTGTTCATCCTGCTGACCACCTTGCTTGAGGTACCTATTCTTGTTCTGACCCTCAATAGTCCGACCATGTACTTTCTTGGTTAACTGATGATAGCCTCCTCTATTGAAACCAACGCCTGTACGATCTCCAGATACTTTCCCCATGCTCAGTATGTCATCAAGTTTAGTCTTTCCGGTGTTCCATTTGCTAAGGATGCTCTCTGCCTTCTCGGCTCTAAGTAGTGTTCTCCTGAGTTGGTCTTCTAGATTTCTGAGATTTTGCTTGGTCTCTAAAAGTTGATCAATAACCTCTTCCTTTTCTCCTTTCAGTCTAACATTTTCCTTCTTCAATGACTTATTGATCTCACAAATATTCATCCAATTTGTGAACATAGTTTGATATGCAGATCGAATATCAACTTCGTCAACTTCCTCATCCTCACCAGCATCTGAAGTAGATTCACTGTCAGATGTTGTACTGAATGTTGTGACATTCTTCTTGACATTTTCACATTTATCCTCCAACATGGTGCGAGTTGTAGCAATACTTGGTCTAACATTACTAGAGATGCCACCATTATGCTGATCATTCAGAATGGCCGTAAATGCAACATAATTGCTGATGATATCCTTATCTTCAGCACTCCCTTCGGACTCTTCATCACTCCAGGAACTCGCCAGTGATTTCCCTTTTTGTTTCTTGAGAGTGTTTGCACATTCAGCTTGTATATGTCCAAATCCCTCATACTCTCTGCACTGAATCCCCTTGCCTTTACTCTTAGATTCATACTTCTGTATAGGGCGGCTGTTGCCTCTACCTGCAGAAGAGAAACTAGGACATGCTTCCTTGCTGACATTTCTGAAATTTTGTCCCCTACTTCCTATCTTCCTCATCATTTTACTGAAGTTTTTAGTTAGCAAAGCAATGTCGTCTTCAAGCTCAGCGTCATTTCCTGTTTGTGAAACTTCAGTAGCTTCCACCTTTAAAGCCACTCCTTTATCACCTTTATTTTGCTTCAAGTTCATCTCATAGGTCTAAAGAGACCCCATCAACTCATCCAATCTCATATTGGATGTGTTCCTTACCTCTTCAATAGCAGCAATTTTAGCCGAAAATTTTTCAGGTAGAGACCTCAGAGTTTTCTCCACTAACTTCTTTTGGGAGTACTTCTTTCCAAATTGGAAAGCCTGATTCGCTATATCACGTAATCTTCCATTGAATTCAGCCACTGATTCATCATCGTTCATTCTAAGATTTTCAAATTGAGAAGCAATAATTTGAAGTTTAGAAGCTCTTATAGTGCTTGTCCCTTCATGAATATTTTGGAGGATGTCCCATGCTTCCTTTGCAAACTCGCATGTAAAAATTAATTTAAAATGCTCCTCATCTACAGCCGTAAAAATTGCATTCACAGCCTTCGAATTTCCCAGAGCCGCACGTTCTTCTTCAGGACTCCAGTCTTGAGCCGGCTTGAGATATTCATTTCCCTTTTTGTCATCTTCAGTAGGAGGAGTCCAGCCTTCTATAGTTGCCACCCAAGCCTTCTCATCAAGAGACTTGATAAATGCGCGCATCCGGGACTTCCAGTACGTATAGTTAGTACTAGTAAGCATCGGAGGCCGAGTCACAGAAGCTCCTTCCTTCGTGTTCATGGTTGACGTACTCAATCAGCAGAATCTCACCCCCTTTGACAAACAAAGAATGCGGATGACCTGCTTTGATACCAATTGCATTTTAGTACGCAAGCTATAACAGTATATCACGTAGGAATAATAATCAACACAGCATGACACAAGGACATTGGTAACGCAGTTCGGTGCGCACACCTACATCTGCGGGGCCTCGCCCAGAAATTCAAATTAATCCACTAAATAATGATAATTACAATCACCAATACTATTTGATACTAGGGAAAACAAACTCCCCCTCAATACAAACCGCAAGGGTTGATCCCAATCAACCCCGTGGAGTAATTTGCGCAAGCTCCCCTTGCGTGCAAGATCCCCTTGCAATACTGACCAAGATCAACTCCCTTGACCCCCTACCTCAGTAGAAGTCAGCCTCCTCCCGGAGCTTGGTGTTGCTTTCGCAAAAGCTAATCTTCCGAGTGATGATTAACGTCGCTAATCCACCTTGCAACTTCACTACGCACACCCCTCGAAGTAGTTAAGTTGTTAATAATAATACCACCGGTAGAATCACTGAAGATTGGCAGAAAACACCCAGTGCAGCTAGGCTAGATAAAGCGGTTAATATAAATATCTCAGCCGATAAACAGAACTGAAACCAAAGTAGCAACCTTAACCATCCTTCAACAGCATCAACAGATATAACCTCGAATTCAATCCAAACACACACTGTAGAAGAATATCTGTTACTGATCAACAACCACGATGAATTCTTATCTCCAATAACCACAATTCTATCACTATGGCGTCTTATCTTCCAATAGCTGCAATTCTAACAGCTACAAAGGATAGCCGCAGAAACAGGTCTCAAATGTTGAACAATAAGTTCAACATTTCATATGACACATTGTTCAACATTTCATAAACACACATTGTGCCACAAATGACAAACTACCAGTCTAAACACCGGGGATCATGACCGCAAGTATATATAGGCTAGCCTCCATAGCCCTATGGTTTCCAACTCGGCCCATCAACGAGTTGAAGCCCAATAGTCTCTACACATAAAGGCCCACGACCTACTTGACTCATTTAAGCCCGCTTGATTAATTAAATCAGATCACTAAAATATTGGGCTTTAATATGACAGCGTAGCACCATATAATTATTTATCGCATATAAGCCCAATGTTGGATTAAGATCCAACTTAGTTGGATAAGTTCCAACAATCTCCCACTTAGGCTATATGCTAAACTTTATAATTATATTTCATTATGCATACAACCAAATAAGATCTTAACTTACTGTCATTTCTTTAATGAGTCAAAAACAATCCGGTCCATCAATTATATTAGCAAGAGATCAAAGAGATCTTCGCCGCAACAATTGCAGCTCGACCCATCAGTGGTCACCGTGCAAATACAAAAGAATGACATGGATTATGAAGTGGATGTGTACCATGGAAATTACATGTGATGTGATCTAACATTTCTATTTCCAACTGATCCTCCTTAACATTAGTGAGATCATAAACATAAACACATATTTTCATACGCATTTATAAACATAGAGTTGAAATATGAAGCCAAACTAAATACTGAACTTTATTTCTGCAGAAATAACCCATAAACCAAATATGCATAACTGAAGGCTGAAATGTTGTCAAAAATAAAAGCACTATAAAATTACAAACTCCTACTAAAACTGAATATCCTCAGATGACATGACACTCATACGAGCAACATGCCCATGAAACGTTTTGGGTGGCAGTCCCTTAGTAAGCGGATCTGTAATGTTTGAGTTTGTACCAATGTGCTCTATAGACAACTGTTTATTTCCAACTCTCTCTTTAATAATCAGGAACTTAATATCAATATGCTTTGATTTCACCGAGCTTCTGTTGTTAGTGGCAAATGCTACTGCAGACATATTGTCACAAAATAATTTGAGTGGCTTTTCAATGCCATCTACAATTCGCAGCCCCGTGACAAAATTCTGTAGCCATAGACCATGATTGGATGCTTCATGACAAGCGATGAATTCTGCAGCCATAATGGAAGAGGCTATAATAGTCTGTTTAGCACTCTTCCAAGAAATAGCGCTTTCTGCTAATGTATAAACATAGCATGTAGTAGATTTCATGATGTCTTTACATCCAACAAAATCATAGTCGGTATATCCAACGATCTCAAGCTTTTCCGACCTCTGATATACAAGCATGTGTCCTTTTGTCCTCTATAAGTACCGTAAGACCATTTTGTCTGCTTTCCAATGGTCCAATCCTCAATTGCTCAAGTATCTGCCAAGCATTCCTGTAATGTATGCCAAGTCTGGACGTGTACATACTTGAGCATACATGATACTTCTGCTGAAGAATAAGGAATATCCTTTATCTGTGCTATCTCAATTTCACTTTCAGGACACTGATTGAGACCAAACTTGTCTCCCTTAAATACTGGGGTATCATCTGGTTTACAACTTTCCATGCCAAATCTTTGCAGAACCTTTTCAATGTAGGCCTTTTGTGATAATCCAAGCATACCTCGAGAACGACCTCGATGTATTTGAATTCCCAATACAAAAGATGCATCACCAAGATCTTTCATCTCAAAGTTCTTGGATAGAAAGTTCTTGGTTTCATGCAATAAGCCTTCATTGTTACTGGCAGGTAAAATACCATCGACATATAAAACCAGAAACGCAAATTTACTCCCACAGAACTTATGGTATATATATTCATCAACCAAATTCATCTCGAAGCCAAATGAGATGATAACTTGATGAAACTTAAAATACCATTGTCGAGACGCCTGTTTGAGTCCATAGACGGATTTCTTAAGTTTGCAAACCATATTCTTTGGGTCTCCCGACACAAAGTTTTCTGGTTGCACCATATAATTTCCTGATCAATGTCCCCGTTAAGGAATGCTGTTTTAACATCCATCTGGTGTAACTCAAGGTTGAAATGAGCCACTAATGCCATTATTATCCTGAATGAGTCTTTCGTGGAAATCGGAGAGAAAGTCTCATTATAATCAATGCCTTCTTTTTGAGTAAAGCCCTTAGCAACAAGACGTGCCTTATATCTTTCTACATTACCTTTTGAATCCCTCTTAGTTTTAAATATCCATTTGCAACCAATGGGCCTCACGTCTTTAGGTAATGGGACAAGATCCTAAACATCATTGTCCGTCATCGACTTTATTTCCTCATTCATGGCATCTATCCATTTTAGAGAGTTAGAACCATTTTTGGCTTGATGGAAGTTGATTGGATCATCTTCCATCACACCAATATTAACTTCATGTTCTTGGAGATATGCAATGTAGTCACTTGACATTGCACTTCTCCTCTCCCTAATGGATCTCCTTAATGGCAATGTTTCTTGAGGTGCAAGGGTTTGTTCTTCTTGAATGGGAGGAGTAACAACATTGTCTTGAATGTTTGTGTCTTGTTCCATAACAGGAATATAGTCCTGATCAATAACAAGATCACCTGTGGGAATATCTACATATTCCTCTTCGAAAACAATGTCTCTTCCGACTCCCCCTGCAAACCCGGTATCCTCAAGGAATCTAGCATTTCCAGTCTCAAAAATATTCTTATTTGTGGGATCGTAAAATTTGTAACCCCTCAATCTTTCAGCATACCCAATAAAATAACAACTAATTGTCCGTGTGTCCAGCTTCTTTTCTGCAGGCCTATAAGGCTTTGCCTCAGCTGAACATCCACATATGTGCATTTGCTTTAGACTAGGTGATTTGCCCGTCCAAAGCTCATATGGTGTTTTATTAGTTGCTTTAGTTGGGACCCGATTTAGTTGCTTTAGTTGGGACCCGATTTAGGATGTAAGCTGCAGTTTTTAATGCTTCTCCCCACAGGCTTTCTGGTAAAGTAGAATGACTAATCATACTTCTTACCATGTCTTTAAGCGTTCTGTTTCGTCTTTTAGCTACACCATTCATAGTGGAACCCGGCATGGTGTACTGTGGGACAATACCGGATTCTTCTATGAATTTGGCAAATGGTCTTGGATGTTGTTCACCTGAACCATCATATCTACCGTAGTATTCACCACCACGGTCAGATCTAACAGTTTTAATCCTCTTGCCTAGTTGGAGTTCAACTTCGGCCTTAAAATTTTTGAACGTGTCCAAAGACAGATTTTTCATGTATGAGATAAATGTAGCCATATCTTGAATAGTCGTCTATGAACGTTACAAAATATTGCTGACCATTCCATGCAACCGAAGGGAATGGTCCGCAAATATCCGTATGTATAAGTTCTAAGACGCCATTTGACCTTTTGCCTTCAAATCTCCTTTTATTATTTTGTTTTCCCTTTATACAATTAATGCAGACATCAAAATCTGAAAAATCTAAAGGTTTGAGAATATCGTTTGACACAAGTCTCTCAATTCTCCTTTTGGAGATGTGACCTAATCTCTAATGCCATAATAAACCTGAATTCTCATTAGTTAATTTACGCTTTAAAACCTATGTACCCACATGCAAGGTTTCATTTGTAGCAATTGTATCAAGCATATACAGATTATCATACTCAGACAAACAACCAGAACCAATTAATATGGAATTGAGAGACAGACTGAATTTTCCATTCGCAAAAGAACAAAAATAACTAGACTTGTCCAATGCAGAAATAGAAATAAGGTTTCGTTTAAAAGACGGTACAATAAAAGTCTCAAGAAAATCCAAATGGTTTCCAGTTCTTAAAGATAATCTGAAATCCCCAATTGCAGCAACCCTCGCCTTCTTGCCATCGCCCATAAAGATGAATCTTTTAGCATCATTTGGCTTTCGACAGTTCAGGCATTCCTGTAAAGACACACTGATGTTAGTAGTTGCACCAGAGTCTAACCACCAAGTGTCTATAGATACAGAAGTTAAATTAACTTCTGAATAAACCAAATTGAGAAGAGTACCTTTCTTAGCACGCCAGGCGTGGTAATTAGTACATTGCTTCTTCACATGCCCTTCAGCATCATAAAAGAAACAAATATCTTTCTTAACAGCCTTAACCGGCTTCTTTTGTTGTTTCCTAGGTGTGGCAGTATCTGCAACTTCATTTCCCTTTTTTCCTTCTATTATCTTTAGGGGTAAAGGCAACATTTACACTTTCATTCTTATCCTGCTTCAGTCTTTCCTCTTCTTGTATACAGTGCGAGATGAGCTCATTCAGAGACCAAGTCTCTTTCTGGCAGTTATAGCTCACCTTAAACTGATTGTACTGTGTAGGAAGGGATATTAAAACCAAACGCACAAGCAGGTCCTCAGAGAGGTCAAGCTTTAGTGCTTTCAACCTTGAAGCAAGATGGGACTGTTCCAGAATATATTCCCTTATGTTGCCTTTCCCTTTGTACTTCATTGAGATTAGGCTTGTCAGAATCGTACCAATTTTTGCCTTTTCGTTTCTGACAAAATCTTTTCTCAATATCTGCAAGGAAACCTTTAGCTGTTGTGATCGAATCAGACATAGAGCCCCGAAAAGCTTCAGGGATGGCTCTCTTCATGATCATGACACATATGCGATTAGACTTTTCCCACTTCTCATACTCCCTCTTTTCCTCAAAGGTACTCTTTTCCGTAGTAAGTGGGGACGGTTAGTTCTAATCCCAATGTCCAGATCTAGTATTCCAAGAACTATAAGCAAGTTCTCTTTTCAGGATTTAAAATTTGAGCCATTAAGCACCGGAATTGAGTTTAAGCTAGCAGTAATGTTTGTGGGAGTAGCAGCTAAAAAAATAGGACAATAAACATAGACAAACATGCTAACATAAGTATTAATTTGTGAAGCAAAATAGTAAATTCAAAATTGCATGTTCTCATCTCAAGATATCCCCAACTAGCTTAACATTTATCGTTGGATAATCTATTAACTAGCAAATGATATCTTGTCGCAGCAATCAAATAAAGACAATAATTAACATGCCAAGATTAAAACTTCATTTGTGCCGAATTAAAATTGCATGCATAAGTCTGAACAATCATCACTTATTTATTGCTACAGGTGTGGATAAATTAGCATAGAACGGTAATATGCCTTTGGGTCGATGTATCATTCATGATTAAATTATGCACACATAATTCCTTTTATATATAGGAATTGAAATGATGCAAACAACAGAGCCAACTTTGGCAAGATGATGAGTACACCAAGTCACTTCAAAAATACATACATCAAAATTTGAATTTATTATATCACAATTAATACCGACTTTATTAACGAGGAGAAATATAGATGAAAACTTTTATTTACTCCTATGATCCAATTAAAATTCATCCAGGCAACTAATCATACAATGTATGTATTTAATCCGTTTACATTCCAAAATAGTAACAATTTTAATAGTAGAACCCACTTTGGTGGGATTTCACAAAAAATTAGAATTATTTCGATATATATATATATATATATATATATATATATATATATGAATTTTGCCTAAAGAATTTAATGATTGGAATGAACTTAATTTAACACACAAAATGGCCTTTTATTTCCTCTGATTATCAGTGCATCAATATATCTGAAATAGGGCTTCAAAAGAATAAGAGTAGACCCAAAAAATAGGGTTCACATGCACCAAAATATTCATTTTAAGCCCAAAATTGTTGAGTGGCCAAAACAGGCCCAAAATAAGGCCCATACGATGAAATTAAAATTACTAAAGAATTTTTTTTTGAAAAATAACCTGATTGGGCCCAATATTGGCCCAAAAGCCTGCTAGGGTTAGAAGCCATAGCAGGAAATTTTGGCCCAACCAGGGGCCGGCCGCCGCCGGCCCCCTTCCATTACCTCCGGTGTCGGCAGGGGGCCGGCGCCGGCGTCATCCGACAGGGGCGACAAAGGCCGCCCCTTTCTCTGTCGTGCAGGGGCCAGGAGGCGCCTGCCATCATCCGACAGGGGCGGCAAAAGCCGCCCCTTTCGCTGTAGCACAGGCTCCAGGAGGCGCCTGCTGTTCCGGCGTACGTGAGGGGCGGCAGAGCGCCGCCCCTGCCGTTTGAGTCCAAATGGGGGCGGCCCACCGCCGCCTCCTTCCTGGTTCTAGGGCGGCAGGCCCCTTGTGAGGGGGGGCCTGCTGTCTCGACGCAAAGGGGGGACGGCAGGGCGCCGCCCCCCCCTTCCGAAAAACCTACCGGGGGCGGCAAACGCCGCCCCCTCTGAAACCCTAACGGGGGCAGCGGGAGCCGCCCCCTTTTGTCCCCAGATTCCGCCGGAGGGGGTGGCTGGAAGCCGGCCCCCCTTCCGTTCTGCCTACAGGGGTGGCTTTGCCGCCCCTTTCTGATATGTGTCGGTGCCGGCATCGCCGGTGCCGATCTTCCGACGGGGGCGGTAGCCGCCCCCTTCTTTCGCCGTGTTAGGCGGCGGCTGGCGGGCCGCCCCCGATCTAGTGTTTGTAAAAATATAATTTTAACAGGAAAAAAATCAATAAAAAAACCCAATTTTTCACAGATCTGAATCTAAAACAGATTAAAAATCTAATTTTTATCAGATCTAATACGAGCAGGCAGAAAATTTAAGATCCACAGCATGCAGGCTCTGATACCACTTGTAGAAACTAAAGATCTATATTTGTGGATAAACCTAATTACACATATCTAGATAGAACAGGTGGAATCTTAAATCATTACCTTCTTTGATAGGAATCATACCTGAATCTATGAGGTTGACGATCTGGATGACGCATCGGATGATCTTCCAGAATAACACGAATCAACCGTTGGAGAATCCCTTTAGCTTTCTCCTAGTTTCTCTCCTAACGACAGGACGTAGAAAAGACGGCTCTCTTTGTTCGTGTATTCCGGGGATCATGTCTGCACGTATATATAGGCTAGCCTCCATAGCCCTAGGGTTTCCAAATCGGCCCATCGACGAGTTGAAGCCCAATAGTCTCTACACATAAAGGCCCACGACCTACTTGACTCATTTAAGCCCGCTTAATTAATTAAATCAGATCACTAAAATATTGTGCTTTAATATGACAGTGTAGCACCATATAATTATTTATCGCATATAAGCCCAATGTTGGATTAAGATCCAACTTAGTTGGATAAGTTCCAACACTTAAATGGTTTGGAATGCTCTTGAATGCTCTTTAAAAGAATAAATGACTTTCAATCACTTGTGAGTGTATTCAATGGTGTTTCTAAGAGTTCTCAAATCAAGACATTAAAACCATACTTATAAGCCACCGAAATTTGTCCAAAATCATAGAAAAATCCCAAGCATTTAATACTGGAAACAGCTATTAAATTCATAGAAAGATTTACACATTAATCCTCTTCACTTGCTATTGATTTCCATGAATACTTCCATTGGACTTGGTGAGTCCATCATTTGATTTCCTTGCGTTTATTCCTTGATTTCCATGCTTCATTGACTGATGTCCTTACCTCAATGATCCAACTCATCGTCTTCATTTGATATGACTTTATCTATATTGACGATGCTTTCATTAACTACAAAACATGATGATTAGTCACAATTAATTAGGTTTGCATATCATCAAAACCATAATGGGGGATCCATTATTCAACACAGAAGAGTATGAGAATAAGTTGTGAGTATGGGAAGGCTCTTTACAACAGAATTGGACAGGGCTGGTGGTCAACAAAGGCAAATTCTCATACGTGAACCCACTGGAATGTAAGGGCACCCATGAATCAACAGGGGAGTGCATGTGAATCAATAGAGGATAGTGGTGTGTGAGAAGAGCAAAAATTGATGCACATGCCAAAATTACACACCGTGCATGATAGGTAAAAAATTCATGTTGTGCGCTATGAGTAATTTTGGTCTGAGAATCACCAATTACTCATCGAGCATAACATGCAAAAAAATTTGCTTGTTGTGGTGAGTAAAAAGTGATGCACATACCAAAATTATTGTGCATCAATTTTTACTCACTTCGCAAAACATGCAAAAATTATGCATGTTGTGTGCAGTGAGTAATTTTGGTCCGTGCATCATTTTTAACCCATCGCACGCAACGGACAAAAATTGATGATGCCACACGGAAAAGTGATACAACACTGTAAATTTTCAGGATACAACACATCAATTAATTCAGATACCATATTTCAGGATACAACACATCAATTTTTTAACTTGCCTATAAATTGATACCACATAGCATAATTTGTTATTCCAACATAGCAAACAATTCTGATACTATACTTCATGGTACAATACATCATAATTTTAGCATGCATGCAAACTGATACCATATTTCAGCAGAACAAAATTTTATGAAACATCACAACAAATCATGCAAACTGATACCAAATATCCAAATTGATACCATATTTCAGTAACACACTATTGTGAGTATGCATGCAAACTCAAATCCATGACACCAAATTCATGAAACCAACAACTATTTTTCATTGATACCAAATTTAGAATTACAAAAATATGAAAAAATGTATACATAATCCAAAAATAAAGTATTGTATTGTATACAATATTGCAGAATATATATGAAATTTCATATTGTATACATGATATACATTAACCATAATATTTCACTCAACATCTATAGTATCCATGTGACTATTGTGTCTTGGACTATATCCTTGATTTTTTGCATCCTCTCGACATAAGCTTCCAACCATCCATTTGTCACATCATAATGGTATCGACTCCAATTTATTGCAATTGGTGGGACATGGCATCTGTGGACAAGGTTAACATGTACGAAGTGATTACCATTCACAAAACCAATCGTGATATGTCGATATGTATGAAATGGTTATGGAGCTATTCTTATAGGTAAAACAGTAAGACATTGTAACTTGGATAAAAATGTACAACACAATTATATAAACTTGTTTGAGAGGGCACACTTTTGTTATAGTCATCCAAAAATTTCTCGGGAGGTTGTACTCCATATATGCAAGTGCATCTTTATTAAATTACGCATCTTCTTCACTCATAATTCTTATGTACACATCATAGTGTTTACTCAACTATCTTAGCAAATTTGTTCTGACCTGCCTCCAATTGTCATTTCACATGCCAAGTAGAGCAGCTATTGCCATGTAACCATAGTTACGATCTACCTTGACATTGGTGACTAGCCTTATGTATTGTGTTATACCATATGGAAACTGCTCACTGGGTGGTATATTTTCTGAAGCTGCAAGGGACATATACACCCTTTCTTTCTATCTTTGAGGGCCTCTTACAAATCTTGCTTTTTGCATAGATCCTGCAATGGCAGTGTGAGCAGAGCAACTAACTTCAGCGAATAAGACATGCTCAAATTGAGAAGGGCCACAAGTGATGTATGTATCGGTTTTCATCTTCTTCCCCTTATTTTCCTACCATTCACATTAACATTAACCGTTGGCTCATTAGCAAATTTGTATTTAGAGTTGATAACTCCTTCAGCCTTATTAAAAGCTCCATCTTGCTAGGCCCATTAAGCTATTCGTAATGCTTGTATATGCGCTCTAACTCAGCCTTTATTAGCACTTCTTCTTCTGAGATCACTTCCTTTATGGGCTCCATGCATAGCTTCTTCCAATGTGGATGCATGGAATCTAAGGGAATGTGGCGATTATCCATTTTGAATTTTCCAATCTCATTTGTACATAGTAATCCATAAATGCATCTAGCTAGACAATCACACTTATCTGTGTCTGTCCCGATTGCCTCAGACTGTGTTTCTTGTTGAAGAATTATCTTCATTGCATTATTGGACGTAAACCTAATCAGCTCCCTGTATAAGTGGCATGTCATTCTATGTTGCACGATAATCTTTGATGTCTCAAACGAGGCAGTGATCTTCGTATGCTGCAACTCTATCAAAGCGTGAATTATTGTCCACGACGAGACAAATTGCAGGCCGATGAATGTCCTAAGAGCGGTTTAAGCTTAGCATGTGAACTCTCCGCTCTGTTGGTTATGACATTGCCAACATGCAAATTGCTATCAGTTCATTACGAAATGAACTTCTCCTTATTTTTTTCCAACCAAACTATCTTCACATAGATTAATGCCTACGGGTAAGCACAAATGTTTTCTGCAATGCAATGCGTTGTTGCATAAAATCATCATCCGTATGTAATAGCACCAACAAACTACAACTTGATATGAATGCTTCACATTTTTCTTTAACTTCAAAAAACTTATTGCAATTGGACAAAACATTTCTATAAAATGTGCCATCTACATAATTAGGTATATGGGCAGAGGGAAATACCTTACTAATGGCATTCATAAGTGTAAGATATCTATCTATTAAAATTACTCAAGGCATCGTATGCCCATGTAGCAAAGATCTTAACTTTTCCAATGCCTATATGTAGCATAGTTTTCCATTTAATACTAGAAGCTAGTGTTCTGAGAAAGGAAAAATCCTCTTATACTACTATAGCATTATGGTACGATTAGATTTAACGTACGAGCATGTCAGAAGATGATCATAGACCATCAACACTTAAAGACAAGGGCGATAAGTTGGTAAAAGTAATGATACAACGCGATTCACCTAAAGAATCCACCTGGGAGGATTATACTGAGATACAGATGCGTTATCTGTTTCCAATCAAAAATCCTAATCATAAGAAATTCCAAGGACAGAATTTTTGTCATAGGTGTAGGATATGACGGTCCAAATACTTCGCTACATGCATTTCAAAATATATATTATTAAAATAATTTTAAATTATTTCAAATTTATTTATACGATTTTTAAATATTCTTCTGTAATTTTCAGCTATTTTTCTGAGGCCAAAAGTACTCAAAACCTGCAAACGCGCAATACAAGATCGATAAACTAATTTAGTCGCAAAACTTATATTTCTGTAGCTTATAAAATTAAAAAAGTTATTTTCTTATATTTCACATTTTTCTGAACATGTGGTGTAACGGCCTGTTTTCATCAACACAACTATTTACGTATTTAACCTATTTTCAAATTTTTTTAAACTATTTTATAATGATTCGTCAAGAGTTTTACGATTTCAAAAATTTCTTATAAAAATATTTTGAAGTATCAGACTAGTTATGGAGTATTTTAGTAAGTTTGGGTTTCATCAAATACCTCTAAATAATCTGATAAAAAAAATTCATTTTCAATTATTACCGTTTTGGCTTAATGAATTAATTTTCTATACAAACATTATCAAAACGTTTTCAAACTTCTACGGTATCATTCTATGATCATTTAGGGCTCCCCACATTAATCTCATAATTTTCTGAAGTCAAATCAATAGAGAACCCGCGAACCCGCTTCCTAAACATTTTAGCCCAAAACTCGTATCTCCGTAGCTCAAACCCCAAAACGGATCTCGTATTCGCGATCCTCGCGACGATACGATCCCGTGGGTATGTTTTCGTAATTTTTTAGACACGTTTACTAGTAGGGGCAAAATCATAATTTCGTTACAAAATGACATTCGCTAATTACTTTTTAACTAAATTAATTACTTTAAGCCCCATGCTTAACACGTTTAGACACTTTACAAAATTTTCCAACGTTAGTCAAAAGCCCTAAACTACCGTATTAAAAATGTCTAGGTTAGTCAACTAAGCTAACCACCCCATTAATTACACATTAACCCTATAAATACCCCCTAAACCCTCTCAGCTTAACCAAACCCCTTAATACCATTTTATAATTACGCATACTCTCTCTCTCTCCCTCTGTGTTCGTTCTCTCTCCCCCAAGGTCACGCAAACCCCACCCGCACCCTCTCTCTAACTTTCGCTCATCTCTCTCTCTCTCCCCCCTCACCCACGCCACTGGCAGTCGACCCACGCCCGTCGTGCCTCCGCCCGCTGTCGCCACCTCCTCACCGCCGGCAGCTCCCCACCAGCACGGATAGCACCCAACACCGTCTGCCGCCGCCACTTGCTCCGCATCCCCCCAGACCCCTCACCAAACTCCTCCTCCGACTGCAGCGCCGCCACGCTCCCTCCAAACGTCGACGAGCCCGCTGCAACACCGAGTGAAGGCCGCAGCCACTGCTCTTCGAGGATCACTGCCTCACTGAGCTCGTCGTCGACCCCCCGTCCTCCTCAGCAGCCTGCCACCTCTTTCGCGGTCGCTCTTCGAAGACCGCCGAGCTCCTCCGCCTTGCCGCCGTGACCCCTCGACGTCACTGCACCCCCGCCGCTCCGCCACGCCCCGGAGAACCCCCCGAAGCCACGCACCGCTCCTCCTCTCCCTCTCTCACTCTTTGCAGTTGCCGGAGCACGCCCCACCACCGTGCGACGTCACCTCCGCCACGAACGCGTCTACCAGAGCCCCTCCACTCCGCCTTCGAATCACCGGTCGCCGCCTCCGCTCGCCGAGCGCAAGCCCCCACCCTCCGGCGATCGAAAACGAGAGGGTGTGTGAGTTATTTTCGAGCGTATATAGGTAAATACGAAAACATTTTTTCGTATTTACGAGTTTTAATTCATTAAAAAATGGGTATTAATGGATTTTAATTCATAACTAATAATATAGGCCTCAAAAAATGTGAGACCAGCTCCAGAAAATCGGAAATAATATTCTGGATCCAATAACACTAGACTCATCTTGATCAGACGCTTAGTTTTTCAAGAATAAATTTTTAACCCTAAAACTTAAAAATGTAAATTCCTTTTTAAAATCCGCAACTTGTAATTTTCACGTACACCGATACGTGATAAAAATATATGTTATATTAATCTTCGAGACAGTCGTTTTGACTCCTCACTTGAACATTTCCAACTAGTATTGCACCCGGAATAAATTATGGAAGGATTACGTTACTTAAGTAAATTGGATTTTAAAAGTGATTTTTGAGTTTCTGAAAATTATAAAAATTACCAGTGACTTTTGAAAATATTTTCCTCTTGCAGTAAAATTATATTCTTCATTTTCAGCCTATATAAAAATTTAGAACGTTTTCCGATACTGTTTCAACCAGTTTTAAAAATCAGGACGATCAGATTATTTAGGTAGGTATGTCGTGTTCTCTAATCAGTTATTTTTGTGTTGCAGGTATAAATTCTTGTGCACCAGCTTTTGTGGAAGCCTTAGATCAAATTCCAGCTTGCTACGATGACATTGAAATCAGTAAGTCACGATAAATTCTAGATTTAAAAAATTTGTTAGTGTACCCGTATGAACTTAGGACATCACATATATTCTCAGAACGGCTATTGACTTGAACCGAACTAGAAATCTCATCTAATAGGAAAGTAATCCACTACAGATTACTTTGCCAACTTTCAACTTTGGTGGTTGTAGCATACAACCATCAACTTGGGTACATTGTGTGCTAAATCACACTATTATATGCTCGAAGCATGGAATCGACATCATGAATATTGGACTTGTTTTTATCCTCACTTCGCTTGGCTAGCTTGCTTTGGAAAGAATTTCCGGCTTTCTGGCTTTCAATAAGAAAGTAAACCAGTTGTCTTGGTTTGACTAGTAACATATGGAACATCATATGGAACATCTTCTGGAACATCCTGTAAAGAACTTGTACTTGACACATCACCGGGGTTTGGGGTAACTCATAGTTTGAGAGAGTGCGGGAGTGACTGGAGTTCAATCTACATGTCTAGTTGCCTGGGTTTTCGGCATCATGTCTAGCTGCCTGTGTTTCGGCAAACAAAAATATGCTGCCCGTGTCAGCATCCTGTCTAGCTGCCTGTGTTTTTGGCAATCGTCTGGATCGCGCCCAGGCAAGAGATGAACTCGATGGTCACATATTGTGCTCTTCAACTTGAGTCACGTAGTTCTAGTTACATTCCACAGTCACCTTTACTTTACGAACCTCATGCACTTCTGCACCGTCACCTTTACTTTACATGTTCCTTGCACATTACTTACTACACTTGTGCAGTCACATTACTTTACTTGTTGTACTTTTAGTTACAGCAGTAGTACTTTTCACTTGCTCAGCCTGTTTTACACTTGCACTACCACGGTACAGTTTGTTCTCTCAGTTCCATTTACCTTTACTACCCAGTTATGTCCAGTTGTTGCTCAATACTTTACTTTCACTCTGGTCTGCTTGTACGTAGTTACTTTTTGTCATACTTGTGCACTGCTTCTTTTCTTTACTTAGAACTGTTGTGACTTACCTTCGGTTCCATTTATGGCACCGACAGACGATGACCAGATTGAGGAAGTGGCCCCCGAGTTCGAGGAGCCAGAGTACGACCCGGAGATTGCAGAGTTTTAGCTGTTTGTGTTGGTGTGTGTGTGTGTGCTATGTTATGTATTTCCTTTCCGCATTTCCTTTCTGCATTTCCTTTATGTATTTGATGAGAGAGTGCTGCTTGTTGTTGTACTTTAAATTTGGATTGTAATAATGTACGCTGGTTTGAGTATTGGTATATCTCTGAATTGTGGCTATATTGATTTCACTGGTAACCTGCAGGATCTGCGCAAATATCAAATAATTAACGGTCCCCCGGGAGCAGGTCGTTACAAGTGTAATACCCCCAAGTGAGAAATACTAGTATGCATGTATAACATGTATTGGATTTGTCTGTGGGTGTAGATTAGCGTGTAGATAGATGTATGTGTATCTGTTTCCATGCTTATATGCTCCCGTACGCATAGGCGTTAATATGACTGTGTGTAGTGTTTATACATATACACATATACATGTGAGCATGCGTAGGTGTGTCTAGTGTACTTGTGTACTATGGTTCAAGTTAATAAGATCAGTATTAGGCCATATGAGTATTAAGGGGTAGTATGAAGAGTAAATAACCTATGTATTACACATAAATAATTATTCATAACATGTGCATAAAATATGGTATTTGTATTGTAGGCCTTGACTTTGTGTGAATGTATGCATGCTATGATGGTATATGCCATATATATATTGAGTGATACACATGCATGTAGTGTGGGTGAGCATGGCGTGTGGGGGACAAGTGTGAAAGGGGTTAGGGGTAGTGGCAACCATTGTAATTATATAACCAAGATATATGGCTTTTACTAAAGGGCTTTGTGCAATGGCATGCGATGTAAATAATATACAAAAATGAAGGGCACTTATGAAGAGTTTTGGTGTAATGGCAAACTTGTAATTAAGACTCAAAGTGGGAGTGCAATTAGGAAAAGTCTTTGAGCAAATGGCAAACTTGTAAATAAATGGATCCTAAGAAGAAATATCTCTCCTTAATTATTTTTAAAAGGGGCTTCTACATTCTTCTCTTCTTTATTTTTATTTTTTCTTTTCATTTTGCTTTTCCTCTTCTTCATTCTCAAAAGGGCCGAACCCTTTTGAGAAAAAGGAAAGAGAAAGAGGGAAGAGAAAAAGAGAGGAGAGAAAAAGAAAGGGAAAATCAAAGAGAAAGAGGAAGAGAAAGAGGAAAGGAGAAAAGGAGAAAGAAGGAGAAGGTGGAGGAGGAAGAGTCATTCAATTTCATGTGGTAGGATTCCCACTTGTGCTCTAAATTTTAATTTGGGATTATTGTGTTGATTGTAGGCCAAATGCATGGGAAAGTTGTAGTTTTAATTGAAATTTTAATGCAAGTTGGCATTTTTTAAATCACCATGTCATATATGTGTAAAAAGTGATGTCTTCCATGGGTTTGTTATTTAAAATTAGTATTTTTATTGAAGTTATATGCAACATTAATGCATCATTGGTGTAACGCCCCGCTCCCCAGGATACCCCAAGAAGCGAGTGTTACGAAATGAAAAGAGAATTACAATACGAATACACTAGCAGGCCCACTGTGCACGTGCTGGGCAGTACACGCAATGCTCCACAGATAGAATTACAACACAAGGGTACAATAGACAAATAAGTCATCTTTCATATTAATTATAAACAAAGTTCATTTACAACTTTACAGACAACATCCCCATATACAACATATACACCCAATCTCAACTACAACACCAAGACAACTCTCTTATACATACAATCCTCCAACTACCCAAAGCCTCCAACTCAACCTCCGAGAATCACCAACAACCTGCTACCTGATAAATATCAACGGGGACACGGCACAGCGTGACCCAGTAGGAATAGCCAACTCTTATTTATGAAAATGCAACTACTTAACATGCCACCATATTAATGTGCATATGAAACATGGAACAAGATAAGGGAATCATACTACAACATATAAGCATGGCATTTAAAGAAATACGATGGCAACTACTTCACATCTATGACATGGCATACTGTAACAACAAGTAAACATCAAACTTTAAATTGAAACATAAAGCAAGTTATGAAAGCTATAAAATGAAATAAGCTAGAACATCAACTCAATATATAAAAAGAGACTTATGGATACAAGAGGGGCTCTCATGGCTATGGGACAATAGCCTTATACATGCATGGTTCATGGGTCATCATGGCATGTCTTCATGTAAATATGTTCTTGAATAATTGGCCACCCATAACATGGCTACTACATTTAAATAACAACAAGTGCAACAAACTTTGATAAAGATCACAACTTACATGAAAAAGAGGACAATTTGCATATAATGCTAGAAAGATCACAACTTTCCAAATGAATTACTAAATGAAGTAGTCTAACAACCCAAAGTTATCATTTTTCTCATGAATTCTTAGGAAAGATGACATCTTGCATGGAAAAAGGGTGACTACTTGCAACAACATAATAAAGATGACAACTTTTCTATTGAATTAACAAAATGAGGTGGGCTAACAATAAAATGCATCATCTTTTTCATTATTCCCAAATAAAAATAGCATCTTGCATGAGTATTACACAACAAGTTATCAAAGAGCTAAATTTAACATCACATAATCATAAAAAGGCTATCTTTAATTAAGGGATGCAATAATACAATAGGATGCGATCTTTAATTTAAGATGCCATGCAAATAACATACTAGAAAGGGTTGGCTTTCCTACCTCATATGAAGCTTGATTACTCCTCCAAAACTTCATCTTTAAACTCCATTTATTCATCATTTCCTTTTCTTCTCTTTCCTTTAAAACCTTCTCCTTAATTCTCTCCTTCCATCACTCCTTCCTTCTTTTCTCTCCTTTCCTTTTTTTGTGTAAGAGTAAATTTCGGCCCCCTCCATAAGGAAAGAAATGAAGAAAAAGGAAATGAAAAGAAAAAGAAAAGGAAAGAAAGAGAATGGTCTAGAATAATGAGAAATAATTAAAAGAGAGAGATATTTCTTCTAAGGTTTTCCTTTATTTACAAGATTACCATTCTGTACACTCTTCTCTTTTACTCTACACATAACCCAACCTTAATTACAAGTATGACATCCCTACACATGGCATGCTACTACACACCCACTCCTAAAATCTTAATTACAAGAGTGCCATCCTCAACACTTTTAACTCTAATAACTCAAGCCCAAAGCATGGCCCAACAACCCACTAGCTAATAAAATTAGCTAAGGCCCAAAGAATAATAATAATACCAAGCACTCCAATCCAGTAATAATACTAACCAAACAATACTAATAATTACAACCATAATAATACCAACAACAACAATACTACTAATACCACCACTAACCCCCACAACAACAATACTAATGACAACCTAATAATAATAATACAGGCTACTATCATTAATAATACATCACTACCAATACACAAGGCCATACCAAATAGTACTTAGCACTAGCAACTATAACAAATACTTCACTAGTAGCACTTAGTACTAATACTCCATGCATCACCATATTAGCCAATAATCATTCACCAATATTCTTATACCAATACTCTTACATAACTCCATAGGATTATACATTCACCTAGCCAGGTATTATTCATACATCACCAACACCATATCAACCAAGATTTATATACTCATATACAAATATTTATTACCAACATCCAATTCAATTACCCAATACAAAACAATTAGTCATGCATACATATATGTATTCATCCAAATATACATACATAAATACATATACGTATTCATTCAAGTATTACGCACATATGTGCATTACAATTGGCCTTCACAAGAGTTACATGTTGTGAAATTTGTGAAATTATCAAGTAGCTAGCATTTGTCTCATGTAACATGTCAAATTTGTGTTAAAGGTAGAAACTTGCATGGCTTGCTTCATTAAAGTTAGCATCTTTGATACCATTTTTGCTATATCTATATGTCTTTTTGGTCAAAATTGGTTGTTTAAGTAACATGCCAATTAGGTGATGCCAAAGTTGTAAATTAGTTGCATTTTTAATGTAGACATAAACTAAGTTGTTTAAATATGTTGTATTTGTTAGATCATGTAGATGGCAAACAACACTAGAAGGGGGGTTGAATAGTGTTGTATAAAATAAACTTTTTCGTACTTAATAGATTAACACAATTCAAAGCCTTCTAATGTTGCCTAAGAAATCAAATAGAGTGATCTACGCTTGGTTCTTAATCAACTCAATAAATCTTCAAAATCAAGTCAGAGATAAATATCTTCTGGTAGTCGACACCCTATGAACAGTAGTCGACTCCCAGAGAGAAATTAAGCACAGCTCAGTTAGTTAAATACTTAATGAAGATATATAAGATTGCACAAAAATACAGATACAAAAAAACTGATCTTTGCAATATATTATAAATGAGTTACAAGAATAATATTCAACAAACAAATGAATAAAGAATTATAATAATAAAAAAGTAAATGAGAATTGCTTGCAGAGATAAATAATCAAACACAGACAAAAGGATTTTTATCCTGGTTCCCCACAACCTTGGGTACGTCCAGTCCCTGACCAATCCGGTACGAGATTTCCACTATCTGCCTTGGCAAATACAAGCACCCAACTTCACTTGTTAGGATTTTTAACAACCTAGCCTTAACCAGGATTTCCAACTGCAACACCTAGACTAGTCTGGGGTTTCCAACAACAACACCCTTACAACAAAGGGTAAACACAAAGAGAAAAACGATATCCGACTAACCACAATTGTTTGGTGGATATTGGATTTACACCCAAATTCTATAGCCACTAGTAATAGACAACTATGTGTATTGGTGGCTTGATAGAATAAGATTCTAGATCACACAGAGATACGAATGAAGTCTTTGTGATCTAAATCAAATGTTTTTTAAAATCCTTTTAAATAAAATTAGAGAATAAATAATATGGATTTTGAAAACAAATAGCCAAATAAAAAATTCGATCTTCAGAAAATAATATCTCAAAGAAATTACAAGATCAAGAATAAAAACAGATTTGGCTAAAGAGAGAATGAGAGCTGAGAATTTGAGAACGTTTAGAACTTTTGCGCAAAAGAATTTTGATTTCAAGAGTTGTTGTATTTTCTCAAAGAAATAGTCCTCTATTTATAGGTGAAAATGGAGAATTCAAAATTCAAATTCATTTGACTTTTGCCCCAAAAATCATGGGAATAATAAATTAGAGAAATGTTAAAAGTCAGGTCAAACGTCGAATTTTGACAGCTGGTAGTCGACTCCCTAGGATTGATAGTCGACTCCCAGTGTGTTTCGGGAGAAAATAATTCTCAGCCGGTAGTCGACTCCCACTCTTTGGTAGTCGACTCCCAGAGGAGTTTCTTCTGAGACACGGCTAGTAAAACATGTAGTTAGCTCCAGGGTGTAATGGAGTTTCACTACGAAAATACAAACCGACAAGCAAAAGCTCTCAATAACTTTGAAAGTGATTTAAAAGGTATTTAAAATTTAGCTTCGAAACCATTTTTTTGTGTGTGTTGTCTATACGTTTGGCTGTAACATAACCCTAAGAAGGACACAACTCACACACTGTAGACTAGGACACGTCTTCGGAAGCTTGATCAACTGATGATGATGTAGATGTGAGCTTCTCTTGAGCTTCTGTTCCGTTTGAGCTTTGGGGATTCATCATCGATCTAGCAACATTCGTCCTTGTCTATTGAGCATAGATTGCGCTTCTCTAGAGTATGCATAAAGCTTGTCATTTGTCGCACAACCTGCACACTTACTAACAGTGTAGTTAGTACACTAAGCTTCATTTGGTGTGCTCATCATCAAAATCACTTGGGGTGGAATTCAATTTCCATCACTCTCCCTCTTTTTGATGATGACACCCAAATGAAAAATGAAGTAAGTTGACATACCAATATGACATGAAAAATAAACTTACTCCCCCTGCTTTGATGCGGTTCTCCTCCTGCATCGAAGCCGTTAGCAAAATAATACATTCATTTTACATTCATATACTTTCTCCCCTTGTCATCAACAAAAAAAATTAATGACATAAAATAATTAATCATTACTCAATTCTTTTTCTCCAACAATACCCAATTCTCTACGAAGTCTAGAAAATGTATCTTTTTGTAGGAGTTTTGTTAGAATATCTGCAACTTGATTTTCAGAGGAGACAAATTTAAGTTCAACATCCTTTTTGACACAGTGATCATCTATAAATCTGTGTCTAATATCAATATGCTTTGTTCTACGATGAAGAACAGAGTTTTTAGTGAGATTAATAGTGCTTTTATTATCACAATAAATTATATATGTAGATGTATTAACACCATAATCTACGAGGACTTGTTTCATCCAAAGTATTTGGGCACAAGGAAGTCCGGCAACTATATACTCTGACTTAGTGGTGGATAGTGAGACCGAACTTTGCTTTTTTGCTAAACCAAGAAACAAGGGAATGTCCAAGAAAATGACATGTTCCAGTTGTGCTTTTTCTTGTGGCTTTACTGTAGAGGGATATGCCCTCAGATCATTTGTATTTGATGCAAATGAAAATTTAAGCTTAGATAGGGGACTAATTTACATATGATACAAAAGAGATTAAATGTGTCTTAAATAGTTTAAGACCATATTTAATAAAATAAACGCAAGAAAAAGTTCACGGGTAAGACGGGAATGTCCTGGTCTAAACCCAGGTTTGAACGGCGTCCAAATCGGACGCCAGATGACCAAGTTATGTCCAAAACAGCTCAATGGGTCAGGTCAGTTCAGACTAGACCAGACTGACCCAGGCCAGACCATTCTGGTCTAGTCTAGGTCAGTGGCCAGCCAAGGGCCTGCCCTGGGCGCCCAGGGCACCAGGCGCCTGCCCAGGCACCCAGGGCGGGCGCCCTGGGCGCCTGGGCACCCGCTTGGCGCCAGGAGCCAGGCTGGCGCCTGGGCGCCCGTGCCCAGGCGCGGGCACCCTCGCCCAGGTCTGGGCCAGGCGCCCAGTCAGCATTTTTGAGCTGTGGGCCCACTTACTGGGCCCCATCATTGGGTGCAGAACCCTAGGTTTAATGGGCAGTTTTGACGACTGAGTTTAGTCGAAAATCTAGCCTTAGGCTGAACTTTGGACGATCAATTGGAGGGTCAAACAGCCTCCGATTGACTCGCCGTTTTCTCCTATGCGTTCACCGTTGAACACCATTCGAATTGATATGTTGTATCAATCATGAAGCTCAACGGTGCATGAGTTAAAATTCAAGGAAGTTTGCACTTTGTGAAAGGCAAACTAACTTGATTTAATTAACTCTAATTTAATAGTCCCACATCGGTTGTGCGGAAAAGGGGAGAGTCTGCCGCCTATATAAATAAAGGCCTCCCCCTTCCTCCAAACTCGTCCCAAGCTCCAGATCTGAGCGGCTCCCGTAAATGTTGGAGCACGCTCGAATCTAGGCTTAAATTAATATTTCTATATCTCCCTATATTTCTGCCTTACTCCTGAGGGCTCTAGCAAAGCCACAAAGGAGTTCGGATTCGGATCCGAAATCTTGGCGAAGGCTTTCACTCGCGTGAAACTTTCTTCGGCGCGTGGTTGGCTCGGCGACACGAGAATTGCTCGCCTCGGGATGCGGAGCGGTTCGAGGAGCGGTTTGAGGAGCGGCTCGGTGTGGGATGGGGAGCGTCTCAGAAGACGGTGCGGAACATCTCGCCTGCCCCAGGGTTGAGATTCCGGGTATGTTTTTAGAAGCTTTCATTTTAATTATTTGCAGTAGTTTAGATCCCTCTTGGGGTGGTCAGATCCACCCCGAGTTGGGAGAGATCCTCGTTAAGAGGGTCTGGTTCCTTAGGGTTGCATGTTAATTAGATTAACATAATTTTTTCGCTGCATCTTTTATGTCTATGTTCCGTCCGACTTAAGACGGAAATAGAGTTTTTGTGCCCTAAGGGTCCCAGAAAACCTTTCAGTCGTATCAGAACCTTGTCTGTATGCTGATCTAGGACTGCGATAATTAATTTAACGCTTTTAAATTTACAGAAATGTTTTCTTTAAATTTATGCGATAAGTTTAAAAAGATTTTAGATGTTTAAAAATTTTATATGATAAAATTTTAAACATGAAATTTTAAAATGATGTTTTAAATTTTTGTGATGATTTTAAAACTGATTTTGAAATTCTTTAAATTTATGCGATAAAGTTTAAAATGATGTTTATATATTTTATATGATATAATTTTTAAGCATGAATTTTTTTAAATGATGTTTTAAATTTATGTGATATTTTTAAAACTGATTTTAAAAGTTTAAAATTTTTATGCGATAAATATTTTAAGTAGCATGTAAAGTTGTGATTTTTTTAAAAAACAAGTTTTTTATTTTATGAGATAAAATGAAATATTTTAAAAATCATAATTTTAAATTTAAATGTTAAATTTAAGTATGCATGCTAAAATTGTTTATTTGATAAACATTATTCTATTTAATTGTTAAATAGTTGTACACTCTTTTATGCGATAAAATTAGTGTAACATAATGTTAATGGCTGCGTTATCTTTTCCCTTATTTGATAACACAAGACAAACTCTTAGGTTAGCCATAAAAGAACTCGCTAAAATTTATGAGATAAATTCTAATGACATGCTATGTTTTATTAAAACATTAACAACACTTTAAGACCTAATTCCTGATTAGGTTAGTCCCTTTAATGAAATTTTAATTCTAATTGTTATGATATTAATTCTCATTGAAGGACTTCGCTTTTAGCATTGTTAATAAATTTATTAAAAATCAAATAACGATTAGGATATCACGTGAACCTTATAGTTGATAAGGATTTAATAAAAGTTATTAAACAAATTCTAAAATTTTGAATTTAAGGATTCAACTAGTTGATAGGATTAATTAGTTGTTAATAAAAGCCTTTTAGTCTATGGCACGCATATAAAAATGACAAGCTTCATTCAATGGACCATGATCCAGTCAATGTGCTTGGCTAAGTTTGTTGGATCACCCTATAAGGAATAGTTATATTGGCTTAGTTAATATCATGGCTGTGTTCCGCTGGACCGCAATGATGCGAATCATGATTATATGACACCCTGGACTATATCTAAGTCAAATACGTTAATAATCTTCTTCAAGATTAGTCGTAGCCCTCCTTGTTTTAGGGATTGGGAACTATAGGACCAGTGTTCCAGTTGTTGAGTGCTAAGCCCAAAAATGTGCTTCTCTCAAGCAAAAGAGTCCATACAAGTAAAATAATCTGGGAGTCCAGATGTCGAATCCTCGGGAGAAAATCTATTGCAACCACAAAGCTCAAATCAAATAGAGAGTCAACGAAAAGAGACTAACCACTTATGATGACGATGGTTTCAATGGATTTGATCGTGGTTTTTAGTACGTGAACAATACGTGCAAATAAAGTTTCGTGTATAAAAATCGAAGTATGCACATGGTATGGGTACATTGGGATCCATGATTCGTATTAATTTGGTTGATTAAATATAACTCAATGAATTCTCTTTTTGAGAGCAATTCACCAGAAAATACCCTTGTAGGGATTAAAGCATAAAATTTAATACAATCGTTGCTAAAGTTTTAGTCTTTTAAATATAAGCGATGAAAGTCCCTTTTGGGGAAATCAAAACTCACCCTTGTGAGGTGATCATTTACTAAATCACGTTCTTTTGGAAGATGAAGAGTATATTTAAAAATAAAGACTACAACTTTATCAACGTGACAATTTTAGCCCGACAATTCAACCAAACGAATACAAATCATATCCCCTAACTACACCATACCATGCACAATGAGAATTTGGCTACTCATACTGAAAATAATCAACAATTTCATCACAATAACCATAGTTCTAAGCAATAGAAATAATTAGAATTCAAATTACACAATAGAGCTCAAGGAATATCACCAAATACGCTATCTATTTGCCTAAGAAACCCCTTCTTCTTCCTCCTAAAAGCCTCTGAAAATTCCCTCAGGTTGCTCTCTGGATTCTCAGAAAATTGCTGCAAAAATCGGCTCCAAAATCGCCCAAATACGCCAATAATCCGAAGCAAAAACCCTAAAATACCATATATACTAAGCATTGCGGGTCTTAATGTGCTAACGGGTCCCAAAACCGCACCAATATCACCTTAAACCCGCTCCCGCAAAGCGCAACAAATCTCGATCATCCGATCCAGGAGGGATCGGACGTGGAGGGGACGCGTGTCCCTTAAAATTCACGCTCGCCTAACTCCGAATCGAAGTCGGGGTCGCCCTCGTCCGTCCGATCGTGGAATGGGTGGATAGTATCTCGCCACGTCGCCTAAGCCGCTGCGCTCTTCGAGTTTAAATGCAGGTGAAACACGGGCCGTTCGATCGGGCGACAAACTCATAGGATTACGCCATGTGGCCCTTGGAACACTGCGCTCTTCGTTTTGATCTCGTCGCGTGCCGGCCGTTGGATTGAGATCCAACGAACGAGATAGGTCCGCGTCGACCGCTCGTAAGTGCAACGATTTCGGCCGTTGGATGAAGATTGCGCGGCCACGATTGAGTCACGTGGCCCGCATTTGAGCTGATACGCGTATAAGCGGCCGTATTTCGTATTTTCGGCCGTATTTCGTGCATATTTCCCCCTTTAATTGGTATTCTGCATTCAAAAATACATAGTAATTAGCGCAGATCTCAGAAAAATACAAATAAATAGTCTTTGGAATCGTGAGATCGAGAGCAAGCCATGAAAAATATAAAAAGGCAGAAATACTCAATAAAATTTATACTTTGTGCACAAATAAATGGTTTTGCTCTAATAAATGATGATACGCAATATACGAACGTATTAGATACTAAATAAGCATCATATGAGCACAAAATAGGGCAAAATTGGGGGTTAAATATGCAATATTCAACCCAAATCACACCCCCAACTAGCGATTTGCTAGTCCCTAGCAAAAAGAGCGATGAATACGGATGATTAATAAAACAATAAATTCTATCAATCGCTTATGGCATGGCCCAATAATACGCTGTCCAACATGATTTAGACCATCAATATACACAATCCATGCACTAGATCAATCATCTGATATTTTCTCTAATTTAATTTGAATAAATAACATGCAAGCATCGTTTTGCGCAAGCGAAAGTATAACACGTCGTTTTTTTCTAGTTTTCTTGTTTCCAAGGAAATGGCATCTCACAAAGATCGTTCCAATAATGGGTATTGACGTTGCTTAGTATATTCACCATTCTTTTTTCTTTTCTTTTATTAGTTCCGCGTAACGCGCATAAAGCAACATTTACGGAAAAATGTATAACTTGGATCGCTCCATCAAATGAGTGAGGTTTCGGTCAATGGCTCCCAAATCAGACGATAATAGAGCATTAGGCCAAAAAGGACCCCTCGGACTGTACTACTCGAGCCAACCAAGTTATTTATTTAGTGACATACTTATTCCTTTCATTTTTTTTCATTTTTTCTCCTTTTTCGGTTTTTTTCCGTAAGCAACTCAACACCCATAAATATGAACATAAACATTAGTAACGATGGCCAAATTCCTCTTCAACTTGAAGACTATTCTAATAAATCATGTATACTTAAGCTTTTTCATCACATTATCATGCATGAAATAAATTCAAACTATTTCGAGATATTAATCATGGAGATTGAAAGTTTTCATGAATAGCATATTAACGGTAATTCCATGAAGGAAAAATAATTAACTCAAGCCACAAACAATTTTTAGAACTCAATCAATGCATAATCATCTGCAGTTGGAGTGTGAAGGAGTTTTAAATGATGATATTTGGTGATTTATTCTTCTCTTAGCAAAAAAAATCCTAAGGTCTCAGACACACACCCCAACTAAAGATGGACATTGTCCTCAATGTCGAAAGGGATACGAGTTTATTCAAAGCAAGCAACCTAGAAAGAATATAAAGCTACACTAATGGAAAGAACACACCGTTGTCAAATGGAGGATCCCGAATCTTTAATTGTGGAGGAAGTTGTTCAATTTGCTCCTTACGCTCCTCGGCGAGTAATCTTCCTCCAACGACTGAACTGGATCCCAGCAACGTAACTCCCAGCATCTCTATAAGATGTTCACCTGTATCCTGCAAGAGATGAGTCACGTCAATCCATTTTAGTCTAAGATTCTTCTCAATAAAAATACTCCAAATGTAGTCATCAAAATAGGTGAAATAAATTAAAGCATATTGATGACTACTCCCTGAAAGATATGCACTACTCTCGGTATGATGCTCGATCATTGGGGAGAGGGGTAAATGATTTTGGGAAAAAACTGGAGGAGGGAGTGGTTCTGGCTCCATGGCTATAATCTCTAAACCCTTGTCCCTAGCTGTGTCCTCCTCTTGTTCATCCAAATTGCTAGCTCGTCCTCTCTTTTGCACACACTTCCTGCCATGTCGATATTTTTATTCGTGTCCACATCGTGACACGGCTCGCTCGATATACCTGCAATAGAAGATGAATCCACATTAGATTCTTGAAATTGAATTTCAAAAGAGTTATTTTCTTCTAAGCAAGTGGTAATCAAGGTAAGATTTTCGATAGATTGCTGAATTTGCTGACTCCGAGCAAGGAAATTCTCTTGGAATTGATGGGATGTAGCCTCCTGTGTCTGAATGAGCAATTGAACTTCCTCTTTCAAGTGTTGCAAAGGTACGTCTACGCTTCGCTCTCCTTGATCAAGGCTTGAAGGCTCCGTCGAATCACACTCTGAAGTCTCATTAATGATCTGATCAGTCTCTTGTAAAGACTCCATGTATTTCCACGCCTCTGTCGGCGTCATGACTCCCAAGAATTCCTGCCGCTGTGGTCGTAGTTCATCTAGGGAGGACTCCATAAGCTCGTTCTTTGTGTACCCATGCTGCGGATAGCTCGATATTATGTCTGTGAACCTCCTCCAGGCCTGAAAGAAAGTTTCACAATCAGTCTGATTAAAACTAACGATCTTGAGCTTCTCCATCCTATGTTTGTGTGCATTAGTGTACTCTGCATCATGCCAATTGTTTGTGCAATAGAAATTCATATACTCCATTTTTTAAAAAATAAAAATAAAAAAACAAAATTTTATGTACAGTAAAGTGGAAAGATCTCACCGAAGCTCCTCTGAATGAAATAAACCGTGGTAACAAACCATTCTCCCTGGCAACGGCGCCAAAAACTTGCTAAGCCCAAAAATGTGCTTCTCTCAAGCGAAAGAGTCCGTACAAGTAATATAATCTGGGAGTCCAGATGTCGAATCCTCGGGAGAAAATCCGTTGCAACCACAAAGCTCAAATCAAATAGAGAGTCAATGAAAAGAGACTAACCACTTATGATGACGATGGTTTCAATGGGTTTGATCGTGGTTTTTAGTACATGAACAATACGTGCAAATAAAGTTTCGTGTATAAAAATCGAAGTATGCACATGGTATGGGTTCATTAGGATCCATGATTCGTATTAATTTGGTTGATTAAATATAACTCAATGAATTCTCTTTTTGAGAGCAATTCACCGGAAAATACCCTTGTGGGGATTAAAGCACAAAATTCAATACAATCGTTGCTAAAGTTTTAGTCTTTTAAATATAAGCGATGAAAGTCCCTTTTGGGGAAATCAAAACTCACCCTTGTGAGGTGATCATCTACTAAATCACGTTCTTTTGGAAGATGAAGAGTAGATTTAAAAATAAAGACTACAACTTTATCAACATGACAATTTTAGCACGACAATTCAACCAAACGAATACAAATCTTATCCCCTAACTACACCATACCATGCACAATAAGAATTTAGCTACTCATACTGAAAATAATCAACAATTTCATCACAATAACCATAGTTCTAAGTAATAGAAATAATTAGAATTCGAAATACACAATAGAGTTCGAGGAATATCACCAAATACGCTATCTATTTGCCTAAGAAAACCCTTCTTCTTCCTCCTAAAAGCCTCTGAAAATTCCCTCAGGTTGCTCTCTGGATTCTCAGAAAATTGCTGCAAACATCGGCTCCAAAATCGCCCAAATACGCCAATAATCCGAAGAAAAAACCCTAAAATACCATATATATACTAAGCATTACGGGTCTTAATGTGCTAACGGGTCCCAAAACCGCACCAATATCACCTTAAACCCGCACCCGCAAAGCGCAACAAATCTCGGCCGTTCGATCCAAGCGGGATCGGACGTGGAGGGGACGCGTGTCCCTTAAATTTCACGCTCGCCTAACTCCGAATCGAAGTCGGGGTCGCCCTCGTCCGTCCGATCGTGGAATGGGTGGATAGGATCTCGCCACGTCGCCTAAGCCGCTGCGCTCTTCGAGTTTAAATGCGGGTGAAACACGGGCCGTTCGATCGGGCGGCAAACTCATAGGATTACGCCATGTGGCCCTTGGAACACTGCGCTCTTCGTTTTGATCTCGTCGCGTGCCGGCCGTTGGATTGAGATCCAACGAACGAGATAGGTCCGCGTCGACCGCTCGTAAGTGCAACGATTTCGGCCGTTGGATGAAGATTGCGTGGCCACGATTGAGTCACGTGGCCCGCATTTGAGCTGATACGCGTATAAGCGGCCGTATTTCGTATTTTCGGCCGTATTTCGTGCGTATTTCCCCCTTTAATTGGTATTCTGCATTCAAAAATACATAGTAATTAGCGCAGATCTCAGAAAAATACAAATAAATAGTCTTTGGAATCGTGAGATCGAGAGCAAGCCATGAAAAATATAAAAAGGCAGAAATACTTAATAAAATTTATACTTTGTGCACAAATAAATGGTTTTGCTCTAATAAATGATGATACGCAATATACGAACGTATTAGATACTAATTAAGCATCATTTGAGCACAAAATAGGGCAAAATTGGGGGTTAAATATGCAATATTCAACCCAAATCATTGAGCTACACTCAAGCTGTGACATGGCAACCTTGTAGAAACCACGTCCTTAAATACGTAAGATGAAATCTTGACTTGACCCAAACCGTCATGTCGTGAATACACCGAGCGCTGGCATAAGATAAGTCAATGATGTAGCCTGGCTAGATGTAGTCTAAGACCTGACCCAAACCGACGGGCCGTGAATGCACCGAGCGCCGGGGCAAGTCAGGCTAAACACGAAAACAAGGGTCCGACTAGACTAGACATTGTGATTTGGATGAGCACACTCATGATCACAAATGGCTAGGGGTAAAAACCGATAAGAGGGTCATATCTGATATGATCGATGAAGAGTCATCTTCCGATCGCAGAGTCAAGCAACTTGTTGAGCTACACTCAAGGTTGTTAGGCTCAGGGTGATTGGACCTCTTACCCATTAATTTAATTCGATTAAATCGTTCATTGTTAAGGCTTGAAAATGATCGTAAAAATAGTGGGAGGATATAGATAGATAAAATCCATTCTACCTATATTTAATATTGAACATATGCTAAACTAGGGTAAGTTCTAAGTTTACAAATGGAATCAAAATATAATATTTTAATGAAATAAGTTAACTGGTTAAATAGGTTGATAAATTGAATATCAAGTTAAATTCTAATTGATAGAATTAAACTATATTCTCATTGACATTAAACTGACCTTCTAAAGAACAGACTTAAGAAATATGATTTCATTAAGTTCTGGGTCCAACAAATAAATTCACGCTACATGTCACTCGCCTCTATATGGGGCAGCTTGAACATATAGGATATTTGAAGTATGTTTCTCCCTACAACTTGTCGAGCTACACTCAAGGTTGTATGGAAAAACAGTTTTGATCCGCAAAGTTTGAGAATTCGATCAAACTGTTTGAGTCGAATACGAGTGCATGAACGGTGCAAGGCTATATATACCAACCGGATCTTGAGACAAGCAACTTGTTGAGCTACACTCAAGGTTGCAACTCTCAGGCGTTAGGATACATGAGATGCTTGCATAGCTATTTATTTATATTGGGTTATTTAAATATCTAAATGTGATTTAGAAAAAGAAGAAGGCACTCCGGAAAGTCAATCGAGTTAAATAATTTAATTTATCATTAGTAAAGGCATAAGTAGGAGGAAATGAAAATGCGACATGTCTGATGTCACGATTTCATAATTATTGTTATACAACAGGTTAACACATTTTGACGAATGTCGTCACATTGCTTCTGAAGCAATGAGTAATATGTATAATGATAATATATGTATTAAATGTTAATACACAAGATAGTAGTAAACTTGTATGGTAAAATAGACTAGGCCATATCGAGAGACTAAGCTGTACAAGTCACATAAAGAGGGGTCTGACCTCTTGTATTATGAAGTCTTCAGACACTTGTGAGTCTTATCCTCTTAGATATAATGGCCGATACCAATCTGTGAGACAGTGGGAGAATGAATTGTCGAACTCAGTCTCGTACATACTGATGTACACAAGTCTAGATTAACCAAAATAAGTTATTCTTATATTTTATTAAGACACGTGTTCTTGATGAAACACAGGTCTGATAAAATAAAGAACGAAATGACAAAAGTATTTAAACTGATTTGATTTGATCGAATGGTCAAATACTTAGCTACATAAAATCTTGCGTAATTAAAAGAAAATGTGATTTTCTCTTAGGTCAAGTCTGTTAACACATCGGTGTGTTAAAAGGTATGAATCACACTTAGTTAGACTTGGTGTGATCCATTGCAAGTGACTCTGAGTTAAGTCCTCCCTCTGGGTTAAGTTCCAGATAGTAATGCCTAGGTTTTGATAATGTTCTATGAGGACATTATCAATAAGATATTCATTAAATCGATCATTAGGAAGTTGTATAATTACTCAAATCTCGTGAGACGAAGGGTCAAGTTAGACATCATAATTGATGATGACTTAGTCAACTTCTAGGATGAAATTCGGAGTAGTAACTCCGATTTATAACTTGATGCAATCAGAATAGGTCCGTGTGCGTAAATAAATTTTGGAATTTAGTTTACGTGCCCAAGGAAAATGTTTCCTCATTTTCTGCAAGTAAATCTTTAAGTTAAAAAATTGGTGCAGAAAGAAAATAGTGAAGTTCAATCATGTTGGTCGAGAACGGTTTTCATCCTAATTCCTATAAAACGGATTATGATGAAACCGTCTCGCCAACAGATGTGTTCGGATCTACTCGGACCGAACTCGATGTAAGTGCTCATGATGACCATGAAAACTGGAACATTCGATTATACATTCGTTTTTCTAAATGTGATTTAGACGAACCAACTTATATGAATTAGCCAGAGAGTTTTCAAGGCAAGTGAGAGCAAAGTAATTACATGCGAGGCATCAAAGGGATGGAACATTTATTTTGACAAAGTAATCAAAAGGTTTGACACTTTATCAAAAATAGATATGAGCCATTTGAAATGACCAGTAACTAATTTAAAATTATTATCGTAAGGTACGATGAACTGGATAAGATCCAAGGAAATAAAAATATTATGGATTCTAAAAGACCAAGTGAATTATTTGAAAGAGATTCAAATGGTTGGTCTAACATGAACATAGAAATCCCTTAAGTCTATACAGTAGACGGTTTAGCAGATCCACTCACGAAGGCTCTACCACATGAAGTCTTGAAATACTTATGTGTAAAAACGGTATTAAATACCGAGATAAATGGGCCTGAGTGCAAGTGGGAGATGTTGAGAGATGATACTCTCGACGCTATTTATCTTTGTGTGTATAGCACAAACGTCTTGTTCGAAATAACAGTAAGCTGTTTGGTAAAAAATTTATCTATGTTGTATTATAATGTAGTTAACATTAGATATTAACTTAGGTAAAGTCCTGAGACTTTATGCAAGGTCAAACATATATCGAGATGAGTATCTCGGTCATGGAGAAATGTTTGACGATCTGTAGCATAAGTCTAAAAGGGTTCGTGGTCGTAGATGTTCCGAGACAAGGATATCGAAACATCGGATAGACCATTGTTTCTTAGTCTTCACCGTTTAGCGGTGGCGATGATCTCATGATCGCTTGACTTGGCGAAGTCGAAGACGAGACACAGGTGCTCATTAGAGAATGAGTTCACTGAACGATCCACAAGAGTTATCATATGGTTATATTGACTAATCTGTCAATGATAGCTCTTAGTGATGATAGGCAAGTTGGTCTTTTGACTTGAGGTCATTTTACGAACCTGTGCGTGAACGGTGCCACTTAGATCACTGACCTAGCTTCGAGGCTAGGCCTGTCGAAAGGTCTTTGATTGGATGTCACTTAAAGCGTACGAGGAGAGTAATGACCAAGAGAGGATTCGTCTCTCCCGGTCAATGGGAGTTAGTGTCGTATAGTTAGTTCGGTCTTTAGTAAAATCTCTGATCAGAGTATGTTGGAAGAAGTCCAACATTAGTTGACTAAAGATCGATAGAAACTAACCGGAGTCAAGTTATTGGGGTTGACAGTTTGACCGTGCCTGACCCGCCCCCCGGCGGCTGTGCGTCGGATGTGTGCAATGGTACGAACGGGGGCGTGAGATTTAAATATTTGTAACTGCAAGCGCACGGTGTTGTAGTGTGGCTTGGGGGTCGAACTCAGGGAGGCATGGATGTGCTTGTGTCAAAGAGGATCAAAATCACCCCATGGGCGAGCTAGCCCAGATCGAATGATGCGTTGTCACGGTAAAGGAATGCAAGGTATAGACAATATAAAGGACAAACCCGGGACTTTGGTTTCCACCCTATCGAGCGACTCTCGCCGATACGACCTACGGGTAGGATAGCGATCGGAATTAGGGTCTAATGGTGAGACGTTGCCTCTGAAAGTGGTACCGGCATCCCATGGGCCCGATATTCCGGTCGGTGCCCAGGATGATACGCCGGACTTCCCGGGTTCAATCAGTGGGCACTCCCGTGTCCATTAACACTGATCGACTCCGGGAGCACTAAGATCGCAACGATAACTCCCAACGTCTCATCCTGCCGCTCCCGCGCGCCAGGATTCGACGTCTACGCTAAGGGCGTGAGCTATGGCTAGGGAGTCAACCGTCAAGTTTATTCCCCCTTGGCCCAACGGTCAAAGGTGGTCTTTTTCCCGCCGATGACAATAAAACACCCAGCGTAACCGTTAGATTCCTAATCCCTATCGATTTCCTAGCCCTATGGACGCATCGGGAAGAGCCCATGAAGGGGTTTCCGCCAAAATCCCAGATTTGGGAACTACTCACACATATTTAGCAAAAAGCGATCTAAACAGAAATCGACCGTAAAAATCATGATCAGACAATAGAAATGCAATGGTAGTAAAGAAATTAAGATAATACTAAAGTTTGACAAAGATCTGAAAACTTACAAAATCTGGAAAATTACAGCCGTCACAAAATGAAGAAAACAGCAAAAAATAACAAACTCCCGAATCTGGGAAACCTAGGGTTGTATATATAGAAAACGACATCACCCGATCGGTTGACAAGTCAACCGATCGGGTGAACCGCTTCACAGAATTACAACGCGATGCAGAACTTCACCCGGTCATCTTCACCCGGTCGGTTGACATATAAATGTGACAGGTTGGATCTTGGTACCGTCGGGTGAGGAGGCCGGTTGAGCTGACCATGTCTTGGCCTTTGAGATTCAGCTACATGTGAACCGATCGGGTGAAGGTCACCCGATCGGTTGGCAATCAGCTTCGATTTCCAGAGAGTTTGAGCTTTTGACCCGGTCACTGAACCGACCGGGTGACTTCTTGTGAGCTCCAAGCTGCGTTCGGGTGGTGCACGCGTGCATCACCCGATCGGTTGAAGAAGACCAACCGACCGGGTGAGGGGCTGAAAGATGCAATCTTTGTCGTTTGACCCCCTGGATCACGCATGACTCCTCCCGTTGCTCCGGGACACATGATATCATCGTTTTATGCCCCATATGCCAGTAAACTCCTGCAAAATACGGAAAACACAGAAAAGTGAAAGAAAACAAGAAAACACGAGAAAACGAATATAAGACGGCGGTAAAATACGGAAAAAACACGGAAGAAAACGTGCGCAAATATATGAAATATAAACGCACGTCAAAATCCCCCAAGCTGAACTCTTCCTCGTCCTCGAGGAAGACGAGTGAGAGTAAGAGCTCGGAGAGAGAAAATAAAAATAAAGAGAAAGAGAGAAAAGTAAAACTCTATATCCTAGATCGCCCGTCAGGGCCAACAAAATCAAAAACGACACACCAAGCAAGCAAACGCCAAATCACATCACTAAACCAAGGAATACGAGTCCAGACAAGTGCCGTGGGCCCACGCAGTGAAGCGCGAGTGAGTGTGGTCATGCGTTAGCAGTCCGTGTCACTATCTACGATGTGCGATAAAGCTCGATATACACAAATCCAGGAAATGACCCAAATATCGATTCGGATTGAATAAAGCGATGAATATATGTAGTTCTAGCATGCATGAGAATAGAGAGAGAATCGAAACATATCATGCGTCAGGGACTCTACAACTAGGGTTAAGGAAATCACCACACTAAAGCCTAAATATTAGCTAAAAAGTTCCTAAGCCAAGTGTTTTCGAAACCGATGGGGGTTGAGATGATGTGGAGAAGAACACTCGGTGCAAATTCTCGCCTTCCCTTTATTCTCGGCAAGTAGGAAAAGATATTCACACGGGAATTTTTTTTGGGTTTTGGGCATTTGTAAATTTTTTTGGATTTTTGGTTATACAATTTTTTTTCTTTTTTTTTCTTTTCTCTTCTTTTTGGGTTTTTCTTTTCTTTTCTCCTTTTTTTTGGATTTTTGGGGTTTTTTGGCTATACACATGTGTACTCTCCCAAGTGGGAGAACGGTACACGACGAGGGGATTTGCACCAAGTAAAACAAAAAATAAATCGGAATCTAAACACTTGGGCAAAGGAAACTATTCTCGCTAAATAAAGCATGGGCTAAATGGGTTATCCTAGTCCTTAATTGTGGAATCCTGACATATGCGAAATGAAGCATACGATAATATATAATCATGCATACATAAATAGACAAGAGAAGCAAATACCACATTATTCATATCGAAGCGTGATAATCTAGGGGTCATTCCTGGACATGTATATAAAGTAAAATCACAAAGCAGAAGCACACCAAACAGCTAGGCACGACACACGACTCATAAAAAGCTAAGTGGACCCACGACGCGTGAAATGCAAGAGGACTCGATATCCTAGGGCTAGTGAATGTGATTATCGATGTTATGTTAGGTGTGTGTGAGTTTGTGGCAATTCATCATAGGGTTCATCTCTAGGAGAAAGAGATAAAAAGAAGAAAAGAAAAATTAAAAACACGATGAAAGCGACACAAAAACGAAAAAGAAAGACTCAAATGACACACAAAGTGCGACTCCCCCAAGCTGAAGCTTGCATTGCCCTCAATGCAATAAGAGTGAGTACGGGAGGGCAATGAAGATGGGGGGAATACACAGACACAAAAAGACACGAAAAATAAGAAAAACACAAATATGAAAATGAAAATAAAGAAAAATCAAAATCAAACCACACGACATAAAAAATAGAAAGGAAAGAAAGAAAAAGAGAAAGATGACACGACACACAAAAAATAAAACAAGCACACACATAAAGAAAACAAAACACGACAACACAGCAAAATAGACTTCCCCCAAGCTAGACATGACAATGCTAGCAATGAGATATGAACGTGAAAGTGTAGAGATATGAAAGGGGGATGTCAAAAAACAAAGTGAAATCAAAAATCAGGAGAAGGCGAATCCTTGCCCTCCTCGGAAGAGGGTGTGGCTGGGTGGTCGGGGGATGCGGGGGGTGTGCGGAGAAGTGGGGACAGAGGTGGGGGAATAGGTGCAGTGGTGGTGTGAACGATGGGTGGAGTGTCGGTGGAGGTGGGTGGTGGTGGAAGTACGGCGATCAAGGCGGTGGTGAAAGGAATAGAAATGGGGGGAGAAGATGTGATGGTGACGGTAGTGGGTGGAGGTGGGAGAGGTTTGGAGCGCACCGGTAATTTCTTGCGGCGCACATATGAAGTGACGGTGGAAGAGGTAGAAGGTGGTGTGGGTATGAGAGAAGTGGTCATGAGTGTAGAGGTGGATATGTGGATGGGAATGGATACAGGAGGGGGAGATGATCGCCTAGGTGGGGGTGGGGGAGGTGGGGATGGGTGGGACGGTGGAGTAGAAGAATGTGACGGGGGAGGTGATCGAGGTGTGGATGTATGGGAGGGTGGTGGAGAAGATCGTCGAGGTGGTGAAGGTGGTGGTGAGGGTGGTGGTGTGGGTGGTGGTGGTCCGTGGAGGTGAGTGAGAAGGCGAAGGATGGCGGCCACGTTCCTCTCAAGTGTGAGGAAGCGTGGGTGAGTGAGAAAGGAGGACGGTGACGGGTCCGAGGGGGCAGAGGACATGGCAAGATCATGGAGGGCTGCGACCTCCCTCTCGAGAGCAAGACGGGCAGAGACCTGGCGGCGACCGAAGGAAGTGGACTGACGTGAGGCAGAAGTGGTACCGGCAGGTGATGTGGAAGTAGTGTCGGCGACAGTGGTCATGCCGGCACTGGACACAAGGTCAGAGATGGCCGCAAAAAGGTGCTTAGAAGTGATGGGGCCATGTGCAGAAACAGGGTGACTCAGGCCAGCCCCAATATCTCCCTCGGGTGTTGGGAGTTAGGGCTAGAAAAATGTGAAATAGGAGAGAGAGAGGGAGAAAGAGATGGAGAAATGCAAGGGGGAGGTGGAGAGAGAGGCTAATGGAGGAGTGGAGGAAGTGGGAGGGGAGTTTTCGGCCGTTGGGATAAGTTGGAAGTCGAAACAATGGCGAAGAGGGCGATCGGGTGAAGGGCTGTGAACGGGTGGGTCGGGGGATATTTATAGACTTTAAGTCGAACCGATCGGGTGATAAGTCACCCGATCGGTTGACTTTAGGTCGGAATTTTTGGCTGAAAAAGTGCTACAGGCGAACCGATCGGGTGATAACTCACCCGATCGGGTGGCCGCTCCACAGATTTTTGATCGGTCCATATTTTACACCTTTTTTCTGCATGTTTTCACGCCATTTCGATTGCTCATATTGTGATTTTCACGAGTATTCGACGATATTGCGTTACTTTTCACTATTTCTTGTTTTTGTCGGATTTCAGGAAATATAGAGCAATCGGGAACAAAAATGAGCTTAAAGGATTTGCACCCACTCTGGAGTGTCAACCATGGCTCTTTTGAGGGTTATTCTGCGATGAAAGAGGAGTGGAAGAAGAAAGAACCTCGTAGGAGCGATGGGGAAGCGAAATGATGAAGAATGTGCATCTACAGCATGTCACTCGGCCGAGCATAGACTGCCCGCTCGGCCGGCCAGATCGGACACACAATTACTTGAAGATTAGCGTGCACTCGGCCGAGTGACGACATCCCACTCGGTCGAGTATGGAGACACCACTCGCCCGAGTGGCACACGAACGACGGCATCCAAAAAGACCAGACTTACTGTAATCCGTCAGTCGACTACGAGCTCCGACTCGGCCGAGTACCAAAAGCCCCTCGATCGAGTGACATTTACCGCTCGGCCGAGTGATGCCGAGGACACGCAGCGCCCAGATTTTCAGATAGCCTCTCACTCTTTTGAAATTTTCTATCATTCTAGAAATCAAATTATTTTTCTCATATTTTTTATGGATAGTAGACTTTATGACGGTTCCAACGCCGCTAAGAACGCGCCAATCGGAGGTCGGATGAAATTTGGGTAATTTTTGCAAGTCGATGCTGCAGGGCTGGAATTCGCATGTCAGTGTCACTCGACCGAGTGACATTCCCACTCGGCCGAGTGACCAGTTTTTGCCAGTTTTTGACAGAGTGCTGTTCTCTGGAATTTCTGCAGGAATTCCCACTCGGCCGAGTGAGCTTTTCACTCGGCCGAGTCACGACTGGCGTAGAACTTAAGTTGCGCGCAGAATCTGTTTTGGGCGCGGGTTTCAGGGGGTTTTAGGCAGTTTTGCTAGGGGTTTTTGGGGGCTATTTAAGGGGTTGTAGCCATCATTAGAGGGGGCTCCCTTATGTTTTCTTAGACTCTATTTTAGAGGTTAGGCCATGCCCTAGGCCCCCTCTTGGATCTAAAAGCTTGTATTTGGATTGAAGATCTTCATCAAGCTAAGTAGTTTGTTCTTTTTATTTGAATCTTTGTTTTTATATCTTTTGTATGCAAGCAATGATTTTTATTGATTCTCATATGCTTATTGTTATGCTAGAGTAGATTTGTTGTTCTAGGGTTTAGGGATGAACCATATGGATCTAATTTCAGATTTGTGATGAATGAATTTCTAAATTGCTAGAATAGCTAGGAGGTTAGGTTGTGATTGATTTATAACGAATAGCTAGGGATTTCCATCGATTTGGGGTTTGCAAGAGATTGGATTCCGATCGATGGGAAGGCCTAGATATTCGATTTAGGTTTATAATCGAAATTCTCTAGACTTGGTTTGCAAGAGATTGGACCAAAGCTAGGATTTTTATTATAAATCTATACCCATATTCGTTTGCAAGAGATTGGACGAATACGAACTATCACAACCTAGATCGTAACTCGAGTTTGCACGAGAGTGGGCTCGAGGGGCGATTGAACGATAATGTCGATGATAATGCTAGCGGCTTATGTTAGGGTTTGTAAGAGATTGGGCCCTAACCTAGGTTTGCTATAGACCGGCAATAGTGAGAGAGCGTGATTTTGGTTCTCTATTCAGTTACGACTAGTTCACCTCAACGCAAGTCTAGTAATAATGAGATTCACTATTTACAATGATGTATGACGATCCGTAGTAGGAATTCCCTAGCCCTAGACACTTTTATTATATTTTATTTGAATCGATATTTGACCAAGATCTCTATCACCGACACCGACAACCACCACCATTTCCATTACATCACACCATAACCATCTCCACCAATAAAACATTCGTAGTCAAACTGTAGGATCCTGCCAAAACAGAGTTATGATCGATAAATGAAGTTGAGACTTACGCTTGCGTATGCGGCACGGTAGTCTACGAACTTCGCCTTCGGATTCGCCACGACGGATCGAGTCTTCTCACGAACGGAGTAAGGCTACTAAATCCACAATCTAAATCTCTACTTTTAGATTAAGAACTTGGATAAAGGGAGAGGAAGTATTTCGGCAGAGCTTCGCTAGAATGAAAATGCATGCAAGAATGCCATGCAAAAGTGTAAGGAAATGGCTAACCCTTGGGTCTTATTTATAGCCCCCAAGGTAGTTATTTTAGGAGTAATTGTTCCTTTGGAACAATTTAACTAAGGTGTACCATCGTACATGGCATATTATAAGCTTAAGTTGTACCATATGCATGGTACAATATAAGCTTACGATATTACCCCTTTATTAGCCATATGTCGCATGCACTTGTGCACATATAATGCGACTTTCCCATCAATCTAGAGATCCTCTCCGCAAGGGAACATATTCCCTTTGCACACGACTTTGTGTACGCGACGTTCGAGGTCCGTATTCCCTCATACATCCCCTACAAGGGTGTACTAACGTCTTCCATATCCAACATCTCCCACTCACACTTGAGGGGATTGTAAGAGAACGTCTTTCTCTTAGTTCTTTCATCTATCATACCGAGAAATAGACCGTGCAACCGTCATGCGTGTAGAGTCTGTTGTTGTGCACTTGTTAGAGATACACATCGACCTCGAAGGTGCAAAGTTGAGTAGTTCAACGCATGCTTTATCCTAGATTATTTCTTCACATTTCTTATACTTTATATTCAACAATTGAATCCCATCTGGATCACAATTGGCTGGCCAGCTTTGAATCATTAAAGTCCAAATGTGAATTTGAAATCAATCTTCCTCTTCTTGCGAACCTTCTGATCTTGACTAGACTCGCTTTTCTAACGTGCCCCGCCGAGCCGAATTATCATAGCCCATAAGTAACACGCTAAGATAGCGATCATCTCGTCAAATCTAAAGGAACCAATTGGAGTCCTTGAGGGTAAGTGTTAAGACCAGTATGGCCTTTGAGTCTCACATAATAGCAAACACTATTGCTACTAACTCAGTGGTCAAAAATGCATACGTGGTATGAACACGTATTACAACATCACTCCTTTCCCAGGGAGAGTATGTCTTAATGATGTTGTACGGATGAAAGATCAGACACCACAGTGCCTATCTTTTTAGTCCCCTTACTACTCATAAAATATTCCCGGACTCTCATCCTGCATAAGACAGATAGGATTTAAAAAAAATCCTATGAGATCTCTTTCAAATATCCTTGTGATACAGATCTCAGATCTTTTGTAAGCATCCATATGATGCAGATCTTTCATTCGACTATCTTGTTTAAGTCATGACTCTAAATCATTCGTCTAATGATTTTGACTTTAAACTAGTCTCATCTCTATCTTATCCATCTGATAAGATAAGGCGGTTGCTCATGTGAGAGAGCCAACCTTAATCTGTCCGACATACACACAATTCAGCTGAGATTTCAAAAATGTACACAAACATTTCTTAAGAAATTCATATGCAATGTTTGAAAAAGAACTTATTCTTTTATTAATTTTGATCATTTACAGACATGGGAATTTACATTGGTACAACTCAGCTCTTACGCAATCCTTGAGATGATAAGTGTTTGTAAAACACATTTCTGGGGATCGCTTTCGTAAGCTGATCCTCTATCATCTCATGCGTAGATATGTACCTTATGTCTACCTTCTTGGTTTTATCATAGTCTTTTGCAAATCTGCAGTTCCTTTAAGATACTGCATTATGCTCTTAACCGCTTTCCAGTGTTCTTGCCCTGGGTTGGATTGGTAACGACTTACCATTCCAACGGCAAAACAGATGTTTGGTCTTGTATGCATCATAGCGTACATAAGACTAACAACTGCACTGGAATATGGAACTTTTTTCATAATTTCCCTTTCCTTTTGGTTCTTTGGACATGATTTCAGATATAAATTATCGCATCTGCTTATAGGAGTATCAATTTGACTTGTAGTCCTACATATTAAACCGTTCTAGAACCTTCTTTATATAAGTCTCTTGTGAAAGAGAAAGAAGTTTCTTCGAACGATTCCTTGAAATCTTAATTCCAAGGATATATGTGACTTCCCCATGTCTTTCATCTCAAAACTGATGAAAGTCAAGCCTTGATATCCATCACAAAGCCCTTGTCATTTCTGGTTATTAAAATGTCATCTACATATAGAGACATAATAACATGCTTGCTTTTAATCCTCTTGATATATACGCAGTTATCTTCATCAATCATGGAAAATCCATTTGATAAGACAACTTCTTGAAATCGTATATACCATTTCCTCGAGGATTATTTAAGACCATATATGGACTTACGAAGTTTACAAACCTTATGTTCGTTTCCTTCTTTTACAAACCATGTTGGTTGTTCCATATATATCTCCTCGTCCAATTCTCCATTGAGAAAGGCAGTCTTTACATCCATCTGATGTAATTCGAGGTTTAAGCAAGCTACCATTGCCAGAATCAGGCGAATCGAGGTAAAACACACAACAGGTGAGAACCCATTGTCATTCCTGTTGCGTAAAACCTTTCACGACAAGGCGAGCTTTATATCTATTTATAGAGCCATCAGCCTTATGCTTGATCTTGAGAACCCATTTGTTCCCAATTGCTCTATATCCTCTGGGTAAGTTAACTAAGTCCCAGACTTGGTTAACTTTCATGGATTTCAATTCCTCCTTCATCGCTTCCATCCATTTGTCTTTTGCAGGGCATGATACGGCCTGTTTAAAAGTAGCAGGCTCGTCATCATCTTGTAGTAAAGTCATAAAGGTTTGCGGAAATTCATCCTCAAATCTTAGAGGAGCCAACCTTATACGACTACTACGTCGTATTTGAGATTCTTCAAGTCCTTGTTGACTCGAATTTAGATCAATTCTAATATCACTCCCACTTGGAATGTCGTTAGAATTGCTCCCACTTGGATCATTATTCCCGTATGGAATAGGATAATCGTCATTCGTATAATCCATTGGTGAAGGTTGAAATGTATTTTCGTTTTCACCAAGAATTCTCCCACTCGAATGAGGTAATCCTTCTTGATCATAAATCTCAAATAGAGATAAGTTCTGACTTATCTCGCCCTGTCTTGGAAACTCGTTTTCCAAGAAAGTGACATCCCTCGACTTAAACTCAATTAGCCCACCATTGTCTTCCTGACTAACAAAAACATAACCTTTGGAGTTTTCTGCGTATCGTATAAAGATACATTTCCTTCCCCTTGGCCCAAGTTTGCCATACTTATGGGAGGAAATATGTGCGTAGAATGCACAACCCCAAGGTTTCAAAATGTTTTAAGTCAGGGAACCTTTGGTTCCACAACTAACAAGGAGTGGAGCTAACTGATTTCGAGGGTACGCGGTTTAAAATGAAAGCGGCCGTTAATAATGCATCACCCCAAAAGGTGATGGGCAAGTTAGCTTGCGCCATCATTGAACGGACCATTTCCATTAAAGTTCTATTTCTCCTTTCTGCAACACCGTTTTGTTGAGGAGTATAAGGCATAGTTACCTGATGTACTATGCCTTTTTCATCACAAAGTTCCTTAAAACTTGTTGATTGATATTCACCACCCCTATCGGTTCGCAAGATCTTAACCTTGCGATCTAATTGATTCTCCACTAAACTCATATAGTTTTTAAAGCAAGCCAAAGCTTCACTTTTGTGGGATATCAAATAGATATGTCCGAATCGGGTGAAATCATCAATAAAAGTGATGAAATATGACTTTCCGCGTCTTGTCTTGACATTCATCGGACCTCATATGTCCGAATGGATAAGCTGTAATGGAACCTCGGCCCTTGTGCCGGTTCCAAACGGCTTGCGACAAGATTTCCCCACAAGGCAATGTACGCAGGTCGACATTTCAACCTTTGAAACATTTGATAGAAGGCCACGTTTGGCAAATCTATCTATACGCGTTGGTCCAATATGACCAAGCCTTGTGTGCCAACAAATTATATTAGACTCATTAGTCAAAGAATTTGTCACAAGGAAATATTCATTACATGAGGAATCATACATTGTACTTATTACAATAAATCCTTTGAAATACAAACCCAGTACCAATAAAGGAATTATTACAAAATAGGTCCATATTACAATCATGAAGGAACCAACTATAACCAAGACCCATTAAATTGACCACAGTTTTAATATTCCTTTGAATATATGGAATGAAGAGAACATCATGAAGTAGGAGAGTGCGGCCGTTGTCCAAGACTAGCTTGTGAGTCCCAACGCCTTTCACTTTAACACGTGTGTTGTTTCCTACATTGATCCACTTCATTCCTTGGGGTATCCGTTGATACTCCACGAAGGACCGTCTGTCCTTTGCTATGTGGTCGGTGGCACCTCGTCACTTCCACTCGTACACGAACGAGCATAGTGACCGAGCTTGTTGCATTTGAAGCACTTGATCCTTTTCAAGTCTTTCTTCTTGTGCCATTTCTTGTGCCCACCCTTATGTTTGGGTTCCTTGGTAGACTCAGGTTGCTTATTACGTTCATTAGAAGACTTCGAACGATCTTTACGTTTCTTTCCCCCGTGTGAGGAACTAGCAACCATGTGCACTTCTGCACTTGGCTTGGCAGCCGCAAGCCGCTCTTCCTCTAATTCGAGGTGCTTGGAAACATCGTTGAAGGTCTTGATGCTCTCATTATGAGTGAGATGCATCTTCATCTGATCCCACCCATTTGGTAGGGAACGTATGACTGCTTGGATTTGTTGCTCATCTGTGAGCACATGACCTGCATCCTTTAACTCCGAGATAAGGTTCGCCATATGTCACAGATGTTTCCCCATGGAATGATCTGGACGTTTCTTATATGAATCGAACCTTATAGTTAAGGAGCGAAGTTTGGACACCGATGTGCAACCGAACTTCTCCTCTAGCTTGGACCATATGTCCATGGCTAGGTCATGTTCTCGGAAGATGCGCATTATGTCATCAGCCATACTGCTTAATAACGTAATGCGCGCTATCTTGTTCTTCCGAGACCAAGCATCAAAAGCTTCCTTGTCTCGTCGGTGTTGGGCCGTAGTGCCCAACTCGGGTTCAATCATAACGTTCTTTAGAGTTTCGAGCACTTCTTGCTCCTATAGAACGTATTGTATCTTGATGGACCAAAGTTTGTAATTATCGCCGTTGAGTTTTTCACCTCTGTTTAACTCAGCGACGATATTCTTTGAAGCGGAAGACATTTTACTTTTAAAATGCTGCAAAAGACACAAAACTGAAGGTTTGATCAAAACATTGCATAAAAATTCTTAAAATATAACTCCCACTTGAAATGATAATAGAATATCCCATTTGGATAGTTCTAAAAATTCAAATCCCACTTGGAATTATATTATATTTGATAAGTTACTTTCGAAAAATATTGAAGATGTTGTTCTAGAATCGAAAAGGTCTCTATGATTCCAATCACCATCTAGAACAACCTTCAATATTCCCCCATCACTTATCAAACAATCGTACTCTTATAGTACTTCGCAGCGGAAAATTACTTTTGAAAAACATATCTTTCAAAATGGAATATGTGAGAGTTTGCGCAAAGAATTTTAGCGCAACAATTGCCAAGACACGAGACCTGTTCTACACACCCATGGGTTAGATAACCATGGCCGGATCGTGGTATGACTTAGAATTCTAAATTGCGCTATCCCGATTAAGGACGGGACATAACCTATTTGAAAACATCTTTTTCAAAAAAAATTTAAAATACATTGGCTAATCTCCGTAGAGTAGAGCACACCGTCATAAGTACATTGGTTAATCTCCGTAGAGTAGAGCACAATGACATGGCTAATCTCGCATGAAGTAGAGCACTATGGCTAATCTTCAAGGAGTAGAGCCCAAGGAAAAACTTCATTAAAATGTTAGCCCCGTATGGGCTAGTCGGCACTGTGGTTAGCCCCGTATGGGCTAATCGGCACATTCGAGTTTGATCAAGGCCTTTTGTCACCCCGTATGGGTCAGTCGGCAAGTTTGCGATCGACCAAGACCTTCTGCCGGATTGGTCGACCAAAACAACCAAATTGGTCGACCAATTATTTGGTCTGTAACTTCTCCCGGCCAGGGCCTCTGCCCTGGCCGAGGCTTGGCCAAGGGCCGGCCAGGGCCTCTGCCCTGGCCGGCCAGGGGCCCTGGCCCACTCGGCTAGGGCCTCTGCCCTGGCCGAGGCCAGGGCGCCGGCCCTGGCCACTGCCAGGGCCGGCCAGGCCGGCCAGGGCCGGCCCCTGGCCTTGGCCGGGGCCGGCCACTGCCGGCCTGGCCTTGGCCGGCCACTGCCAGCTTGGCCATGGCCGGTCATGGCCAAGGCCATGGCTGGTCATGGCCAAGGCCATTTTTGCCTTGGCCGGCCATGGCCCTTTGGCCATGGCCGGCCTCCCCTTGTGTGGGGTGGCCGCACACCCCCGCCGGTGGGGGTTGCCGCGGTGGTTATTGGCCGTAGCCAAACCCCTCCGCATGGGGAGGGGGGTGCATGGCCATCATAGCCCATTTGGCCATGGTGCACATGCACTAAAATTCATCTTCCCCAATGGGAATAACCACCACCTTCTTCCTCGATGAAGCACCCGTTCGTCGAGACCCGTTCGTCGAAGTGGTTATTTTCTAATGGCCGTGTGCCAAAAATGAAAAATAACATACTACGTGAACGGTCGGTTCTTCCTGTCACGGAGAGTTCCTACCATATCCGTAATGATAGGAGACCCTAACGTGAAAAGAACAACCGATGCGTTCTCTCCGTCACGAAGCGTTCCTACCATATCCGTAATGGTAGGATACCCATTCGTGAAAAAGACAACGACTCGTTCATAGTTTCGACGGGGCGGCGGTTTGACCGGGGCGAACCCGTATGGCTCTGATACCAATGTAGGATCCTGCCAAAACAGAGTTGGGATCGATAAATGAAGTTGAGACTAACGCTTGCGTATGCGGCACGGTAGTCTACGAACTTCGCCTTCGGATTCGACACGACGGATCGAGTCTTCTCACGAACGGAGTAAGGCTACTAAATCCACAATCTGAATCTCTACTTTTAGATTAAGAACTTGGATAAAGGGAGAGGAAGTATTTCGGCAGAGCTTCGCTAGAATGAAAATGCATGCAAGAATGCCATGCAAAAGTGTAAGGAAATGGCTAACCCTTGGGTCTTATTTATAGCCCCCAAGGTAGTTATTTTAGGAGTAATTGTTCCTTTGGAACAATTTAACTAAGGTATACCATCGTACATGGCATATTATAAGCTTAAGTTGTACCATATGCATGGTACAATATAAGCTTAAGATATTACCCCTTTATTAGCCATATGTCGCATGCACTTATGCACATATAATGCGACTTTCCCATCAATCTAGAGATCCTCTCCGCAAGGGAACATATTCCCTTTGCACACGACTTTGTGTACGCGACGTTCGAGGTCCGTATTCCCTCATACATCCCCTACAAGGGTGTACTAACGTCTTCCATATCCAACACAAACCAACCTAGGATAGATTGGAGCCAACACCACCTCCTCCTGTTCGATACCCGCTCGCCACTTTGCCATGCGCTTGCGGTAAAACTACAATCGTTCTCCGGGTGTATATCCGGGGCCGATCAAGTTTTTGGCGCCGTTGCCGGGGAGGTGTTTTCCCGTTGGGTGCCAATTTGTCACAATTAGGTTGATTAGACTACGAAAATTAAAAAAAATTTTTAACAAAAGGGAATTTTCACCCCGCCACCATTATTATCATTTCTATATTCTTTTGTGCCACTGATATTTTTCTCCAGGTATTTATCTTTGTTGATCAGGTGCTATGGATTATACTATGTGGACCACAGATTTTGATCATAGTGCTCAGATGGAAGAATACTATTATGATCAGAGTGCTCAGATGGGAGAATACTATTATAATCAGAGTGCTCAGATGGGAGAATACTATTATGATCAGAGTGCTCAGATGGGAGAATACTATTATGATCAGAGTGCTCAGATGGGAGAATACTTTTTTGAGGAAACGCACTGGCCCGAGCTTGATGAGAAACAAAGGATTTTTTTTGATGAGATGCATGCACACCAAGTTGAAATACAAGCCGGGCTTGATAAGGGCCTCCTTCAATTGGAATGCGTGAAGAGGGAACTTGAAATGAATGCGCTCAAGCTTAAGGTTGCAGGGATTTCCAAAGATATCAGTTCTGTTTCTTCATTTTATGGGCAAGAAGCATCACCGATCATATTACCAGAGCCAGAATGTGCCGTCATCGATCCCACATCCTAAGATACAACTATTGCATATAAAGAATGGATGGACGAAGAGGCAGTGGAGGAAGCAGAAATTGAGTCATATACGCAGCCAGAGGGGGATGCATTTCAGAGATTATTGGATGGCCTCTTGGAGTCAGTGAGGTTTGCCGGTTCAGAGAGCATTTCAGCTGGTGATGCATTTGAGCTACGATTTGCAGATTTTGTTGTGAATCGTGTTTCAGCTACAGGAACAATTGAGGAGGACATCCATGTCAGTCTTGAGGGGGATAGGCTATATTTTCGGATTGCTTGCGGGCATTCCCCTCCACATGATGCATCCCCACAAGTTGACACACCTAAGCAGCTAGCATCACCATTCCAGAGAGAGCCTACATTGATAGTTGATGAGAAGGCAAAAGAGCACACTATCGAGCCAGAGCATATTCACGAGGAGGCATCACATGCGGATCCAGAGCATTACATTACTGAGGCAGCACTTTGGGATGAGGGCAACTTCATTCAGATAAATCCAGAGTCTTGCCCACCTGCAGTTGAGCTTCCGCAGCCACCTCTACCTTCCACTGAGGCTGTGATTATATGGACCACACATTTTTATGCGTATCTGGATAAGATTCTTGGACGGCAGGCTGAGGACATTGATGCTTCCACATCTGAGGAGACAACGGTACCAGGAACAGATGCAGCCACTTCTGATGAGAGAACTGCGATGGGATACTCAGGGCGTGTTGCTACAGAGCCAGGTTTCACCGTCGTCACTCCCCCACCCACAAACACAGCTAGTCCATACGATGAGTGGATGGATGGAGATGATTCAGATGGAGAAGACATTGATGTTATTTACCTCGCAGAGCCGAAGCATGCTTTTGAGGAGGCCTCACACACAAAGCCCGAGTTTATCGCCGAGGAGGTCGTGCATCGGGATGAGGACATAGCCATTCATGAGGATCCCGAGCACTACCCTCCTCCATTGGAGCTCCCGCAGCCACCTCATCCTCCCACTGACGTCGAGGACTATCCCACAGAGCTTACTGCTCCCACTCAGAGAGATATTTTTACCCACTCCATTTCTGAATCATGCATTCCATTTGATATTTATTTTGATTCATATATTTTTGACACGTCATACCTTTTGCAGCACACATACGATTATGGACCGGAGGTATGCTTGGACGTGTCACAGTTTGACGAGCCTGTCGAGGAGGTCCACACCTATGATCTAGATTTACATGAGCAACTTAGAGAGGACACCATGGAGACAGATATCGCAGCACGTGAGGATATTGGATTATTTCCAGGGAAGTATCGTCCACCATCATTTATTCCATATATTTCTATAGACGGTCCTCTTTGGGATACTTTTATTACGAGGGTGAATTTTTTGCAGCGAACTGATGCATCCTATTCTCTGCAGGGTACAGGTGGAATCCTTGTAGGAATGCTGGAGGATGCATTGCTGGAGTTCGTTGGAGTCCGTGGACACACGCATCTGGCGGAGACATGAAAGGAGCAGTTGGAGCAATTGCCTGCACCGACAAAGATACTGGATCCGCCTTTTGCTATAGGTGATATCAATCCAGTAGTGTAGAAAATTTTATGCTTTCAATAAACTCGAATCTTCTCGGCAGCGAGAGGACCGTATAGATTTTCTTGAATAAATATCACCTCATATGATGGCAACAAAAATTTTTTACACCCCAAACCCATTATATATATATATATATATTGCCCTCTTCATATTTTGTTGTGTCATATCCTTTTTTGCTCACCACCACCGAGCATTTCTTTCAAGTGAAACCTCACTTTCTTATTCATTTGGCTAGATCACGCTTTGCAAAATCATGACATTTTTGATCGAGTCATTTGAATAGGATTGTTTGGTATAAGCTTGGGGGAAAGCGCTCTCATGCATCATTGCATGTGCATGTAGTTGCATTAGGATTTCATGTCATTCATTTCATCATTTTTCATTCACCCCCCTTATTATTATCGTTGTTCCTTATATTCTTCCACTATGATCACATTGAGGACAATGTGAAGTTTAAGCTTGGGGGAGTGCATTTCCATGCCATTTAGATGCATTAGTTGCATTTTTACTTTATTTTTAGGGTTTTTAGAAATTTTTCAAAATTTTTGCATCATCTTTTTGATTTTTCCATCTTATTTTCCTTTTATGTGTGTTCATGCATCATATTGTGTGCTTGTTTTTCTTTTCTTTCCTCTCGTTTATTTTATTTTTTTATTTTCTTTTCCTTCTTTTCCTTCTTTTGCTAGATTTGTTCCTTATGATGATATCTCTTATTGCTTTGGCAACCATCACGATGCTTATTATTCCTTGCCATGCTACTTAGAGTATTCCATAGTCTTGCTATTCACATGTGCTTGCAAATCTATTTCTTTTGATGATTCCTCTATATGAATGCATGATATTAATTGAAGATGAATGTATGGATTAGTGTTTGGTATGCTTTTGTTGGAAGTGCTCCAAGATTCACGCATCAATTGTATAACTGAAGCATCTGCCTGATTATCTTATTCACCTTCTGTTGCATGCTTGATATGAAAGTACTCTTTACCGCTTGACTTCGCTTTTTATTGAGATGATTGAGAATATCCATGCTTACATATGAGTTTTAGTTGAAGTATTATTTTATTGAACCGTTCGTGCACATCTTAGAGTGAACCGAGTGTTACATTATTTCCTTCTCCACATATATCTTTTTATTCTCTACATGTCACTTGAGTTCACCTCCTAAAGCTACTTATATCGCATCTATTTCCCAAAAAAATCCATATAAAAGAAAAGTTAGCTCCAAAAAGTCCAAAAAGCCAAAAAGGAGCCAAAAGCCAAAAATACAAATCATATATAGCTCCTACAAAAATCCAAAAAAGAAAAATGAGAAACAAAAAGTTCAAAAAGAAAAAAAAAGAAAAATGTTTCTCTATCTCATTATTGGAGCCACAAAACACTTGGGAAAACCAAGGTAAAAATCTCATTTTCCACTATCATATTCCTTTAGATGCGATGCCTCAAGCTAAGCTTGGGGGATGAACTCGTTTGACCATATGAGTGAGTACGACATTAGAGTGGAGAGGTGCACGAATGGGGAAGTTTGATAATGCTGAAACTTAGCAAAATACTTTAGTTATGGAGATTTCTTATGAATCAATGTAAATATGTGAATGTCATGTCTCTTATTCCATTCTCTATTGCATGCTTGGTGTGATTCTTATATGCTTCAGTTATAACTCTTGATTGAAAAGTGCATCGCTAACATTTGTATATTAAATACTATGAAATGCGTGACGTGGATATGAATTGATTGTATGAATTTAGAGAATCCCTTTTGTTGTTCTTAAAAGCTTGCAAGTACCATGTTTATGTAAGATGTGAAATCCTTATAGCATGTGATTTGTATTTTCCAAGTTATCGTGATATGTAGCTTATGGCTTGAGATCTGAGAGAAGAATCTAGCGACCCCTTCCACCTCGTGTTCTTTCTTTTTCATTTCATTTCCTTTGTTTTCATGTCCCGAGTTCGTCTCTTTACTTATCTTTCTCGAGGACGAGTAAGAGGCAAGCTTGGGGGATTTTGATCGGTACATATTTTACACCTTTTTTCTGCATGTTTTCACGCCATTTCGATTGCTCATATTGCGATTTTCACGAGTATTCGACGATATTGCGTTACTTTTCACTATTTCTTGTTTTTGTCGGATTTCAGGAAATATAGATCAATCGGGAACAAAAATGAGCTTAAAGGATTTGCACCCACTCCGGAGTGTCAACCATGGCTCTTTTGAGGGTTATTCTGCGATGAAAGAGGAGTGGAAGAAGAAAGAACCTCGTAGGAGCGATGGGGAAGCGAAATGATGAAGAATGTGCATCTACAGCATGTCACTCGGCCGAGTGAAGCACTCACTCGGCCGAGCATAGACTGCCCGCTCGGCCGGCCAGATCGGACACGCAATTACTTGAAGATTAGCGTACACTCGGCCGAGTGACGACATCCCACTCGGCCGAGTATGGAGACACCACTCACCCGAGTGGCACACGAACGATGGCATCCAAAAAGACCAAACTTACTGTAATCCGTCAGTGGACTACGAGCTCCGACTCGGCCGAGTACCAAAAGCCCCTCGACCGAGTGACATTTGCCGCTCGGCCGAGTGATGCCGAGGACACGCAGCGCCCAGATTTTCAAATAGCCTCTCACTCTTTTGAAATCTGCTATCGTTTCAGCAATCAAAGTATTTTTCTCATATTTTTATGGATAGTAGACTTCATGACGGTTCCAACTCCGCCAAGAACGCACCAATCAGAGGTCGGATGAAATCTGGGGAATTTTTGCAAGTCGATGCTGCAGTGCTGGAATTCGCATGTCAGTGTCACTCGGTCGAGTGACATTCCCACTCGGCCGAGTGACCAGTTTTTGCCAGTTTTTGACAGAGTGCTGTTCTCTGGAATTTCTGCAGGAATTCCCACTCGGCCGAGTGAGCTTTCCACTCGGCCGAGTCGCGACTGGCGCAGAACTTAAGTTGCGCGCAGAATCTGTATTGGGCGCGGGTTTCAGGGGGGTTTAGGCAGTTTTGCTAGGGTTTTTTGGGGGCTATTTAAGGGGGTTGTAGCCATCATTAGAGGGGGCTCCCTTATGTTTTCTTAGACTCTATTTTAGAGGTTAGGCCATGCCCTAAGCCCCCTCTTGGATCTAAAAGCTTGTATTTGGATTGAAGATCTTCATCAAGCTAAGTATTTTGTTCTTTTTATTTGAATCTTTGTTTTTCTATCTTTTGTATGCAAGCAATGATTTTTATTGATTCTCATATGCTTATTGCTATGCTAGAGTAGATTTGTTGTTCTAGGGTTTAGGGATGAACCCTATGGATCTAATTTCAGTTTTGTGATGAATGAATTTCTAAATTGCTAGAATTGCTAGGAGGTTAGGTTGTGATTGATTTATTACGGATAGCTAGGGATTTCCATCGATTTGGGGTTTGCAAGAGATTGGATTCCGATCGATGGGAAGGCCTAGATATTCGATTTAGGTTTATAATCGAAATTCTCTAGACTTGGTTTGCGAGAGATTGGACCAAAGCTAGGATTTTTATTATAAATCTATACCCATATTCGTTTGCAAGAGATTGGACGAATACGAACTATCACAACCTAGATCGTAACTCGAGTTTGCACGAGAGTGGGCTCGAGGGGCGATTGAACGATGATGTCGATCATAATGCTAGCGGCTTATGCTAGGGTTTGTAAGAGATTGGGCCATAACCTAGGTTTGCTATAGACCGGCAATAGCGCGAGAGCGTGAGCTTGGTTCTCTATTCAGTTACGACTAGTTCACCTCAACGCAAGTCTAGTAATAATGAGATTCACTATTTACAATGATGTATGAAGATCCGTAGTAGGAATTCCCTAGCCCTAGACACTTTTATTATATTTTATTTGAATCGATATTTGACCAAGATCTCTATCACCGACACCGACAACCACCACCATTTCCATTACATCACACCATAACCATCTCCACCAATAAAACATTCGTAGTCAAACCAACCTAGGATAGATTGGAGCCAACACCACCTCCTCGTGTTCGATACCCGCTCGCCACTTTGCCGTGCGCTTGCAGTAAAACTACAATCGTTCTCCGGGTGTATATCCGGTGCCGATCAATTTTCCCGAAAGCTTAGGGTTTCTCACCCGGTCCCTCAACCGGTCTCGCTTCTTGTCACCCGGTCGGTTGACAAATCCCTGAAATTTTCCTGAGAGTTTCTCCAGGTCACCCGGTCTGCCAACCGGTCTCTTCTTTCTCCACCCGGCCGGTTCATTTAGTTACTGATACGGCTGTTAGCTGATACATCCCAACCGATCGGGTGAGTTATCACCCGATCGGTTGGGGCCTTGTTTTCTGCAAAAACCCAAAAATCGCCTAAGTTCCACGACGGAAGTTCTTGCGACAGGATTTATTTATAAAAATAGATAAAATAAAGTTAAGAAAAAGTCCTAAAAAGTGGAAGTAAAAGTTTAGAGCATGGGTTGCCTCCCATGAAGCGCTTTTGTTTAACGTCGTTTAGCTCGACGCCCGTTGATGATGTTCATGGTGGGTGATACGGGTGATGCCCAAAATCCGGCATCTCTTCAACTCCAGAGCTTGTGGCTATTGGTGTAGTCGGCGGCTGTAAGAAGATTTGCTCAATTACCCTCCCTTTGTCGACAGGATCCGGGGGCTTCTCCCTCAAATTGGCGTCTACCGCCATCTTTTTCAGGATCCGGACCTCATCACCGGTGAGGTCCATGGGTTCTTTCCCTTTTCTCCTCGTAGGAGGAGACTTCGGGAATCTGGGAGGGATCACATGTCGCGCGACCGCCTCATTAGCAACTTCATTCCTTGGGGAGCCAACTTGCTCTCCAAGGTCCCCCAAGCTATCGGGGGGATTCCTCGAGAGAACTTCACAGGCACTTGTTTCAGCACCTCTATCTTCTTCGTTCTCCAGTATACTGATACTAGGATCGTCCGGGGTGTTTGGATGCTTCATCGACAAGCCTAAGTCAAATTCGACTCTTTCTTGGCCCACATTAAGGGAAAGCTTCCCATTCTTCACGTCTATCGACACTCCGGCGGTTTCCATAAAGGGCCGTCCAAGGATAATAGGGGTATGCTTGTCTTCCGGTATGTCCATCACCACAAAATCAACCGGTACATGTACTCCTCTCACATCGACAGGGAGGTCGTCCACTACTCCCACCGGGTACTTGACCGCACGGTCAACAAGTTGTAATGTCATGACGGTGGGCTCTAAGTCTCCCATCCCTATTCTCTTGTACAGCGATATGGGCATTAAGCTGACGCTCGCTCCTAGATCGACGAGCGCCCTCTGGATTTGCACTTCCCTAATAGAGCAAGGGATGGAGAAACTTCCTGGGTCCTTGAGCTTGGGCGGATTTGCGCGCTGAATGAGTGCGCTGCACTCCGCCGTTAACACGACCTTCTCTTTTCTAGATCCCCGTGTCACCAAGTCCTTCAGAAATTTGGCATATGAGGGGATTGTCTCGATGGCCTCGAGGAAGGGGATTTGTAAGCTCAGATCTTTCACCATGGCAAAAAATTTGCCATACTTCTCATCGATTTTGGCTTTGGCAAGCCTTTGTGGGAAAGGCACAACGTGCTTGAATACTCTTAGGTTCCCTTCCTCATCCTTTTTCTTCTCCTCTCTATGAACTCCCTCCGGAGTAGTTGGCTTGGGCGACGAAGCACCGTCGTCATTCAATTTCTGAGTTGGTCGTTCCACGACCAACAGTGCTTCCGGTCCTTTGGGGGGCTCTCTCGTAGGTATTTGCATTCCGCTCCTTAAGACGATGGCGGACACGTTCTTATGCTCATGCGTGAGCGCCAAGGTCCGATTTACCCCCCTCGGTTCACCTCAGGCTGTGGCGGTAATAAATTCTGCGGTCTCTGAAGGTTCACCACTTGCAACCCCAGCTGGGTCACCTGATCAGTGAGGACTCTTTGTCCCATCTCCAGTTTCAGATTTATCTTCTCCTGATTGGCGATGTATTGAGTCAGGAGGGACTCAACCGGAGAAATGGCCCTCTGCTCGCCGTATTGCTGCTGGGTGGGCTGCTGATTCTTAGGAGCATACTGTTGATACTGTTGTGGAGGTTGTTGCTACTGAAATTTCTGCTGCTGAAACTACTGCTGGGGCCTAGCCGGCTGATATACCTGTTGTTGTTGCTGCTGATATGGCGACCGGTAACTAAGGTTCGGATGATTCCGGTTGTTTGGAGAGTAGGCCGGATTTGAGTTGGTTCGTGGTGGAAAAGGCGCATTCCCTGTAGGATTGTAAAATAATGCGCTCGCCTGATCCAACGGTGGTAAGATGTCACCATCGTCGAACTCTCCAAAAACTTCGGATTCCACCGCAGCAATCTGTTGTGTACCGGTGCCACCGGCGCCTACCATCAATGCGGAGATCTGGGTCGACAGCAAGTCAAACTTGCTTGACAATTTGTCGACGTCCTCGACTCTATGGATGCCCCCAGATCTAGGTGTGGCTCTCTCGTCACACCATCGCTCGTTGTTAGATGCCATATTTTCAAGAATCTGTCCGGCATCTTCTTCGCTTCTTGACATGAAGGACCCTCCAGCCGCGGCGTCCATGGAAGATTTTAAATCGTCCCTCAACCCATTATAAAACAGATTTATGATCTGCCACTTGGGGAGCTCATGGTGGGGACATCTTCTCTGCATCTCCTTGTATCTTGTCCAAGCCTCATGCAAGGACTCGTGGCTGGCTTGGGAGAAGGAGGAGATCTCACTCCTCAGCTTTATGGTCTTCCCCGGGGAAAGAACTTCGTCAGGAAAGCATTTGAGAGCTTCTCCCAGGTGTTGAATGTATTCGGGTCCTTCCCCCTAAGCCACAGTTTGGCCTTATCTCGCAAGGAGAAGGGGAACAACTTCAGTCGGATAGCCTCAGTTGTGACACCGTTTATCCGGAAGGTGTCACATTTCTCCAAGAAGGAGTCTAAATGCTCAATCGGGCTCTCCATGGGTGCACCCGAAAATTGATCCTACTGGATCCACGTCACCAAAGATGGCTTAAGCTCAAAGCTTTGGGCCGTAATAGCTGGAGGACGGATGGCGGAGGTGGACTCGATAGATGGCATCGAGTACTCCAGCAGAGACTTGTGAGGTGGGGTGTTCTCCCCCATGGCTTCGGGATCCTCTCTTCTTCGCTTCTCGGCGGCCAAACGCCTTAGGGTGGCGCTTATCTCGGGATCAACGGGGATCAAGTCGTCGAGACTTCTTGAACTCCTGCGCATGAAAAACAACAAACACCCGTGAAGCGAAAAGTGGGAAAGAAACAGATAAGATAAGAAAAAGAAATAAAAATAAAAATAAAAATAAAAATAAAAATAAAAAGAAAAATAAAAATAAGAAAATAAAAAGGAAAAAGAAGAATGCGAAAATTATCGCGAGGTAGGGATGAGAGCTAGACACAAGGGTTCATGAAATCCTAAAATAACAAGCACGTTGCCTCCCCAGTAACGACGCCATAAACTTGACCCGCCCCCCGGTGGCTGTGCGCCGAATGTGTGCAATGGTACGAACGGGGGCGTGAGATTTAAATATTTGTAACCGCAAGCGCACGGTGTTGTAGTGTGGCTTGGGGGTCGAACTCAGGGAGGCGTGGATGTGCTTGTGTCAAAGAGGATCAAAATCACCCCATGGGCGAGCTAGCCCAGATCGAATGATGGGTTGTCACGGTAAAGGAATGCAAGGTATAGACAATATAAAGGACAAACCCAGGACTTTGGTTTCCACCCTATCGAGCGACTCTCGCCGATACGACCTACGGGTAGGATAGCGATCGGAATTAGGGTCTAATGGTGAGACGTTGCCTCTGAAAGTGGTACCGGCATCCCATGGGCCCGATATTCCGGTCGGTGCCCAGGATGATACGTCAGACTTCCCGGGTTCGATCAGTGGGCACTCCCGTGTCCATTAACACTGATCGACTCCGGGAGCACTAAGCTCGCAACGATAACTCCCAACGTCTCATCCTGCCGCTCCCGCGCGCTAGGATTCGACGTCTACGCTAAGGGCGTGAGCTATGGCTAGGGAGTCAACCGTCAAGTTTATTCCCCCTTGGCCAAACGGTCAAAGGCGGTCTTTTTCCCACCGATGACAATAAAACACCCCGCGTAACCGTTAGATTCCTAATCCCTATCGATTTCCTAGCCCTATGGACGCATCGGGAAGAGCCCACGAAGGGGTTTCCGCCAAAATCCCAGATTTGGGAACTACTCACACATATTTAGTAAAAAGCGATCTAAACAGAAATCGACCGTAAAAATCATGATCAGACAATAGAAATGCAATGGTAGTAAAGCAATTAAGATAATACTAAAGTTTGACAAAGATCTGAAAACTTACAAAATCTGGAAAATTACAGCCGTCACAAAATGAAGAAAACAGCAAAAAATAACCAACTCCCGAATCTGGGAAACATAGGGTTCTATGTATAGAAAACGACATCACCCGATCGGTTGACAAGTCAACCGATCGGGTGAACCGCTTCACAGAATTACAGCGCGATGCGGAACTTCACCCGGTCATCTTCACCCGGTCAGTTGACATATGAATGTGACCGGTTGGATCTTGGTGCCGTCAGGTGAGGAGGCCGGTTGAGCTGACCGTGTCTTGGCCTTTGAGATTCAGCTACAGGTGAACCGATCGGGTGAAGGTCACCCGATCGGTTGGCAATCAGCTTCGATTTCCAGAGAGTTTGAGCTTTTGACCCGGTCACTGAACCGATCGGGTGACTTCTTGTGAGCTCCAAGTTGCGTCCGGGTGGTGCACCCGTGCATCACCCGATCAGTTGAAGAAGACCAACCGACTGGATCACGCGTGACTCCTCTCGTTGCTCCGGGGACACATGATATCATCGTTTTATGCCCCATATGCCAGTAAACTCCTGCAAAATACAGAAAACATGGAAAAGTGAAAGAAAACAAGAAAACACGAGAAAATGAATATAAGATGGCTGTAAAATACGGAAAAACACGGAAGAAAACATGCGCAAATATATGAAATATAAACGCACGTCAGTGCCCTAGACTTGATCTACACGACATAGTTAAGACGAAAAGACTATAACTGCGGAATTCATCACGGAAACAGTCAGGGTGGCCCCGACAATACTCATGTCGATGAGTCAACCACATAATGATGATTCTGAAGCAGGGACGATGACCACTGCTCGTGGTCACTGCCGTATAGGGCTTCGAGCCCAACCAGTTATAAGGGACAGGCGGTTGGGTCTCACACAGAGTGCGACCTTCGTCTAGTAATAGGTAGAAACATTAGGGAGAATATGCATTTGATGCAAGGGATAAAATATTGCAAAAGATGTTTGCAATAATCTCCTGCATTTGGGATAAATGATCCTGAGTGCAAGTGGGAGATGTAGAGGGATATGCCCTCAGATCATTTGTATTTGATGCAAATGAAAATTTAAGCTTAGATAGGGGACTAATTTGCATATGATGCAAAAGAGATTAAATGTATCTTAAATAGTTTAAGACCATATTTAATAAAATAAACGCAAAAAAAGTTCACGGGTAAGACGGGAATGTCCCGGTCTAAACCTAGGTTCGAACGGCGTCCAAATCGGACGCCAGATGACCAAGTTATGCCCAAAACAGCTCAATGGGTCATGTCGGTTTAGACTAGACCAGACTGACCTAGGCCAGACCATTCTTATGCATTCACCGATTGACTCACCGTTTTTTCCTATGCGTTCACCGTTGAACACCCTTCGAATTGATATGTTGTATCAATCATGAATATCAATGGTGAGTGAATTAAAATTCACGGAAGTTTGCACTTTGTGAAAGGCAAACTAACTTGATTTAATTAACTCTAATTTAATAGTCCCACATCGGTTATGCGGAAAAGGGGAGAGTCCGACGCCTATATAAATAGGGGCCTCCCCTTACTCCAAACTCGTCCCAAGCTCCAGATCTGAGCGGCTCCCGTAAATGTTGGAGCACGCTCGGATCTAGGCTTAAATTAATATTTCTCTATCTTCCTATATTTCTGCCTTACTCCTGAGGGCTCTAGCAAAGCCGCAAAGGAGTTTGGATTCGGATCCGAAATCTTGGCGAAGGCTTTCACTCGCGTGAAACTTTCTTCGGCGCGTGGTTGGCTCGGCGACACGAGTATTGCTCGCCTCGGGATGCGGAGCGGTTCGAGGAGCGGCTCGGTGTAGGATGGGAAGCGGCTCGGAAGACGGTGCGAAACATCTCGCCTGCCCCAGGATTGAGATTCCGGGTATGTTTTTAGAAGCTTTCGTTTTAATTATTCGCAGTAGTTTAGATCCCTCTCGGGGTGGTCAGATCCACCCCGAGTTGGCAGAGATCCTGGCTAAGAGGGTCTGGTTCCTTAGGGTTGCATGTTACTTAGATTAACATAATTTTTCCGCTGCATCTTTTATGTCTATGTTCCATCCGACGTAGGACGAGAATAGAGTTTTTGTGCCCTAAGGGTCACAGAAAACCATTCATTTACAACCAGCATAGTCTGCGTCACCAAACGAAGTTAAATTAAATGTGCCGCCTTTGGGATAAAATAGTCCAAAGTCAGAAGTGGTTTTAAGATATCTAAATATGTATTTTACCGTTTTAAGATGTGATTCTCTAGGATCACATTGAAATCTAGCACATGCACAAACACTAAACATAATGTCAGGTCTGCTAGCGGTTAAATAGAGTAACGAACCGACCATACCTCGATATGTTTTCTGATCGACCTTTTTACCTGCTTCATCTTTGTCTAAAGAAGTGGATTTTGCCATCGGTATGTTCTTTCCTGATGCAGTTTCCATCCAGAACATTTTGATCAAGTCTTTGGCATACTTCGTTTGATGAATAAAGGTTCCTTCTTTTCCTTGCTTGATTTATAATCCGAGAAAGTATGTGAGCTCCCCCATGTGGCTCATTTCAAATTCTTCCTGCATTAACTTAGCAAACTCTTGACAAAGATCTTCATTAGTAGATCCGAAAATGATGTCGTCTACGTAAATTTGGATAATAATAATATCATCATGAATTTTCTTAACAAATAAAGTGGTATCTATTTTTCCAAAAATGTAACCTGAGTCAATTAAGAATTTTCTTAATCTTTCATACCAAGCTCTTGGAGCTTGTTTTAGGCCATACAAGGCTTTGTTTAACTTGTACACATATCTTATTTTCTTATCATGTTCAAATCCGAGAGGTTGTTCAATGTAGACTTCCTCCTTTATGAATCGATTCAGGAATGCGCTTTTCACATCAATCTAGTATAATTTAAAGTTTTTATATGATGCAAATGCAAGTAGCATCCTAATAGATTTTAATCTAGCAACAGGAGCGAAAGTTTCATCGAAGTCTATCCCTTCCTCTTGTGAGTATCCATGTGCTACTAACCTTGCTTTATTTCTTACCACATTTCCATCTTCGTCTAGTTTGTTCCGATACACCCATTTAGTGCCGATAACTGGACGATCTTCCGGTCTAGGTACTAACTCCCATACTTGATTGCGCTCAAATTGTAGAAGTTCTTCTTGTATAGCTTCAATCCATGCTTCATCTGCAAAAGCTTCTTCTACCTTTTTCAGCTCAATGTTAGAAACAAATGCAACATGTGTCGAGTGTTCTATTTGAGATCTAGTTCTAATCCATGCATCAATATCACCTATGACTTGTGTGGGTGGGTGATGTGTTACTTCAGGGAATGATTTTGGCAAAGAACTAGAAGTGTTGTTAATAGTGATAGGTTCATTATCAAAAATAGGTGCAGGGAGTATGTTATCATCATCATTATGAGCAGTATGAGAAAGTGATTCATCAAATTTTACATGTAAAGTTTCAACAATAGTTTCGGAACTTTTATTGTAGATTCTATAAGCTTTACTACGTAAAGAGTAACCGATAAATATGCCTTCATTCGCTTTGGAGTCAAATTTATCTAGATTATCTTTAGAGTTCAGAATATAGCATTTACAACCAAAAACTCTGAAGTAAGATACTTTCGGAATTCGTTGGAGAACTAATTCATACGGAGTCTTTTCAAAAGGTTTTCTTATTAAAACTTTGTTTTGTATATAGCACGCGGTTGCTACAGCTTCCACCCAAAAACGTTTTGGAAGGTTTGTTTCACACAACATTGTTCGTGCACACTTTTGGAGTGTTCGACTTTTCCTTTCAACTACTCCATTTAGAGGAGCAGCTCTAGGAAAGCAAAAGTATGAGAAATGCCTCGTTCTTCACAAAATTGTTTAAAATGTTCATTTTCAAATTCACCACCGTGATCACTTCTTAAAGAAATAATTTTCAAAGAGTATAAACGTTCAATTCTTTTGAAAAATATTTCGAATTCACGGAAGGCATCATTCTTATGAGTTAAGAATAATACCCACGTATATCGAGTAAAATCATCAACTATGACAAATATGTATGTAGAGTTACATAGAGATGGAGTTCTAGTTGGGCAAAACAAGTCCATATGAAGTAGTTCAAGTGGCCTGTTCGAACTGAGGGCTCCAATATTCTTAGATGAACCCTTATGCATTTTGCCAAATTGACATGAATCACATATTTTATCTAATTTAAAATTTATTTTGGGAAGTCCTTGCACCGACTCTTTCCTAGAAATCTTATCCATGTTTTTGATGTTCACATGACCAAAGCGTCTATGCCAGAGCAAAGGGTCATTTGTTGAAACAATTAAACATACATTTGATTCACATTCATTTAATCCAAGTACATAGATATTTTCTACTCGCTTACCTCTAACAAGAATATTTTTCATATCCTTGTCGTATACTAAACAAGAGTCAAGTGTAAAGAGAACCTTCATATCTTTGTCGCATAGTTGCCTTTGCTTAATAAATTATGCTTTAGCCCATTTACCAAGCTTATGTCTTTGATGAGTAATTTTGAAGGACTGTCGATGTTGCCTATTTCGATAATTTTACCTTTCTTGTTGTCGCCAAATGTCACGGTTCCGCCGTCATACATTTTTAGAGCGCTAAATAGTCTTGCGTTCCATGTCATGTGTGCGGAGCATCCGCTATCCATTATCCATATGTCCTGAAAGAAGATAATTTTGACACGTTTGGTACCCACTTATGATTGGGTCCGATTTGTTAGGGAAGAAAAATTTCTATCACTATGTATAGTCTTAAATGTTGGGTATCGAAGGAATTTACATGAAGCATGTGGATACCCTAATATATGTACATATGGGAGGATCATTCATTAGGAACCCAAATTCGATTTGAATTTGATTTCATACGTACAATTTTTAACATGGTGGAAACATAAGTATTATTTTCATGTTTGTTTAAATGTTTTGGTACCCAAATTGTATTATTAGCAAAACTATTATAACCATGTGTGTGATGTGCATTGTGTGCAACATGATTGTGACGATAAGATTTACCATAGTAATTATGCTTGGCCTTTTTTCCATAAACAAGAGTATTTTTCTCACATTTTTATGAACAATATTTTGAGCTATCTTATCATTAGAGGTGGATGCACACATACATGATGTGATAGCTTTTACATTTGGTTTGTTCTTAACATTTTCAAGTCGTAGAACAAGTTCCTCATGTTTAAGCTTACTAGAAAATAAATCACTTGCGAGAAGGTTGAATTTATCATTCAAGGTAGAAACATACATAGCATATTCAGATTTCAGAGCATCATGATCACATACTAATTTATCATACTTGTTGATCAATTATTTTTTATCATTACAAGAGAGTTTTAAAGACTCATGTTCATTAGCAAGAAAGTCAAATTCATTCTTGAGTTTATCATGTTCTTCATGCAGATTCTTGAGCTTTTTGTCTAGAGTTTTGTGCTTCTTAGACAAACGTTCTTATTCTCTATAAAGATTTTCATATGCGCTTGTAATATCAAATTCATTTTCTTCATCGGAACTAGAATCACTTACCTCGTTCTTGTCGTTCTGACGAGCCATCATGCATAGTTCTTCATCGTTGGCTTGAGGTATCTTTATGCGTGTTTGGATCTCATTAAATCTTGATCCGAATCTTTCGTCCAACAAGTTTAAGATTTGGTGTGCGGTTTTTGCATTTTCTACAAGATCTAGCATTTGATCAGTTAGTCCAGTGTAAAGTAAATGCATTACCTTTATGTTGTTGAAGTAGGCTTCCTCTTGATCAGGATTCCATTGAGTTTACGGTATGGTTGGGATCTCGTATTGTTCTCTAAGAGATCTCATGTATTTCAGATCTTGTGCCTCCAAGAATATCTCCATTCTCCTTCTCCATTGATAATAAAAGTTGCCGTTGAAGATAGGAGGAGTATGAGTGTTGCAGACATTTGTTGATGCCATTGCTTTGACCTTGCTCTGATACCAAGTGTTAGATCCTGTAGATGGCAAACAACACTAGAAGGAGGGTTGAATAGTGTTGTATAAAATAAACTTTTTCGTACTTAATAGATTAACACAATTCAAAGACTTCTAATGTTGCCAAAGAAATCAAGTAGAGTGATCTACGCTTGGTTCTTAATCAACTCAATAAATCTTCAAAATCAAGTCAGAGATAAATATCTTCTGGTAGTCGACTCCCTATGAACAGTAGTCGACTCCCAGAGGGAAATTAAGCACAGATCAGTTAGTTAAATACTTAATGAAGATATATAAGATTGCACAAAAATACAGATACAAAAAACTGCTCTTTGCAGTATATTATAAATGAGTTACAAGAATAATATTCAACAAACAAATGAACAAAGAATTATAATAATAAAAAAGTAAATGAGAATTGCTTGCAGAGATAAATAATCAAACACAGATAAGCAAACGCAGACACAAGGATTTTTATCCTGATTCCCTACAACCTTGGATACGTCCAGTCCCCGACCAATCCGGTACGAGATTTCCACTATCTGCCTTGGCAAATACAAGCACCTCACTTCACTTGTTAGGATTTCCAACAACCTCGTCTTAACCAGGATTTCCAACCGCAACACCTAGACTTGTCTAGGGTTTCCAACAACAACACCCTTACAACAAAGGGTAAACACAAAGAGAAACGATATCCAACTCACCACAATTGTTTGGTGGATATTGGATTTACACCCAAATTCTATAGCCAATAGTAATAGACAACTATGTGTATTAGTGGCTTGATAGAATAAGATTCTAGATCACACAAAGATACGAATGAAGTCTTTGTGATCTAAATCAAATGTTTTTTAAAATCCTTTTAAATAAAATCAGAGAATAAATAATATGGATTTTGAAAACAAATAGCCAAATAAAAAATTCGATCTTCAGATAATAATATCTCAAAGAAATTACAAGATTAAGGATAAAAACAGATTTGGCTAAGAGAGAATGAGAGCTGAGAATTTGAGAACGTTTAGAACTTTTGCGCAAGAGAATTTTGATTTCAAGAGTTGTATTTTCTCAAAGAAATAGTCATCTATTTATCGGTGAAAATGGAGAATTCAAAATTCAAATTCATTTGACTTTTGCCCCGAAAATCATGGGAATAATAAATTAGAGATATGTCAAAAGTCAGGTCAAACGTTGAATTTTGACAGCTGGTAGTCGACTCCCTAGGATTGGTAGTCGACTCCCAGTGTGTTTCAGGAGAAAATAATTCTCAGCTGGTAGTCGACTCCCACTCCTTGGTAGTCGACTCCCAGAGGAGTTTCTTCTGAGACGCGGCTAGCAAAACATGTAGTTAGCTCCAGGGTGTAATGGAAGCTCTCAATAACTTTGAAAGTGATTTAAAAGGTATTTAAAATGTTTAGCTTCGAAACCATTTTTGTGTGTGTGTGTTTGTGTTGTCTATACGTTTGGCTTTAACATAACCCTAAGAAGGACACAACTCACACATTGTAGACTAGGACACGTCTTCGGAAGCTTGATCAACTTATGATGATGTAGATGTGATATTCTCTTGAGCTTCTGTTCTGTTTGAGCTTTTGGGCTTCATCATCGATCTAGCAACGTTTGTCCTTGTCTATTGAGCGTAGATTGCGCCTCTCTGGAGTATGCACAAAGCTTTTCATTTGTCGCACAACCTGCACACTTACTAGTAGTGTAGTTAGTACACTAAGCTTCATTTGGTGTGCTCATCATCAAAATCACTTGGGGGTGGAATTCAATTTCCATCAGTATTTTTAATGTACACTTGCATAAGCTTGCATTTAATTGGTTGCATTTTATAAGATTGCTTCTTAAGTTGAACATTGGTTATCTTTTTGTAAATTTGGTTAAAGTTAGTAACTTTTTAATGTAAACATAAGCTATATCAAATGTTGCATGGAGGATGTTTAATGGAATTTCATGGGAAATGGTTCATGTTGCAAGGAATCTCTAATGAGGCTATGTTATGTTTTGGAGAATGGCAAAAGTTAATGGAGAATGGTGTATGTGGTATGGAAAGGGTTACGTTGTATGCCATCTTCTGAGGGATTGGTGTTGCATAGAGGATGGTGTATGTTGCATGTGGAATGTTTTATGTCTACAATGAAGCATTATAGGAATTAGTTCATGTTACATGTTAGTCTCTTAATTTTAAATGCAATTTTAATATGCTAGCCTCATAGTTCTTTTGTGCCATTTTTTGTTTATCATGTTACTTTAAAGTAGTTGACATAATTTCCTTAATGTTGTATGCTCGTTTACTCAACTTAATGCCAACAAATTATAGGGATGACTCAGTCCTCTTAAAGGATGGTGAGCAACAAACATGGGGCTGGGAGAAACCTGAGTACCAGGTAGGCATATGGGATGGACTGCTAAGTTTGGGGGCCACTCCTGACGAGCTCACAGAGGCGGGGAGTTGGTGCAGTTTGGGTTGAGTTGGTAGTGTTGGTGAACGGCTTCTTTTGTAAGAGCTTGTCTCGGAAAGTCGTAGTATTCCACCCACCTTACCGGGTGAGGTCTATGCCCGTATGTTTACCCGATACCCAGGATTCAAAATGAAAATATTTAATTACTTAAATGCATTATAATTGTGATTGTAATTCCTTTCTCCTATTGCCTGCCGCAATTGTAGTTCTTTCCTTTACTGTATATTATAATGCTGATTCCTTTCTTGTGTGATTAAAAACAACATTCCCTAAATTAATATTTAGTTTTGGCACGAGTTGGGTTTCCTACTTGATGAGAGGATGATTGAGGTTGTGAGTTGGGTAATGAGGGAAGAGGATGAGAGTTTTGTACTTTTAGGGTTTTGTTGTTTCGGGTGAGTATGTATAAGATGTTGGATATGTAAACATTACTATACTAGTGGATAATAAAAGGTAATGTTCTTGGTTGTCTCTTGGATGTTTCTGTTTTATTTGTTATCTCCAATTTGTGTTTGGATGCTTTGTATGTGGAAACACTACAGGTACTACCCCAGCAGTGCGCAGTGGCCGCGAGTTCTATTGTTTCTTTTTTCCCTTTTCTCCATTCGTAACACTCGCTACTATAGGAAAACATGGGATGGATTCGTACTTTCTAGGTATCCTGGAGAGCGGGGCGTTACAACAAGTTTGGTGGCCCTTGCAGGTCTACGCAAAGTACCTTGTGAACAATATAGTAAAATCAGGATGTACCGTATACGATACTCGACTAAGCTGACATCTCCCTATGTATGCATGTGTGACACTCAAACGATGGATGGAAACACCTCTGGGAGTCCCAATGAAGCTGACCTATGTGGAGCTAACAACCAGACCAACAACGGACCACCTCCCACTGTGCATTAAATTTCTGATCTCGCATTACGAGAGATGGTTCAAGCTATCCGAGGAGAACAAAAGCATGGAGGAGGGATTCAACAATTACGGTCACTTCGCCCAAGGACCTGGAATGGCATAGATGGCCCTCTCAAGGCCGGAGAATGGCTGTAAAGCACCGAAGATAATTTAAAAGCCGCTCAGATCGGAGAACATGCTTGGGTGGACACTGCCAAGTCCCAACTGACTGATGAAGCCAAAATCTGGTGGAACTCTACTAAAGCTCGTCTGCAATGACCAATCGACTGGGCGACGTTCACTGAACACTTCAACACCCAGTACTTCTCACCCGAAGTTCAGATGGAACTGCAAGCTCAGTTCGTCGCTTTGAAATAAGGTTCCATGACAGTGGAACAGTATGATGCCCAATTTACACTGCTTAGCCGTTTTTCTCCCGGGATGGTTGCCACCCCTCTGACCCAGGCTCAACGCTTCAAGCAAGGGCTAAACGTAGAGATCCTTCGAAACTTGGTTAGACGCCAACTCTGCACACATACTGAGGTTCTGGCTGCAGCTCGTGAACATGAGTTCATTGAAAGAGAAGAAAGGTGTGAGATGGATGTCCCTCCCAGAAGGCCACCACCTCCGACCCCTGCTGCTGGATCCAGTCGACGACCCTCATCCAACCATGCGTACATGCCTACCCAGCAGACTCAATTCAAGAGACAGGCCCCCCCACCACGTTAGGCGTGTCTTCACTGTGGGAATTCAGGACACTTTCGGTCCGAATGCCGACTATATCTGAACCTTTGCCTGATTTGCGGCTCGAAGGACCATGCTGTAAGGGATTGCCCAAAGAGGCCTCGACCTCCCAACCCTGCTCCAGCTAATGCCCCTGCGAGGAATGCTCCCCAGCGACCACCACCACCTGCTCCGTAACGACAACCACTCACGCCTCAGCAGCAAGCATTCCAGCAAGCTCGACCACAGGTGCCACCTCCAAGGCGCCAAACTTATACTATGACCATAGAAGAGGCCGAAGCTACGGACCAAGTGATCACATGTATGAGATATCCTATTCAGCAGGAAGTTCTATTATATAGCAGTCGTAAACTTAGACAATATTCTCGTAACCGTAGGTGTCGTCTTAGTAGCTGGTAAACCTGCCCTCACTTTATTCGAATCGGGAGCTACACATTGCTTCTTGGCAAGTCGATTCGTCAACACACATACCGTCCCTGTTGAACCTCTGACTTCTCGTTGGAAGGTTGAAACCGCTGGCGGTTCCTTACCAATAACTAGCGGATGCCTTCATTGTTCAGTAGTGATTTGTGGACGAGACCTTTTCACCGACTTCATGGTGATAGAGATGCCAAATTTCGATGCTGTTCTTGGAATGGGTTGGTTAGGGACATTTCATGCCACCATTGACTGTCGTCAAAGGAGGGTAGAATTCGAAATACCCAACCATCCTAAGTTCGAATTCCACAGCGGAAGCCGATCGAAAGGACCAGTGAAGTTCCGGGCCAGACTTTTAGACGCAGTTGTGACTGCAAAGGAAGTCGAGCAAGAGAAACCAGAAGTAGTGCAAGAATTCATGGACGTATTTCCGGACGAACTCTCAGGTTTGCCTTCGGATCGCGGCTTCGAATTTACCATTGATCTTATACCAGGTGCACGGCCGATATCCAAAGGACCTTATCGCATGGCACCGGCCGAGCTTGCTTGAAGAGATTCGAACTCAGCATGGATGATCTCATACAGAAGGGATGGATACGACCTAGTGTATCCACATGGGGTGCCCATGTGCTGCTCGTGAAGAAGAAGGACGGATCCCAGCGCATGTGCATCGACTACCGCAAGCTGAACAAGTTGACGGTGAAGAACAAGTTGTTGAGTATTGATTCCCCTGATTTGGTTTTGATGATAAACAAACATAAATATGGTGTATTAATTCTTTTTGAGCGCAGTTATGGATATCGTCGCCAATTTACTCTGTAGATCTCAAGCGACGTCTCAAGACTTCTTTAGAGCGCGAGAACGGTGTGCGTAAAGCTTCATTGAAGCTCAAGTATTTATTGATGAGGTCAAGAGATTCAGACTCACCATGTTGGAGCTTTGAAGACGGTTTGTCTTGTATATCTGTGTGTCTTCTAGCTCTATATTATAGAATGGTAAGCCTTGCGTATTACTTGCTTTGCAACCCTCATATCTATATGATCTACTTCCTAGGAATGCCTTAGAAGCCATTAGAGAGGGTCCCTTAGCTTATCGCTCCTTTACCTGGCTTCGTGTGCATCTTAGTTGGTTCAAGTTGAAGAACTAATCGATTAAATGTCCATCTAATCGATTAGAAATCTTCTTGAATTGACTATCCATCCTTTGAATCTTAAGCCTAATCTATGTTGACCAACTAGTCGGTCCAAAAAGGTTCACAGACCGATTAGTTCTCAAACTAGTCGGTTAGTGTTTCTTCTTAGACAGACTAGTTTATCCTTCTTATTTTACACAATTCTCTATTTGCAACCAGTCGGTCCAAGAAGGCTCACCGACCGACAAGTTCTTCATCTAATCGATTAATGATCCTTCTTAGACCGATTAAGCTGCTTTAATTTTCCAGACGTTGGAGATTTTATTTCCACGATTTTCCTGGATCTGTTTTGATTCTTTCCATAGCTGTTTGATGCGTTTCAAACATGGAAATTCTTCCCTTATGTGTAGACATTCAGATCTAGTTTTTCATATATCGATTATCATTTTTAAGAGACTCGAATTCTTGAAAAGCTTTCTCTCTCTCTCTCTCTCTCTCTGACCTAATCCTTCCAGAGATCATTGGCTTTTGTGTGATCATTCTCCTGAAGGATTCAAGGATCACGATCATCATCCTAGCTGTCTCCATCTGTTAATCTCAGTGGTGCTAGGGTTGCAATCGTTCTTTAGTGATCTCTTCTCATCATCCTTCCTTGCCCTAATACTGTAAGTATCTCTCAAGGCATAGGAATTTGTGGTGAGTATTTCATATTTCATTAAACTTGTTATTTGAGTTTTGCTCTCGGTTTGTGAGAGGTTCGTGATCCCAGTTTGTGGGAGTCACGGTTCAATCTTTGTATTGATTTGTCTTGTAGTATTTTATACAAGAAGTTTTTAGTGAAAGCTTGAGTTAGTGGACTCTAACTCAAGTAGCCGAAAGGGATCCGGGTGTCTGGGACGTAGGATCACCGGGAACAAGTCAGGGAGACTTGGGTGGATCCGAACCCATTACATCACTTGTTTGCATTATGATCTTCTTGTTGTCTATCTGTATTCCGCATTGTTGTTTGTGTTTGCAAAATAATTAGGAATTATCCTCTTAGTTATTTTAAAGTACTATTCACCCCCCTTAGTACTTGTGCAGTAGCTTCCAGGGTATTACACAAGTATCCTCTGCCCCGCATTGACGATCTTTTCGACCAGCTTGAAGGATCAAGAGTGTATTCGAAGCTGGACATGAAGACCAGATATCATCAAGTGAAGGTGAAGAAGGAGGATGTCTACAAGACCGCTTTTCGGACCAGATATGGACACTACGAATTCTTGGTGATGCCATTTGGTGTGACAAATGTACCTGCTATATTCATGAGCCTCATGAACCAGGTTCTGTACAACCATCTGGACAAGTTCGTAGTCGTCTACATCGACGACATCCTCATCTACTTGAAGGACGCTCAGGAGCACAGAGAACACCTGAGGAAGGTCTTGGAGACGCTGAGACAACACCAACTGCATGCCAAGTACAGTAAGTGTGAGTTCTGTCTTGACAAGGTGGCTTTCCTGTGCCACATCGTGTCAGGGGAAGGGATATATGTCGATCCCGAGAAGGTAGCTGCTGTTCGAGTCTGGCCGGACCCTAAGACTGTGACAGAGATTCGAAGTTTCTTGGGACTAGCTGGTTACTACAGACGATTCATTCAAGACTTCTCGAAGATCGCGGGAGCTATGACACGATTGACGAGAAAGGACGTGGCTTTCGTCTGGTCAAAGGCGTGTGAAGTTGCATTCTAGGAGCTGAAGAGAAGATTGACTTCGGCCCCAATTCTGGTCATTCCAGACAGGACTGGATGTTTCGAAGTGTTTTGTGATGCTTCTGGTAAAGGACTTGGGTGCGTGCTTGATCACTCCATATTTTACACCTTTTTCTGCATGTTTTCACGACGTTTTGATCGCCTATATCGCGTTTTTCACGATTATTCGACAATATTGCGATGCTTTTCACTATTTCCTATTTTTGTCGTATTTCAGGAAATATGGAGCGATTTGGAGCGAAAACAAGATCAAAAGAGTTTCACGCATTTCGGAGTGTCACCCACGGCCTATTCGATGAATTATCAGCGATGGAGGATGAGCGAAAGAAGAAGGAAATCGATAGGAGTGACGAGGAAGCGAAAAGGAGAAGAAATAGTCCCAGGAGCACCTCACTCGGCCGACCAAGATTGGTCATACGGCCGAGTGACAGATCACACTAGCCCAAGTAGAACGGATACGCACTGCAGATTTTCAGCGTTCACTCGGCCGAGCAAGGAATTCCATTCGGCCGAGTAAGAAAGTTCACTCGCCCGAGTGGTACAGGGAAATCAGACAGAAAAGAGCCAAAGTTACTGGAAAATCTGAGGAAGCTCACTCGGCCGAACATTATAGCTACTTGGCCGAATGAAGGAGTCTACTCGGCAGAGCCACCCCTGGAGACAGACCCTGATAACCACCGAAGTTACAGTTTTTGTACAGGGTTTGTCACTCGGGCGAGTGACCGAGTGACCCTCTCCGACTGCTGCCAGGATTGCGAATTCTGGGCTGCGCAAGGGCAGTTTTGTCACGATTTTTTGGACGTTTTTGGCTTGTATTTAAGCCCTGTTTTTACCCTAGTGTTTAGGAGAGACTAGAATTATTTTTAGAGAGTTCTTTTAGGTTTTAAACGGCTATTCTTTGGAGAAATCTCAGCTGGAGATCGTTGGCTACAACATTGGTTTGTTCTTTCTTATTAAAAACTCAATTTTTATGAATTGTTTCTCTTTTGCAATGAATTGTACCATGATTCCTATTGTCATTTCTGAGGTTTTCATGATGATTAGTGAGTAGTTCCGTCGTTCTAGGGCCTAGGAATGAACCCTATGGACCCGATCTTTTGAATTGTGATGAATTTGTGAATTTGTTGCTAAAATTGATAATGGTTAGGTTGTGATTGGTATATTACGAGTAGCTAGGAATTCATATCGATTGGGATTTGTAAGAGATTGGATCCCAATTGATAGAAAGGCCTAGATATTCGATTTAGATTGATAATTGGAATTCTCTAGATTTGGTTTGCAAGAGATTGGACCAAAGCTAGGATTTTTATTATAAATCTATACTAATATTCGTTTACAAGAGATTGGACGAATAAGAATTATCATAACCTAGATCGTAGCTCGAGTTTGCACGAGAGTGGGCTCGAGATGCGATTGGACAATGATGTCGTTCTTCACGCTAGCGGCTTAGGCTAGGGTTTGCACGAGAGTGGGCCCTAACCTAGGTTTGCTATAGACCAGCAATAGCGCGAGAGCGTGAGCTTGGTTCTACATTTAGTTGCGACTAGTTCACCTATATTCAAGCCTAGCAATAATAAATTTATGATTCACAAGGATGAGAGACAGTCCGTAGTGGGGATTTCCTAGCTCTAGACGCTTTATTATATTGATATTTCTTGTTATTGAACGATTGTGACGATACACCAAAATTATCATTATTCTCATGATAGCTACGTAATTAAAGTGAGATACTGTCATTTGTTCCTCCCTGTGTTCGATACCCGCTCGCTGCTACACCGTGCGCTTGTGGTAAGACTACAAGTCGTTTTTCGGGTGTATATCCGGACGCGATCAAGTTTTTGGCACCGTTGCCAGGGAGGCGACGGTATTTTATTTTCTTTGCTTAGTTAATCCTTTTTTTATTTTTATTTTTATCCTTTTGTTCCTCTATCATGCTAACAATTCCAACAAACTCTATTTTCATGTGCATGTACACGAGATCGGCGGAGCATCAAGAAGATCTATTATTTGATCCGGAGATCGAGCGTACCGAAAGGAGGCTTAGGGCCGAGAGAAGACTTGTTATAGAGGACGATTGTATGAACCGACTGGAGACACCGGAAGAATTAGTGGCATGCATGGCGAGGATAATATCTATCAGAGATAGGCTTCGGTCTAAGATTACTTCCACTACTTCTTCCATAGCGATGCCGGAGTTGGCGGCAGATAAGAATTTTGAGCTCAAAACGGGACTAGTGGTCTTAATGCAACAAGACCCATTCCATGGGAACTCCCATGAGAATCCACATTATCACCTTCAGCTATTCTTGTCCAAGTGCGCCACCTTTCAGATGCCGGGTGTTTCCGTCGATGCTATCCGATTGTGACTCTTCCCATTTACCCTCAGAGACAAAGCTCTATATTGGTTGAGGACGCAAGCGGAGGGGATCTTTACTACATGGGATGAGCTGGCGAGTGCTTTTGTTGATAAATTCTACCCACCATCCAAGACCGTAAAGATAAGGAGCGCACTCATGTCCTTCAAGTAAGGACCGCAGGAGCTCTATATGAAGCATGGGAGCGCTTCAAAGATCTCCAACATCAATGCCCCCATCATAGCATTGAAGCATAGGAGCTAGTACACAATTTTTACAATGGACTCCAACCGGGCACCAAGCAAATTATAGATGCAACCGCCAATAGAGCCATTCTATCAAAGACACTGGATGAAGCTACGGCCCTATTAGAGGAGATGGCCTCTAATAATCAACAATGGGGCGACGAGCGAGGACATTCTACATCATTCTTGAAGCCGACGAGCATATATGAGGCCAATGCCGTAGCGGAACTTTCTACGAAGTTCGACTCTCTCTACAAGGTCGTGGAGAGATTGGAGAAGTTGATCACCGAGCCGCATGGAACTCTCGCCACATCTACGTCGGGAGGCAATATGAGCGATTGGCAAGACCAATCTCAAGCTATGTTCGTAGGAGGAGAACATGGAGAAGGAGCCATAGAACAAGTGCAATATGTTGCGGGGAACACCGGTTATTGGGCCAAACCGGCTACGAGAAATCATCTGGGATTTTCCTATGCGAATAATGATGGAGCTTTAAACCCGCCACCGCAACAACCTCAAGCTAGGCCCCCACCTCCACAACCTCAATACCAACCGAGAGGGCCACCACAACAAAGCTACACGCCTAGGCAACAAGTGGGACCATATAGGCCGCCGGGTTATAACCAAGGTTTGAGAGCTCCGAACCCACCACAAGCACAACCGAGATCGGATCATGAAGCTAGGGTGGAGGAATTCATGGCGGAGCAAAGAAAAATAAATGCTAGATTGACGGCGCAACAAGACTCGCTCAATACCGTCGTTGCGCAACTAGGAGAGCAACTTGCCTTGCTTAACAAAAACACTCAACAATTGCCGGCTCAACCAGAGCTGAATCCACGGAGCAATACCGGCCATGTCAATGCGATGGTGGCGGTCACTACTAGGGGCGGGAAGGATACTTCTCCCGCCTTGGTCCAAACCAAGGAGCCCGCGGAAGAAATCTTGGATGACAATGAGCCGTCAATTGAAGAGGAGAGCCCGAAAGAGCCACTAGATGGTGGAAATTCTGAAATTAAGAACCCAAATGAGGAGCACACCTATATGCCACCGGTGCCTTTTCTGCAACGGTTGGCAAGAGCTAAAATTGAGAAGCGGCTTGCCAAATTCCTTGAGTACTTGCGAGGGGTGAGCCTCAATATACCTTTCTTGGATGCTATCGTAGAGATCCCGTCATATGCCAAGTTCTTAAAAGACTAAATATCGAGAAAGAAAAGACAGGAGAAGATAATGCTTACCGAGCAAGGAACTTGGTTCACCCAGAGGGAAAAGGAGCCTACAAAATTCAAGGATCCCAGAAGCTTCCGCATCCCATGCACACTTGGAGGAGTCCCACTACAAAAGGCTTTGGTAGACTTGGGAGCAAGCGTGAGCCTAATGCCCCTAAGCATGTTTTGGAAATTGAATACGGGGACCGACTTGAAGCCAACAGATATGAGAATACAACTAGCGGATGGTCGGGTTACTAGGCCAGTGGGAATTGCGGAGGACATACCGCTTCAAGTACCAGAAGGGATTTGCTTGCCATGCAACTTCGTCATTATGGACATCAAAGAGGAGGGCGATACTTCACTTATACTTGGACGTCCCTTCCTAGCCACCGCCGGCGTGATAGTCGACGTGAGAGAGGGTACTTTATCTTTGAATGTCGGAAACATCGAGGTTGAGTTCCATATCCCTAAAGCTATGAAGCATATGCCCTATCAAGAGGAATTGGATTATGTGGACCTCCTTGATGAGGTGATCGATGAAGCCATTCCACACTCTATTGGCGCTCTACATGATGACGGCCTTGAAGAAGGCCAATCTTCTAGCATTGAAGAAAAGTTGGAGGACCCTCCGGATGGCTCTATGGGTGATGACAAAGAAGACGACGCTGATGTCGCGAGAATAAGGGAGCTATGCAAGCTCTCCACGACCAACAATTTGAAGAAAGCTCTGCCAGATAAGAGATCGGCATCACCAGTGAAGAAAAAGATTGGTACAAGCTCAAGCTTGGGGGACTTATCCCCCAACACTACCCATGATGAGGGGACACCGAGGAAAGCCCACGAGCATCAACAACCGAATCCAAGTGGCCTTCCCGGCAAATTTGACGGGCGCATCTCGTATGCGCCAAATATCATGCACTAAACGAAAATTATAAGGGGTCGAGCTCAAGACCTTAAACGAGCGCTTGTCGGGAGGCAACCCGACGGTTTTATATTGATTTTAGTTGAATTCTATTTTTGTTTTAGACTTTTCTTAGTGTTTAGAGTCTAGCGTCTATAAAAATCGTGACAACATGCTCTATTTTTAATGACAGGAGATGGAGAACGAGAAATCATTCGTATGGAGGATAGCCATGGCAAGGGAGAGCGCTCAAGGAATGCGCTCAGGCCCCAGGAGGAGGAAGAGACTAACTGAAAGAAGAAAAATAGAGAGTGGCGTGAAAACAGAGAGCCGTTGCAGAAAACAGGAAGCCACTCGGCCGAGTGATACAAGTCACTCGGTCGAGGAAAGACTCTACTCAGCCGAGTAAAGTACCGATCAGGAAAGATCATACAGACCAACTCTATGTTATTCTCTGTCATTTACAGTACTATTGTCACTCGGCCGAATGGCTATGTTACTCGGCCGAGTGAATCTGATACCCTACACGCTTCAAAAATCGCTGAGTGGCCTTGCTACTCGACAGAGTGGAACTTGTCCATTCAGCCGAATGGGAAAAGCTACTCGGTCGAGTCGTAACTTTGGGGAGATTTTGTAATTTATTTTGCGATGAGCCATTCGGCCGAGTGAGACTGTCACTCGGCCGAGTCGCTACATCCTTATATACGCTGAAGCGCTGCGCGAATTTCGAAAACCCAAATTTCCCAAATCTTTTCGCCCAGCAACCGAGCCTCTTCGAGTTCCCTCCCCCGAATCTCGCCACCCATCGCCCGAGCCATCACTTCGCCGCCAACCGACGACCGCCGCCGGTCGCCAACGCCGCCCCACCGCCGATCATCGCCGGCGCCATCCCTATCGCCGCCGCTCATCCCCATTTTGCCCCAAATTCCATTCTCTCCTCCATTTCTCCAATCCGTACGCCCATTGTGCCCCAAATTCAACTTAATTCCAATATATATCTATTATCCCATATCTTCCCCATGTATTTTGATTATCATTCGCTGATTTGATTGTTTGCGTTTCAGGTTAGCTTGGGGGAGCTTGGGAGAGTTCTAGGACGCTCCAGAGCTTCGCGGAGGAAGCGTTTCTTCGCACGCTTCAGTTTTTGCTCTCGCGTCGTTCTCAGGTATACTCGTTTCATTATATAGCACTTCACATTTCCATTTGGGTGGGCACGTCTCGCGGCACACATGCCGCCTCGCCTTAGGCCACGCACTCGGGAGCCCGCTTCCAAGCAGAAGAGGTCAGGCGATCCTGGCTCCTCTTCCACTAGGGCGGACTCCCCACCACCTAGCCCACCACCACCTACACAGCCACCTCCTACCGCACCCATTCCACCACCTGCACAGCCCGCCCCTGCGTTCGATGCGATGGAGATCGCGTTCAGAGACGACGCCCAGCGCGCCAGATTTGAGCGTATCTCCCATCGCTCGATCGTATCCACTAGGTTCGCGCACCTCGCTGACTTAGAGTGCCTAGGGGTCCTAGAGGGGCTACTCCAGTTGTATGACAACGTAGGTGGCGTGATTTCTTGTCGGTGTCGGCAGACACTTATATCCACCCGACACTAGAGGTCCTTAGCTCTATTGAGCGGACCCCTGGAGGATGCTTATTTCTCCTGATAGATCCTGAGTTCCAGGTCACTCTTGACATGCTTTGAGTATTCTTCCAGTGGCCCGCTGTCCCTAACCCAGACCGAGCTTACAGCCCCATGCACATCCCACACCCGTCATTTGACACCCACGCCTTTTGGACATGGATTACATGATCACCCCTTACCTTTGACCCTAGTCGGGCCAAGGCCTCTGCCGTCCTCCACCCGTGCCTCCGCATTGCTCAGCGCCTTATGGCGACCACTTTTCTTGCGAGGTACGAGCCCGGGACGTTGTCGACGCCAGAGCTCTACATGCTCTATGCGATGACACGTTCTAGGGTTTTTGATGGAGATGACATTCTGGTCCCCGCCATAGAGATCGATATTTCCAGTTGGTACATCGACCACCTCATTATTTCTGTCGGCACTCGGATGCCTATTTGCTGCGACGGTCTAATTACCCTCTTGGCCCTTTTGTGCGGAGTTGACCTCCCAGCTGGCTTGCTGAGATCACCAGGCCCCACCCCACTTTCCATAGATGTTATGGCCCTGATGAGGATGCTTCGTACTCTTGGTCAGCACCACTGGGTTTGGCTACACGGTCCCCATGGTGTCGATTACATGATTCTCCCGAGCCCTGCTCGGACGCATATTGGACCCGCGGGCGGGGAGTGGATTCCACCGATGGATCTCCTCATCCCTGCCGCATACGTGCTTGAGCCTGATGGTGCTCAGCAGGAGCCCCTCCTTCCACTCCTTGACCCTGTGATCCCTCAGCCTGCACCTGCTTCGTCTGCACCTCCCGACACCTCTGTCCACACGTCTGTTAGTGTCGGGAGCACTTTAGCTGAGTCCACCCACACCACCACCACCACTGTGTCCATGTCGATAGATCCCATTTCTGTTGCCAGCCCCAAGCGCCCCCCACCATAGTTGAGAGCGGCGAGCCCTCTTTTGCTTCCGCGGTGGAGACCATGTCCTCATTTCTGTTCTCGACCCCTGGGGAGTCTTTTCCTTCACATTTCACGACCTCCCCAGTCGTCGACCTCAATGTCTCCCCCGCCGCTGTATTTTCTGAGAGCGTCATGACGTCTGTCCCCACGTCTGTGTCACTGACCTCTCTGCCCACCTCGTCGTTTGCCACCACTTCCGCTTCTGCTGCCGCTCCATCCTCTTCTACCATTCCTGCGTCTCGGCCTCCCACAGAGGTTGAGCGTCACTTAGCGAGCACAGCACCCCCGCACCATCCCACTGTCGCACCTGTACTTTACAGTAGCCGTGCGAGACAGCCCCGCGCTTCATCTTTTCGTCACTCCTCTCCACCTCCCCCTGACACTCTAGTTCAGCACCTCCGTGCTCTAGAGGGGGCGGTTAGTGGACTTAGAGGAGATTTTAGGGCTCTCTCCGCTACTGTCGGTACCGTGGAGAGGCAGGTCGCTTTACTGCCTGGTATTTAGGCTTGCCTGAGCCAGATTCTTACCCGACTGCCTCCTCCACCCACACCCACCCAGGGTCCACCTCGACAACCACCTCTACCACATGACGGTGCTGGTGCACCCCCACCCCCTAGGCACACACTGGATGCATTTCATATTTTTGCTGTCGACATTCTGGATATTTTGAGCCTGCTGATTTTGCACCCCTCCTCCACACACTTTTTGGTCACTTTTTGTTCATATCTGTCTATATCCTTTTGGGAGTGAGGGAGTATTTTTGGGGACACCTGTCAGGTACTATTTTGATCTCTGCATGCACCACCCGCTTATCTGCATTCCTCACATGCATTCCCATCACATTTTCCATTTTTTATTTTATTTTATTTTCATCATGCATGCATCCTCACCCACCCCACCCTCATTTTTGCATCTCAGTGTGCCACACTTTGCACATTGAGGACACTGTGCACTTTAGCTTGGGAAAGTGCGTTCTCGCGTACTTTTTATTTTTTTTGTCGCCTTTCATTTTTATTTTCACACCTTTTCTTTATTTTTACACTTATTTTCACCCACTTTTTCATTCTTTTCATGCATAATGTTTTTCTTACTTCTTATGTGTGCTGCATATGTACAGTAGTTTTTATTTTCTTTTATCCTTATTTCTTTTATCCTTTTTGCTAGAGATGAATTTTCTGTGATGATGATGACGTGGTACAGCTTATCTCTATATGCATATTATCATGTCATGCCATAGTTTTTATTTCAGATATCATATGCTATGTCTTAATATGCATTTGAGATAGAAACCGGCACTTTCATGTATGAATATGGATGAAATTCTTTTATTAGCTGAGTCTGCTGATTTTTACTGTATACTCTTCATAGAAAACACACCAAGCTTCACGTATTGATTACTTATATCTGGAGTACTGCTTTCTTTTCTTATATCACTTCTTATTGCATGAAAATTGTACGCTTCACTTTCAGGTTGATTGAATGTATGCTAGGTTGATATAACTGGATTAATTTACTTTCTGAGATTAAAATGAGTAGATTACATAACTCTGCTGAAAGTTGTCGTGCACTTCTTATAGAGTGAACCGAGTGTTACATATATTTCTTTCTCCACATATCCTGAGCATTATTTCTATACTTATAAAATCATTGGTTAATCTCCCTTTAGTGAATCCTATATTGGCATTTCCCCCGCTATAAAACTCCATGCTCCAATACCCCCAAAATCAAAAAGAAAAATAATACATGTATATCTTTCTATCTTTTGATTTGGGATCACATCTGTATATATGATTGTTATTTAAAAATGAGAAAAAGAAAAGAAAAGAGAAAAGATGCTTATACATGATCCCATCTCATACTCTTTCTCTCTTTCTTCCCTCTTTTGTTTTTTTATTTTTATTGGAGCTTCAAAAATGGGGAATAAGCTTATTGATTTATCTTATGCCACCACGCTTATAGATAAGCTTAGGGGAGAGGATCCAATGATGTGTGAGAGAGTGACTACTTGATTGTGCATGACAACTTAAGCTAGGTAATTTTCTATACTCTGTGAGATTACTAAAATTTTTACGAAATCCAGGAAATTGAGACTTAGTATGCATTTTTTGAAAACCATACCTTTCTATTCTTATTGACCCATATTGTGTGATATCTCTTATACTCCAAATGGAAAGCATTCAATTGAAAAGTGTGCGGTCTATGATTATGTATATCGCTTTAGATGTTTCAGACGATGTTAATTATAGAATGATTCCATATTTCATACTATTTTGGTATTCTTGGGTATTCTATTTTGAATGCATCCAGAATGAGGGCGTGATAGTGGGCCCTAACCTAGGTTTGCTATAGACCGGCAATAGCGCGAGAGCGTGAGCTTGGTTCTACATTTAGTTGCACCTAGTTCACCAATATTCAAGCCTAGCAACAAAGAAATTTATGATTCACAAGGATGAGAGACGGTCCGTAGTGGGGATTTCCTAGCTCTAGACGCTTTATTATATTGATATTTCTTGCTATTGAACGATTATGACGATACACCATAATTATCATTATTCTCTTGATAGCTAGGTAATTAAAGTGAGATACTGTCATTTGTTCCTCCCTATGTTCGATACCCGCTCGCCGCTACACCGTGCGCTTGCGGTAAGACTACAAGTCGTTTTTTGGGTGTATATCCGGACACGATCAGTGCTACATCAGCATGGCCGAGTCGTTGCATATGCATCCAGACAACTAAAGAACCATGAGAAGGACTACCCCACTCATGACCTTGGGTTGGCGGCAATTATCTTTGCCCTGAAGATTTGGAGACACTTCTTGTTGGACAAACATGTGAAGATATTTTCAGATCACAAGAGTCTCAAGTACCTGTTTACCCAGAAGGAGCTTAACATGCGTCAACGACGATGGATCGAGCTGATGGCAGACTATGATATTGACCTTCAGTACCATCCTGGAAAGGTCAATGTCGTACCGGATGCATTGAGTCGTCTCCCTGTGGTAATGACTCTCACATCACAATGGAGGCTATGACATGAGATTCGAGCCATGAAGATGGATGTAATATTGCCTGGAGAAACATCTTCGTTGCTCAACCTTCAGATCCAGTCGGATTTGGTGGACAAGATCAAAGCTGACCAAGCAGGAGATGAGAAGTTGCAAAGGATCAGAGACATGGTAATAGCAGGTCAGAGGCCTGAATTCAAGATCCATGAGGACGGGTCTTTGAGATTCGACAACCGCATCTGTGTACCATCTGGAGACGTTAGAGAAGCTCTATTAGAGGAAGCTCACAGTTCTCCATATTCCATTCATCCAGAAGGTACCAAGATTTATCAAGACTTGCGACAACACTGCTGGTGGCATGGAATGAAGAGAAGCGTCGCACAGAGTGTTGCAAAGTGCATAGTGTGCCAACAGGTGAAGGCTGAACATCACCGGTCTGCCAGTTTGTTGCAACCTTTGCCCATTCCAGAGTGGAAATGGCAACACATCACGATGGATTTTGTGACAGGACTGTCCAAGAGTACAAAGCTTAACGATACTGTCTGGGTAATCGTTGATCGATTGACCAAGTCAGCACAGTTCATTCCTTTCAGAGTGGGCCTGTCGACCGAGGTACTTGCCAAGAAGTACATGGAGGAGGTAGTGAAGTTACATGGTGTCCCTGTCAGTATTGTTTCAGACAGAGACACTCGATTCACGTCTCACTTTTGGAAGAGCTTACAGGAGTGTCTGGGAACCCACTTAAGCTTCAGTATAGCTTATCATCCTCAGACAGATGGCCAATCAGAACGCACCATTCAGATCCTGGAAGACATGTTGCATGCGTGTATGCTGGACTTCAAAGGATCTTGTGAAGACCATCTTCATCTTGTGGAATTTGCTTACAACAACAGCTACCAGGCCAACGTTGGTATGACACCCTTTGCAGCATTATATGGCAGGAAGTGTCGTTCTCCTTTGAGTTGGGACGACATTGGTGATCGAGAGCTCATCGGTCCAGACTTGCTTGTTGAAGTAGTGTAAGTATTCCAGACTATCAGAGAGAAGCTACAGTTGGCTCAAGATCGATACAAGCATTGGGCAGCTGCAAATCGCCTACATTTGGAGTTCCAGCCTGGCGACCATGTGTTCTTGAAGATTTCTCCGAATCAGGGAATGATTCGTTTTGGACGAAGAGGGAAGCTCAGTCCTCGATACATTGGTCAATTTGATGTTTTGGAACGAGTAGGCGAGGTGGCCTATCGTCTTGCTTTGCCACCTGCATTGGAAGGAGTACATGAAGTCTTTCATGTCTCACAACTTCGACGCTACGTAAGTGATCCTAGTCATGTTGTGGATTACTCCGTGATTGCTATTCATCCGGATCCATCTTACGAATAAGAACCAGTCAAGATCCTGGATTGACGGCAGAAGACCCTCAAGAATCGAGTAATCAACCTTATCAGGATAATGTGGCGTCACGACTCACCTGGAGAATCTACTTGGGAGCGAGAAGATGATACGTGAGAACGCTACCCGTACATATTTACCGAGTCAGATAATCCTACTAGTGTCGAGACTAGTTACGGAAGCTTTGGTGATGTCAATAGTAAGTATTCATAAACATCATCTCTTGTTGTCTTGATGCTATGATATCACATTATATTTCATGTTATTTACAACCTGATTTATTAAATCATTATCATCATTTATTTGCTTGAGCTTCTTCATAACAAAGATTATCTGAAATTCCAAGGAGGAATTATTTTAAGGAGGGTAGGATGTAATAACGGCCTGTTTTCATCAACACAACTATTTACGTATTTAACCTATTTTCAAATTTTTTTTAAAACTATTTTATAATGATTTGTCAAGGTTTTACGATTTCAAAAATTTCTTATAAAAATATTTTGAAGTATCAGACTAGTTATGGCGTATTTTAGTAAGTTTGGGTTTATCAAATACCTTTAAATAATCTGATAAAAAAATTCATTTTCAATTATTACCGTTTTGGCTTAATGAATTAATTTTCTATACAAACATAATCAAAACATTTTCAAACATCTACGGTATCATTCTATGATCATTTAGGGCTCCCCACATTAATTTCATAATTTTCTGAAGTCAAATCAATAGAGAACCCGCGAACCCGCTTTCTAAACGTTTTAGCCCAAAACTCGTATCTCTGTAGCTTAAACCCCAAAACGGATCTCGTATTCACGATCCTCGCGATGATACGATCCCGTGGGTATGTTTTCGTAATTTTTTGGACATGTTTACTAGTAGGGGCAAAATCGTAATTTCGTTACAAAATGACATTCGCTAATTACTTTTAACTAACTTAAGTACTTTAACCCCCCATGCTTAACATGTTTAGACACCTTACAAAATTTTCCAACGTTTGTCAAAAGCCCTAAACTACCGTATTAAAAATGTCTAGGTTAGTCAACTAAGCTAACCACCCCATTAATTACCCATTAACCCTATAAATACCACCCAAACCCTCTCAGCTTAACCAAATCCCTTAATCCCATTTTAAAATTACGCATACTCTCTCCCTCCCTCAGTGTTCATTCTCTCTCCCCCGAGGTCACGCAAACCCCGCCCGCACTCTCTCTCTAACTTTCGCTCACTTCTCTCTCTCCCCCTCGCCCACGCCACCGACGGTCGACCCACGCCCGTCGTGCCTCCGCCCGCTATCACCACCTCCTCGCCATCAACAGCTCCCCACCGCTGTGGATGGCACCCCACAGCATCCGTCGTCGCCACTTGCTCCGCATCCCCCCAGACCCCTCACCGAGCTCCTCCTCCGACTGCAGCGCCGCCACGCTCCCTCCGAACGCCGACGAGCCCGCTGCAGCACCGAGCGAAGGCCACCACCGCCGTTCTTCGAGGATCACCGCCTCACCGAGCTCGCCGTCGAACCCTGCCCTCCTCAGCAGCTCGCCACCTCATTCGCGGTCGCTCTTCGAAGACCGCCAAGCTCCTCCGCCTCGCCGCCGTGACCCCTCCTCGACGTCGCTGCACCCCCGCCGCTCCGCCACGCCCCAGAGAACCCCCCGAAGCCATGCACCGCTCCTCCTCTCCCTCTCTTGCTCTTCACAGTCACCGGAGCACGCCCCACCGCCGTGCGACGTCACCTCCGCCACGAACGCGTCCACTGGAGCCCCCTCCACTCCGCCTTCGACTCACCGGTCGCTGCCTCCGCTCGCCGAGTGCAAGCCCCCACCCTCCGGCGATCTAAAACGAGAGGGTGCGTGAGTTATTTTCGAGCGTATGTAGGTAAATACGAAAACGTATTTTCGTATTTATGACTTTTAATTAATTAAAAATGGGTATTAATGGATTTTAATTCATAACTAATAATATAGGCCTCAGAAAAATACGAGACCATCTCCAGAAAATCGGAAATAATATTCTGGATCCAATGGCACTGGTCTCATCTCAATCAAATGCTTGGGTTTTCAAGAATAAATTTTTAACCCTAAAACTTAAAAACATAAATTCCTTTTTAAAATCCGTAACTTGTAATTTTCACGTACACTGATACGTGATAAAAATACATGTTATATTAATCTTTGAGACGGTCGTTTTGACTGCTCACTTGAACATTTTCAACTAGTGTTGCACCCGGAATAAATTATGGAAGGATTACATTACTTAAGTAAATTGGATTTTAAAAGTGATTTTTGAGTTTCTGAAAATGATAAAAATTACCAGTGACTTTTGAAAATATTTACCTCTTGCAATAAAATTATATTCTTCATTTTCAGCCTATATAAAAATTTTGAACGTTTTCCGACCCTGTTTCAACCAGTTTTAAAAATCAGGACGATTAGATTATTTAGATAGGTATGGCGTGTTCTCTAATCAGTTATTTTTATGTTGCAGGTACAAATTCTTGTGCACCAGCTTCTGTGGAAGCCTTAGATCAAATTCCGGCTTGCTATGATGACCTTGAAATCTGTAAGTCACGATAAAGTCTAGATTTAGAAAATTTGTTAGTGTATCGGTATGAACTTTGGACATCACATATAGCCTCAGAACGGCTATTGACTTGAACCGAACTAGAAACCTAATCTAATAGGAAAGTAATCCACTACAGATTACTTTGCCAACTTTCAACTTTGGTGGTTGTAGCACACAACCATCAACTTGGGTAAATTGTGTGCTAAATCACACTATTACATGCTCAAAGCATGGAGTCGACATCATGAACGTTGGACTTGTTTTTATCCTCACTTTGCTTGGCCAGCTTTCTTTGGAAAGAATTTCTGACTTTCTGGTTTTCAATATGAAAGTCAACCAGTTTTCTTGGTTTGACTAGAAACATATTGAACATCATATGGAACATCTTGTAGAACATCCTGTAAAGAACTTGTACTTGACACATCACTGTGGTTTGGGGTAACTCATAATTTGAGGGTGTGCAGGAGTGACTGGAGTTCAATCTACATGTCTAGTTGCCTGGGTTTTCGGCATCATGTCTAGCTGCCTGTGTTTCGGCAAACAAAAATATGCTGCCCGTGTCAACATCCTGTCTAGCTGCCTGTGTTTTTGGCATTCGTCTGGGTCGCGCCCAGGCAAGAGATGAACTCGATGGTCACATATTGTACTCTTCGACTTGAGTCACGTAGTTCTGCTTACTTTTCCATAGTAACCTTTACTTTACGAACCTCATGCACTTATGCACCGTCACCTTTACTTTACATTTTCCTTGCATGTTACTTACTACACTTGTGCAGTCACAGTACTTTACTTGTCGTACTTTTAGTTACAGCAGTAGTACTTTTCACTTGCTCGGCCTTTTTTACACTTGCACTACCACAGTACAGTTTGTTCTCTCAGTTCAGTTTACCTTTACTACGTAGTTATGTCCAGTTGTTGCTCAGTACTTTACTTTCACTCTGGTCTGCTTGTACGTAGTTAATTTTTGTCATACTTGTGCACTGCTTCTTTTCTATACTTAGAATTGTTGTGACTTACCTTCGGTTCCATTTATGGCACCGCAGACGATGACCAGATTGAGGAAGTGGCTCCTGAGTTCGAGGAGCAAGCGTACGACCTGGAGACTGCAGAGTTTTAGCTGTTTGTGTTGGTGTGTGTGTGCGCTATGTTATGTATTTCCTTTCCGCATTTCCTCTCTGCATTTCCTTTATGTATTTGGTGAGAGAGTGTTGCTTGTTGTTGTACTTTAAATTTGGACTGTAATAATATACGCTGGTTTGAGTATTGGTACTTCTCTGAATTATGGCTATATTGATTTCATTGTTAAATTGCAGGACCCGCGAAAATATCAAATAAGTAACGGGCCCCCGGGAGCGGGTCGTTCCACGTGGTATATTTTTTAAGAATTTTTCAGAAACGTTTATTTTCAAAGGCAAAACCATAATTTCACTGAACAAAAATTAATTAAACTTAATCCCTTCACTAATCCCCTCAACTAATCCCTCCCATCTAACCCCCATCTACCGGATACAACTACACCATCCACCTATACCTTGATTAGTTAATTAATTAGTAAATTTATTTATTTATTTAAATTCTCCATTTATGTGCATGTATATATATACACAGGTCATAACCCGTGCCCGACACACACACACTAGTCATATCCCGTAAAAATTGCGCGAAACAACAAATTAGCATAAAGATATTTAGCGAAGCGGGCGCCTTCGGCGCGGAATAACAAATTAGCGCAAAAAATTTACGCATTCGGCGCAGAATAACAAATTAGAGTAAAAAAATTTAGCGGCGCGGGCACGTTCGGCGCAGGAAATTATTTTCATCTTGAGACAGGATTTTTGAAATTTTAGATTGTTTCCATATGCGTCGAAGAGACGGTGGGCCCCGCGTTGAGGGACATATCATTCGATCTGTAGCAGCATTCGATTTGTAGTATTAAGTGCAAGTTAAAGTTTTTTTCCAAAATGCATTAATTGCATGCACTCTGCTATTTTCCCTCAAGTGCAAATGCATACGTGCCACTGTTAAGTGCAAATGCATTAATTAAGTGCCACCATTAAATGCAAATGCATTGGAAATGCATTAATTAAGTGCAAGCCAACCAAAAGTTCACCCACATATAATGTTTTCCCTCCAAAACTTTCTACAAAATCTCATCTCAACCATTCATTTCTCAAGATTAATGACTTCGTTTGACCCTTCAAACGATATCTCAAAGTTGTCCAAACAAATCAGATTTCGAAACAAAAAACCAGCTGCCAGAAATCGGCATCAAAAGGGGTTGTAACCCTAGTAGTAGGGCCTACAAGGGGCCCCCCAAGCTGATGCGCATGTCTGGCACGTGCCTATGCTCGCGCGTGGGGCGAATTGGCCCGCCCGTAGCAGGCGGGCAAGTCCCACTGGCACCCTTTGGCATCGGCTGCTATATATACCCCTTTTTCTTTCCCAAAAAACTTTGGGCTTTTATCTGATTTGGGCTTTCAATTTAAAACACTTTTAAACAGACTTATCGGGCTCGTTTGGACTCCGATTTGAGTGCAGTTTTATCCCCGACTTTCGTGGAAAAAATCCTTTTCGTTTCTATGCATTTATAAAGTATATTTGTAAACATTTTACAATATATATTTTATTTTCCATTTAATATTAAAATTCGTTTGCATCAAATACAAATGAACTGAGGGCGTACATCCCTCAACACGATCCTCGTCGATCAAGAGCCGAGGGGCCACCCCCTCGCCACCAAACGATTCTCATCGGTCGAGAGCCGAGGGGCCACCCACTCAGCACCGAACGATCCTCGTAGGTCGAGAGCCGAGGGGCCACCCCCTCGCCACCGAATGATTGTCACGCCCCGCTCCCTAGGATACCTGGAATTTCTCTTTACTTTTTTTCCCAATTATCCGAAAGAGTGAGGGTGATGAGGGAGGAACAGAAAGAGAAATGAGTAACTGAACAAGCAGGCCACAGCACACATACAGGGATAGTACAAGTGAAGCTTCACAGTAATATCAAAACAACCCCACAAATAACTTAGATCAATAACAACATATCATATTTAACAACTTCCATTAATTTACATAGCCCAGGTACACCACTATATATATACCATCACTCTCCACCTCCAAGACAACCATGTCACTGCATAAGCTACATCACACACCAAGTGCTACCCCTGAAACCCAACTCCAAGTCACCTCCAGCCATGCTACCTCTGCTACCTGAAAAATGGGGAGGAGCACGTCAATGCGTGCCACAGTAGGAACCAACTTGGATTGGAACAACATTTTAAGGTCATCAACCACTAAGCAAGGCATGAGAAATAAGACGTGCAAACAAAATAATATGGCAAAAAGTAAATAGCTAAGTGAGGGATCATACCTGCGGCTTGATGTCGATCTACAACAAGAAAAGGGTTAGCACGAATACTGATACAAATATTCATACAACCACATTCTAATAGGGGAATCCCATACTTGTCATAATGTCCATACACATCTCTTGTATCAAAGAACAATGAATTATACATACAAGGCTTGTCACAACAATACACAAACCATATACACAAATACACATACAAGGTACATACATATAAATATACATACAATGCACAACACGCAACACGCATACATTGCATATATGCAACACATCACACGCAATGTATATAATGATACATAATGATGCACATTATGCAACATGAGATGCAATGCAATGGGATCCCATGAATGTGCCGGCGTGCAAGTGTATCGTGATCTACTCCGTTCTCAACTGTGGCACCTACCGATGGAGTCAAGAGGTGCCTACACGGTCACGGCCCACAGCGAATCCCACCGCCTCGTACTGTGGCTCTCGCTCCATGTAGTGCCATCCGTGTCCTAAAACATTGCCCATTCACATCATTTCTCATATTACAAATATATACATGCCCATTCCGCATGTTTCTCAACATTTGTTTCATTGAGTCATTTCAGCGAACACTTGACGGGCGTAATTCATATCAAAGAAACACAATATCATTTACATGTGACATTTGCAAAATTAAACTATATTTCAAGTAACAACAATAATCATGGATCGTATAGGGAAGTTTAGCAACAATACACAATTAATATCACCACTCAAATACTTCAGCTTGCAGGAAAATTGCAAACAGTCCAAACAATTGACTGATGTCACCCAATTATAATCAGAATTTAACAAAACTTTCCAAACGAAAGTTGTAGATACGTTAGTCCTGAATTCACAGATAAAATTTCATATAAAAATATTAAGTAGGTGATTTATGGTGAATTATTTGGTGAAATGTGTCAGATCTGTCTTTCAGACAGATTTCAGGGCCTGCATTGAAAGCCAATTTTGGACATGTTGCAGCCAGAAATTCAACATATAAGAACTCTGATGAATTTTTAGAAAAACTTATTAACTTTTCAACAAGACCAAGAACACAAAATTCCATTGTGTGTGCAGGTGTCTAGTCCAATTTTGCTAAATTGTGTCAACACTGAAAATCAAACAGGCATATTGTAAAGATGGATTAAATGCACCCAATTTCTGAATTGAACATATATCAAGATTTTTATGGTTTTGGGGTAGAACTTCAAGATATACAAGCTCATATTTTTTTCGAACCCTAATTCGAGCTACAGTAATCAGAATCAAAGCAACAACACCCAATTGAAATTCAGGATTTCAAGGGGTTGGTTTTCCTAAGAATTTCATGGAATATTTTGTGAAATTGTAACATAGCCCATGAAATTTCACCATCTCTAATTCAAATTAAGTAAAACATGCTATAAAAACTTAATAGAAAAAATTATTTCATGGAATTCCAAACCAATAGGGTTCCTACCTCAAAAAGCTCAATTTTCTCTTCTCTTCCTCTTTCTTTCTTCTCCATCTTCTTCACTCTTCAAGCAATCATGGATTCCTTCTTTTAGGGCATGGAAATTAGGGTTTTCATTGGGAAAATAAGGGGAAAATGAGAGGGGGTGGCCGGCCTTGTGGTTGGGGAGAGGAAGAAAAGAAAACGAAAAGGGAAAAGAAAAGAAAACTAAAGAATGTTTTAGAACTCTCTTACAAAATATCACTTACTAGAATTTTCTTTAGCATAAGCATGCATATGTTAAAATGACCTTAATACCCTTCCAAAATTACCCCTCAAGTTTCAAGTATTTACAAGTTTGCCATTACTTTATGCACACACAACTTTAGGATGTACGCACAGCAGCTTTAGTCCAAATGACCGTTTTGCCCCTAACCTTTCTAAAAATTTACGGGGGTTGCCATTGACCCCTAACCCCTTTCACACGTGCATGGCTTTCCCCACACCCCCCATGCATGCCTACACATGCACACATGCACCACCCACCCACGTCCAACCCATTCCTGTTGTTTTACCCTCACGACGTCATGCACGCTTCTCCCGCTCTCATTCTCGATTTCTCGTTTCTTAGCCATGTATTACGGCCTAATTCCCCTCGTACTACACTACATACATCGATATCTACGTTTATTTCATGCCTACGTATGCATCGTAGGTAGAAATACCACGCGTATACAGTAGAATACACGTATAGTTCAAAACAGGGTATTACATCATACACACCTTAAAATAAAGTCCGTCCTCGGACTTCCTACGGTGTGAACCTTGTCGAGGTCAGCTAGGTATGATGGTCTTACTACCCATGAAGTACAAACAAGAATATGTATCTACACCACACTTATATACACCATATGTTTTATTGTCATTCACACACATCTGCATTACATACACATCACTACATACACATCACGGACACATCCTACTATTCATCTAGTAGCACATCCACATCACTATATGTATTCACTACATATATATACACACACACACACATAGGCATCATTCTCATGAATATCAAAACACATATGTACATACTAATAGATACATCACACACTTACCACAAATAGATCTCTATACGTATTATTATACATATCCAGATCACTACTCACATCTACATGATATGACATTATATCATATCCATATCACGTTACATGAGGCATTCATACATGTCATGCTCTCATATATATTTATATATCACAACACCTTCAAGTATAACGACTTACGTTCTACCTGCTTATATATTACACATACGTCTATATGCATGCACAGACATGCGACTATACACATCAATCCACACACATACTTGACAAACAGGGTCACCATCACGGTGTCACACCATAAGTACACCAGGTCTCTATACACTCAATACTTAGACATATAAGTTCATCCATGATTATATGCACATAAATATCTACGTATACACAATATTTAATCACATCCATACATACTCTTACGGCCACCTACTAACACATGCTTTATCAAGTCACTTAGGTTTGCAATCATAATTATAGATAAATATACACACAATCTCACATTCATAGCGAAGCACCTACTGCCTCACACAGATAGGTACATATACCACACGCAATATGCACAAGAGTGCACAAACATAATATGTTCACCACATATGTTATATATATATATATATATCCACCCTTGTATATTCTATGCTCATACTGCCATATTAGTCAAATAAATATAAATATCTAACTACACTTCACACATGCGTATACATATGCAAACAATCACACACATCTCCATACCTACATACCAAACAGTTTCATTCACTTATATTCATCAAAAATATATATACACACACCTATATTTCATACTCATCACATTCATACCCACACAGCATATGACTATACATACACACATGCTCTAGTACAGACCTACACATACATGCATACACATAGGGATACGCTTCTCCCTGATACACATAGATAGGCAACCATGTCGGAAAGATTCACATATGAACAAACAAGGAAATATATATATATATATATAAGAATATATTTATTCAACCAATATACACACAACCATATATTGCCTCTACTGCACGCTGCATATGCATGAACACATCCCTACACTCCATGTAACACGTATAATAGAAATCCATACAACCATAATACATATTCACATATACACATCAACTAATACACTACACGGATACTCTATATGATCCAATTATATGTACATACGCATTATGTACATGAAGAGGTATACATATCAATTCCATATATAGATATCAAAGCCTACACATAGCCAAATACATGTTTGCTCATACACGCCAGATTATTCTAATAGTAGGTATGCACACAAACATGCATATATATATATATATATATATATATATATATATATATATATATATATATATATATATATATATACATACATACATATACATACATACATACATACATACATACTAGGACCAAAACACCATGCACACACATTACCATGTATGAGCGCACACACTCATTCACACTTAGTATACATATCCTGCTATTACACACCTATACAGTCAAGCTACTCAAACTATACTAGCAGGTAGTCGGTAACTACCCATACCACTATATACCTAACATTCAATATGTCCACAATTTTATTAGCATACTAGCACATTCATAAATAAGTGCATTTCAATATTCATACACATTCAATAGATAACCACATCCCATATACGTACACATCCATATACTGATACATGCATATCAGAATATGGATCATTCACATACATATACGTATAACCACTCATAAGACAAACACCAATACACGTTCAATAATAACAACACATATACACAATCACACCACGCCAGCTGCAACACACCTACATACATACAAATATCTCATATACCAATACACAATCCCCCTCATGCCACAATATACATAAGGGTACATGCACTACATATACACCCAAATAGTCCTATAAACACCATTCTACGGGGTAGGCGTATAAACCAAAACTCCACTTAACTATGCAAACCCCGCCATCCCATTTATACACGTACTCCATAATCTCAAACCCTTATATCCATCACATCCTACAAGTGTTACACATCACACTTATATCCCTATCCCATATTAGACACGGTATAGAGCTAAGGGCCTCAACTTAGGTGGATGGGTCTAAAGCACCCCCACCCACCATAGGATACATCTACTCTAAATACCATAGAGCATTACTCATACTACCCGTACGCCCATTACTTATCTATATCGCTACATACACACCATATTTGGCCATATCACAACACCTATCTTCACGCAATAATACAACCCATGACCATATACCAAAGTAAAGCAATATACCAATTCCTATAGGCACATAGGCAGCACATACATATATTCTCAGTAATTTAAAATTTTTAACACACTAGGAATTCATACCTTAGTAATGCAACACTAGCGATATATATGCACTAACTTCCCACACATATATCTATACCCTTTACACATACAGGCTCACAAATATCCACACATATACACTTCCCCCATATCTAAAGACAATATAGACATTCCACTACTCCATCCATACAAGGGTAGATGTACCCACACATAGGAAAACACTTACATGCACGCATTTCATACATGCATATCCTCACTCACACCCTACAAGATATATATTCCCACTAGCTTATATGTACCCACCAATATACATCCACGAATTAACATATACATATCACCTATGTCTCAGAGTCACACAAGTATACCACAGACCTGCCTCACATATCCGTGTCATGTACTTTTATGGAGGCGAAATATACATACACTCAAGTATTCGCCCACCTAGTATATACACCCCACGCATATCCATACACCACTACAAGCATTCAGGATACATGTAACTTTCATGGCATTCAAATATTCAAGTATACGCAACTTGTATAATTCAAATCTCTAAGCACAACAATGCACTTATACACACTGATTCACTCCATTACATATACACGTGTATACCTACAATATACATGTATGGTATAATATATAGCAGAAAGTTCATCCCCGGACTCCCTAATGCTAGGGGTTTAAAGGTGGATCACTTAAGTCTCTAAGGTCACTAAGGTCACTACCCACCTTAGGGCTAACCTATCTCAATCACCTACTGAAGCATTACATGTACTATCCTTACGCATATCGCAGTACGATGACCTGCATGGGCCGCCAAAAACTGTCACGCCCCGCTCCCCAGGATACCTGGAATTTCTCTTTACTTTTTTCCCAATTATTTGAAAGAGTGAGTGTGATGAGAGAGGAAAATAAAGAGAAATGATTAACTGAACAAGCAGGCCACTGCCCACATGCTGGGATAGTACAAGTGAAGCCTCACAGTAATATCAAAACAACACCACAAATAGCTTAGATCAATAACAACATATCATATTTAACAACTTCCATTAATTTACATAGCCCAGGTACACCACTACATATACACCATCACTCTCCACCTCCAAGACAACCATGTCACTACATAAGCTACATCTCACACCAAGTGCTACCCCTGAAACCCAACTCCAAGTCACCTCCAGCCATGCTATCTCTGCTACCTGAAAAATGGGGAGGAGCACGTCAATGCGTGCCCCCGTAGGAACCAACTTGGATTGGAACATCATTTTAAGGTCATCAACCACTAAGTAAGGCATGAGAAATAAGACGTGTAAACTAAATAATATGGCAGAAAGTAAATAGCTAAGTGAGGGGTCATACCTGCGGCTTGATGTCGATCTACTGCAAGAAAAGGGTTAGCACGAATACTGATACAAATATTCATACAACCACATTCTAATCGGGGAATCCCATACTTGTCATAATGTCCATACACATCTCTTGTATCAAAGAACAATGAATTATACATACAAGGCTTGTCACTACAATACACAAACCATATACACAAATACACATACAAGGCACATACATATAAATATACATACAATGCACAACACGCAACACACATACATTGCATATATGCAACACATCACACACAATGGATATAATGATACATAATGATATACATGATGCAACATGAGATGCAATGCAACGCAATGCAACGCAATGCAATGCAATGCAATGTGATCCCATGAATGTACCGGCGTGTAAGTGTATCGTGATCTACTCCATGTAAGGGACCCTGCGGGGCTACACACACTAGAGGGGGGTGAATAGTGTAATAGAAAGCAAAGTGCTTAATTAAAAGTTACTAAAATTAAAGCACAATAAGCAGCGGAAATTAAACAGAGTGCTCAACAACAACAATCGCAAACACAGAGATTTTACCCTGGTTCCCCAAAACTTGGGTACGTCCAGCCACACCAGTATTCACTATATTCCCACACAGAGAAGTGAATACAAAATCCCACAAAGGGATACACTCCCACAAAGAGAGAGACCTCACCAAGAGGATTTAAGATTCCCACAAAGAGACATCCTCACTCTCACACAGAGAGACCTCACACAGAGGATTTGTTCTTTCATACAGAAAGAACCAAACTCCCACAAAGAGAGTAACTCCCACAAAGAGAGTAACTAATTCCCACAAAGAGAATTAGGGTTTCGAACACAAAACAAAACGAAACAACACTTACCTATGCATTGATATGATCTTACCAATGTGAAGAAGAAGGCATGCAAGTGAATGGCCAAGTGCTTGAGATTAGCTTTGATTGCACTTGTTGATCTTTCTCTCTTCTAGGAATGAATCCTAACACTTCTCACTTGAGTGTATGAAATGAAGAGAAGAAAGATGTTCTCCAAGAAAGGAATGAGATTGAAATCCCTTGGAGAAATTCCATAGAGCTTAGATGCTATAGCATAAGATTGAAGCTCTAATGAGGGAATGAGGGAGGAGTGGCTTAGAGAAGAGATTCAAAGATCTTCTTTGATTTCCTAGCCCTTTCCTAGAAGTCTAAATGAACTAAGCCAATCCCAATATATAGGAAGCCAAAGGAACCCATAAAACCAGCCAAAACCCCAAAGGGAAGAAATCTGCAACGGCTAGATTTTGGCAGTTTACGGCAAGAACAGTCGACTGATGATCATTAGACAGTCGACTGATCAACGGCTAGAAAATATCCCAACGGCTATAATCTGAGCCAGGACAGTCGACTGTAGAAGACTACACAGGCGACTGAAAAGCAGACAGTCGACTGTATATCCTTCATCAGGCGACTGCAGAAGGGATGGACAAGAAATAGAGAGCTGCACTCTTTCTCCAGTTTACGCACAGGCGACTGATATCAATAATACAGTCGACTGTCTATTAGCCAGGCGACTGTAAACCCTTCATCAGTCGACTGCTATAAAAGATGGAGAAAAGACAGAGAGAGATGCATATTTCGCACTTACGCCTTTCAGACGACTGAAGGCCATTTCACAGGCGACTATAAATATACAGGCGACTGTAAAGCAGCAACATGTGACTGTCTTGCAACATGAAAAATCCCAGAAAATGCAAGAAGCGCACAGGCGACTGTCGACCAATTCACATGTAACTGTAAGAATACAGGCGACTGTAAATTGAACATCAGTCGACGGATGCGAAAAGCTCATGATGAGTCAATAGAAAATTTGACTTGAGCTGTGCATCACAGTCGGCTGTAGAAGGCTCGACAGGCGACTGGTAATCACCCAGTCGACTGTAAAACCTTCAGCAGGCGACTGCAGGAGAGCCAGAGACCCCAAATGAGTCTTTGGGCAAGATGAACCTATTGGGTTAGATTCTATGATAATCCTAAGGCTCACTAAGATGGTGAAATGCATATGCATGAGAGTATGACCATCTATCAAGGCATTACAAAAATCCTAGACTCAAAAAAAGAAAAGCAAGTAATTGAAATTACATGGATTACAAATTGTATCTCCTAGAGTCTAAGTCTTCAAGCTTGATGCCTTGATGCTCTCCATCATCTCCAAGCTTTGGCACTCCTTGATGAGCTTCCCTTTATCAAGCTCCAAGCTTTGGCAATGCTCCTCTAGATGTCCATCCATCATCATACTCCAAGCTTTGGCTTCATTAGATGATCTTCATGACTTCATCCAAGCTTGAGCACACCATCACTCTTGGAGGTGTTTAAGATATCCCTTGTAATATCCCCCAAGCCTTATGCTTTGTCTCATCAACATATAATCATTAAGATAAACTGAGACTAAAACATAAGATTGATTAGCACACTAACATAATGTATTGATCATCATCAAAATAACATTAGTCTTGAAACCAAGAACTAACAATCTCCCCCTTTTTGATGATGACAATCCATTATGTCAAAATATAATAAACATTGAAATAAGCAATGTGTGCTAACAAACTCCCCCAATCAATATGCAAATGTGCAAAAAATATAAATATATAAAGCACAAATCATATTGATGGTTGTTATGCAAAAACATACCAATTGATAATAATGCATAAACAAGCATAAGGTATATTTTTACATAACCTATCTCTCTCCCCCATTGGCATATCAAAAAGATGGGTAATAGCCAAATAGGAAAACCAAGGGCAAGAGAAATAACCATCCCATATGCACAAACATAATATGAATGAAATTCAATGTGACATATGAATGGAAAAATAATGCTAGCAAGCAAAAATTCCATACTCCCCCATAATCATACAAAACATGCAAACATGGGAGTAATGGACACACTCACAAAAATGTGGGTACAAAATGTAAACATACAAGCATGGTACCCAAGCAATGAATAACAAAGTGAGTGAGCTAGCAAGTTGGAAACCAAACAAAAGTGGAGTTTGGTTACAGTATATAGTCATATGAAAATATAACATTACGCACATATGAATCTATATACGCATTCCTATCAAGCCTAGAAACATTCTTAGGAATCCACAAAGAAAGTGATTTGGGATTCTTAAGAAGAGGTTTGGTCAAGGCATGAGTAGGAGGTGAGGGTGCACGCTTATGAGGTGGAACATAAACATTGGCGTGCCCCGTGTGTGAAACATGCAAATTAGCATTAGAAGCATTCACACAAGCATTTCTACCATGCATAGGAACATGCGAAGCATGCAAAGATTTATCATCAATTCTAGCATGCAAGCAATAATGAGATTTCCTATGAGTAGAAACATCATGCATAGCATTCAAAGAAGAAGCATTCATATCAACATGTTTTTGAATAGGCTTCTTAATATATGCAAGACCGGAATACAAAAATGCATGATTTCTCTTTGGCTTAGAAATAATAGTTGATTTTAGGCCAAAAGAGTTGGTTGTGACTTTCTCATTAGAATGCTCCCCCATAAAATTTATTTGGGTGCTTCTACGAGAAGAGCTTGGTTTGTTCACCTTCAATGAAGAGGATCCCAAAACCGTGTCCTTACTTAATTTGAAATTTTCAATATGAGTAGACAATAGCTCACATTTCTTCAAAAGTGAAGAAATGTTGTCATCCCTCTTGGATAGACATGAGCTAAGCTCACAACATTTTGACTTGAGAGCCAATGTCTCATCTCTCAAAATGTTGTAATCACACTCCGAGTGCATCTTCTCCATTTGGAGTTTGAGAGAAGCATTCTCATCTCTCAAGGCACTCAATTGAGAAAGAAATCCTTCTTTCTCGGCATGCAAACAATGAATTTCCTGTTTATGAGTAGCATTTGCACTCTCCTTTAAAGATATATGAAATTCATTGACATACACTACTTGAGCTTTAAGAGACTCATTCTCTTTGCTCAACATGCACACACGTGAAGCAAGAGTAATCTTTTCTTGATTTAATGCAATGGTTTGTGTATCATCACAAGGTTTGGATGATAATAAAGTGTGTGTGTGTGCATCTCTCTCAAGCTTGTTATTATTTGCTTTGGGAGAGTCCATAAACAACGCATTATCATTTTCAATAAAATTAGCGCGTTGAACGAGAGAGTTACGAGATACCTCATTACTAACGATGCTCTCATCATCGCAAGATTCCTCTCCTCCATACTTTTCATCAAGATAATCCCATATCTCACCGGCCGTCTTGAGCTCCTTTACTTTCTTAGCAATTTTCGGAGACAAGGCATACTGCAACGCATTCCAAACTTTAGCATCCGAGGTGATAGACATTGACTCCTCGTGATCATCAAGCCATTGGAACATTTTCTTCCTCCATTTTAAGAAGTGTTTGCCTTTGAAGACGGGAGGGATGGAGAGGGGTTGTTAAGACTTAGAAGTCATGCTTGCAAAAGCCACCAAACCAAGGCTCTGATACCAACTGTAAGGGACCCTGCGGGGCTACACACACACACTAGAGGGGGGGTGAATAGTGTAATAGCAAGCAAAGTGCTTAATTAAAAGTTACTAAAATTAAAGCACAATAAGCAGCGGAAATTAAACAGAGTGCTCAACAACAACAATCGCAAACACAGAGATTTTACCCTGGTTCCCCAAAACTTGGGTACGTCCAGCCACACCGGTATTCACTATATTCCCACACAGAGAAGTGAATACAAAATCCCACAAAGGGATACACTCCCACAAAGAGAGAGACCTCACCAAGAGGATTTAGGATTCCCACAAAGAGACATCCTCACTCTCACACAGAGAGACCTCACACAGAGGATTTGTTCTTTCACACAGAAAGAACCAAACTCCCACAAAGAGAGTAACTCCCACAAAGAGAGTAACTAATTCCCACAAAGAGAATTAGGGTTTCGAACACAAAACAAAACGAAACAACACTTACATATGCCTTGATATGATCTTACCAATGTGAAGAAGAAGGCATGCAAGTGAATGGCCAAGTGCTTGAGATTAGCTTTGATTGCACTTGTTGATCTTTCTCTCTTCTAGGAATGAATCCTAACACTTCTCACGTGAGTGTATGAAATGAAGAGAAGAAAGATGTTCTCCAAGAAAGGAATGAGATTGAAATCCCGTGGAGAAATTCCCTAGAGCTTAGATGCTATAGCATAAGATTGAAGCTCTAATGAGGGAATGAGGGAGGAGTGGCTTAGAGAAGAGATTCAAAGATCTTCTATGATTTCCTAGCCCTTTCCTAGAAGTCTAAATGAACTAAGCCAATTCCAATATATAGGAAGCCAAAGGAACCCATAAAACCAGCCAAAAACCCAAAGGGAAGAAATCTGCAACGGCTAGATTTTGGCAGTTTACGGCAAGAACAGTCGACTGATGATCATTAGACAGTCGACTGATCAACGGCTAGAAAATATCCCAACGGCTATAATCTAAGCCAGGACAGTCGACTGTAGAAGACTACACAGGCGACTGAAAAGCAGACAGTCGACTGTATATCCTTCATCAGGCGACTGCAGCAGGGATGGACAAGAAACAGAAAGCTGCACTCGTTCTCCAGTTTACACACAGGCGACTGATATCAATAATACAGTCGACTGTCTATTAGCCAGGCGACTGTAAACCCTTCATCAGTCGACTGCTGTAAAAGATGGAGAAAAGACAGAGAGAGATGCATATTTCGCACTTACGCCTTTCAGACGACTGAAGGCCATTTCACAGGCGACTGTAAATATACAGGCGACTGTAAAAACAGCAACATGTGACTGTCTTGCAACATGGAAAATCCCAGAAAATGCAAGAAGCGCACAGGCGACTGTCGACCAATTCACAGGCAACTGTAAGAATACAGGCGGCTGTAAATTGAACATCAGTCGACTGATGCAAAAAGCTCATGATGAGTCAATAGAAAATTTGACTTGAGCTGTGCATCACAGTCGGCTGTAGAAGGCTCGACAGGTGACTGGTAATCACCCAGTCGACTGTAAAACCTTCAGTAGGCGACTGCAGGAGAGCCAGAGACCCCAAACGAGTCTTTGGGCAAGATGAACCTATTGGGTTAGATTCTATGATAATCCTAAGGCTCACTAAGATGGTGAAATGCATATGCATGAGAGTATGACCATCTATCAAGGCATTACAAAAATCCTAGACTCAAAAAAAGAAAAGCAAGTAATTAAAATTACATGGATTACAAATTGCATCTCCTAGAGTCCAAGTCTTCAAGCTTGATGCCTTGATGCTCTCCATCATCTCCAAGCTTTGGCACTCCTTGATGAGCTTCCCTTCATCAAGCTCCAAGCTTTGGCAATGCTCCTCTAGATGTCCATCCATCATCATGCTCCAAGCTTAGGCTTCATTAGATGATCTTCATGACTTCATCCAAGCTTGAGCACACCATCACTCTTGGAGGTCTTTAAGATATCCCTTGTAATATCCCCCAAGCCTTATGCTTTGTCTCATCAACATATAATCATTAAGATAAACTGAGACTAAAACATAAGATTGATTAGCACACTAACATAATGTATTGATCATCATCAAAATAACATTAGTCTTGAAACCAAGAACTAACACTCCGTTCTCAACTGTGGCAACTACCGATGGAGTTAAGTGGTGCCTACATGGTCACGGCCCACATCGAATCCCCCTGCCTCCTACTGTGGCTCTCGGTCCATGTAGTGCCATCTGTGTCCTAAAACATTGCCCATTCACATCATTTCTCATATTACAAATATATACATGTCCATTTCGCATGTTTCTCAATTTTTGTTTCATTGAGTCATTTCAGCGAACACTTGACGGGCGTAATTCATATCAAAGAAACACAATATCATTTACATGTGACATTTGCAAAATTAAACTATATTTCAAGTAACAAAAATAATCATGGATCATATAGGGAAGTTTAGCAACAATACACAATTAATATCACCACTCAAATACTTCAGCTTGCAGGAAAATTGCAAACAATCCAAACAATTGACTGATGTCACCCAATTATAATCAGAATTTAACAAAACTTTCCAAATGAAAGTTAAAGATATGTTAGTCCTGGATTCACATGTGAAATTTCATGTAAAAATATTAAGAAGGTGATTTATGGTGAATTATTTGGTGAAGTGTAACAGATCTATTTTTCAGACAGATTTCAGGGTCTGTATTGAAAGCCAATTTTGGACATGTTGCAGCCAGAAATTCGATATATAATAAATCTGATGAATTTTTAGAAAAATTTGTTAACTTTCCAACAAGACCAAGAACACAAAATTCCATTGTGTGTACAGGTGTCTAGGCCAATTTTGCTAAACAGTGTCAACACTGAAAATCAAACAGACATAATGTAAAGATGGATTTATTGCTCCCAATTTCTAAATTGAATATATATCAAGATTTATATGATTTTGGGGTATAACTTCAAGATCTACATGCTCATATTTTTGTCGAACCCTAATTCGAGCTACAGTAATCCGAATCAAAGCAACAACACCCAACAGAAATTCAGGATTTCAAGGGGTTGGTTTTCCTAAGAATTTCATGGAATATTTTGTGAAATTAAAACATAGCCCATGAAATTTCACCATTCCTAATTCAAATTAAGTAAAACATGCTATAAAAACTTAATATCAAAAATTACTTCATGGAATTCCAAACCAATAGGGTTCTTACCTCAAAAAGCTCAATTTTCTCTTCTCTTCCTCTTTCTTTCTTCTCCATCTTCTTCCCTCTTCAAGCAAGCATGGATTCCTTCTTTTAGGGCATGGAAATTAGGGTTTTCATTGGGAAAATAAGGGGGGAAAATGAGAGGAGGTGGCCGGCCATATGGTTGGGGAGAGGAAGAAAAGAAAATGAAAAGGGAAAAGAAAAGAAAACTAAAGAATGTTTTAGAACTCTCTTACAAAATATCATTTACTAGAATTCTCTTTAGCATAAGCATGCATATGTTAAAATGAACTTTATACCCTACCAAAATTACCCCTCAAGTTTCAAGTATTTACAAGTTTGCCATTACTTTATGCACACACAACTTTAGGATGTACGCACAACAGCTTTAGTCCAAATGACCGTTTTTCCCCTAACCTTTCTAAAAATTTACGGGGGTTGCCATTGACCCCTTACCCCTTTCACACTTGCATGGCTTTCAACACACACACCCATGCAGGCCTACACATGCACACATGTACCACCCACACACGTCCAACCCATTCCTGTTGTTTTACACTCACGATGTCATTCACGCTTCTCCCGCACTCATTCTCGCTTTCTCGTTTCTTAGCCATGTATTACGGCCTAATTCCCCTCGCACTACGCTACATACATCAATATCTATGTTTATTTCATGCCTACGTATGCATCGTAGGTAGAAATATAACGTGTATACAGTAGAATACACGTATAGTTCAAAACAGGGTATTACATCATACCCACCTTAAAATAAAGTCCGTCCTCCTACTTCCTAAGGTGTGAACCTTGACGAGGTCAGCTAGGTATGATGGTCTTACTACCCATGAAGTACAAACAAGAATATGTATCTACACCACACTTATGTACACTATATGTTTTATTGTCATTCATACACGTCTGAATTACATACATATCACGGACACATCCTACTATTCATCTAGTAGCACATCCACATCACTATATGTATTCACTACATATATATATATATATATATATATATATATATATATATATATATATATATATATATATATATATATATATATATATATATATATATATATATATATATATATATATATATATATATATATATATATATATATGAGAATAATGGCTATCATACGCCATATGAGAGCTTCTCTCATACGCCCTCTCACATAAAGCACCCAAGTACAAACAAGTACAAGCCCATGTGGGCTTGTACTTGGGTGCTTTATGTGAGAGGGAGTATGAGAGAAGCTCTCATATGGCGTATGATACCCATTAATCCCTATATATATATATATATATATATATATATATATATACATACATACATACATACATACATACATACATACATACATACATACATACATACATACATACATAGGCATCCTTCTCATAGATATCTAAACACATATGTATGTACTAATAGATACATCACACACTTACCACAAATAGATCTCTATACGTATTATTATACATATCCAGATCACTACTCACACCTATATGATATGACATTATATCACATCCATATCACGTTACATGAGGCATTCATACATGTCATGCTCTCATATATATTTATATATCACAACACCTTCAAGTATAACGACTTACGTTCTACCTGCTTATATATTACACATACGTCTATATGCATGCACAGACATGCGACTATACACATCAATCCACACACATACTTGACAAACATGGTCACCATCACGGTGTCACACCATAAGTATACCAGGTCTCTACACACTCAATACTTAGACATATAAGTTCACCCATGATTATATGCACATAAATATCTACATACACACAATATTTAATCACATCCATACATACTCTTACGGCCATATACTAACACATGCATGATCAAGTCACTTAGGTCTGCAATCATAATTATAGATAAATATACACACAATCTCACATTCATAGGGATGCACCTACTGCCTCACACAGATAGGTACATATACCATACGCAATACGCACAAGAGTGCACAAACATAATATGTTCCTCCCATAAGTTATATATATAGCCACCCTTGTATATTCTATGCTCATACTGCAATATTAGTCAAATAAATATAAATATCTATCTACACTTCACGCATGCGTATACATATGCAAACAAGCACACACATCTCCATACCTACATACCAAACAGTTTCATTCACTTATATTCATCAAAAATATACACACCTATATTTCATACTCATCACATTCATACCCACACTGCATATGACTATACACACACACATGCCCTAGTACAGACCTACACATACATGCATACACACAGGGATACGCTTCTCCCTGATACACATAGATAGGCAGCCATGTCGGAAAGATTCACTTATGAACAAACAAGGATATATATATATATATACACACACACACACACAACCAATATACACACAACCATATATTGCCTCTACTGTACACTGCACATGCATAAACACATCCCTACACTCCATTGTAACACGTATAATAGAAATCCATACAACCATAATACATATTCACATATACACATCAACCAATACACTACACGGATACTCTATATGACCCAATTATATGTACATACGCATTATGTACATGAAGAGGTATACATATCAATTCCATATAATTCCATATATAGATATCTAAGCCTACACATAGCCAAATACGTGTTTGCTCATACAGGCCAGATTATTATTCTAATAGTAGGTATGCACACAAACATGCATATATATACATACTAGGACCAAAACACCATGCACACACATTACCATGTATGAGCGCCCATACCCATTCACACTTAGTATACATATCCTGCTATTACACACCTATACAGTCAAGCTACTCAAACTATACTAGCAGGTAGTCGGTAACTACCCATACCACTATATACCTAACATTCAATATGTCCACAATTTTATTAGCATACTAGCACATTCATAAATAAGTGCATTTCAATATTCATACACATTCAATAGATAACCACATCCCATATACGTACACATCCATATACTGATACATGCATATCAGAATATGGATCATTCACATACATATACGTATAACCACTCATAAGACAAACACCAATACACGTTCAATAATAACAACACATATACACAATCACACCACGCCAGCGGCAACACACCTACATACATACAAATATCTCATATACCAATACACAATCCCCCCTCATGCCACTATATACATAAGGGTACATGCACTACATATACACCCAAATAGTCCTATAAACACCATTCTACGGGATAGGCGTATAAACCAAAACTCCACTTAACTATGCAAACCCTGCCATCCCATGTATACACGTACTTCATAATCTCAAACCCTTATATCCATCACATCCTATAAGTGTTACACATCACACTTATATCCCTATCCCATATTAGACACGGTATAGAGCTAAGGGCCTTAACTTAGGTGGATGGGTCTAAAGCACCCCAACCCACCATAGGATACATCTACTCTAAATACCCTAGAGCATTACTCATACTACCTGTACGCCCATTACTTATCTATATCGCTACATACACACCATATTTGGCCATAGCACAACACCTATCTTCACGCAATAATACAACCCACGACAATATACTAAAGTAAAGCAATATACTAATTCCTATAGGCACATAGGTAGCACATACATGTATTCTTAGTTATTTACAATTTTTAACACACTAGGAATTCATACCCTAGTAATGCAACACTAGCGATATATATGCACTAACTTCCCACACATATATCTATACCCTTTACACATACAGGCTCACATATATCCACACATATACACTTCTCCCCGTATCTAAAGACAATATAGACATTCCACTACTCCATCCATACAAGGGTAGATGTACACACACATAGGAAAACACTTACATGCACGCATTTCATACATGCATATCCTCACTCACACCCTACAAGATATATATCCCCACTAGCTTATACGTACCCACCAATATACATCCATGAATTAACATATACATATCACCTATGTCTCAGAGTCACACAAGTATACCACAGACCTGCCTCACATATCCGTGTCATGTACTTTTATGGAGGTGAAATATACATACACTCAAGTATTCGCCACCTAGTATATACACCCCACGCATATCCATACACCACTACAAGCGCACGGCGTAGTGGCGAGCGGGTATCGAACACGAGGAGGTGGTGTTGGTTCCAATCTATCCTAGGTTGGCTCGACTACGAATCAATTATTGGTGGAGATGGCTATGGTATGATGTAATGGCAATGGTGATGGATGTCGGTGTCGGAGATATAGAAATCTGTCAAATATCAATTCAAATACAATATAATAAAAGAGGGAATTTGCCTTGCGGCGATCCTGTCACAATCGTCGGGCAAAGTATGGGGATATAAAATCAAATAAAGACGTCTAGGGCTAGGGAATCCCCACTACGGACCGTCATGCATCATTGTGAATAGTGAATCTCAATATTACTAGACTTGCGTTGAGGTGAACTAGTCGCAACTTAATGGAGAACCAAGCTCACGCTCTCGTGCTATTGCCGGTCTATAGCAAACCTAGGTTAGGGCCCAATCTCTTGCAAACCCTAACCTAAGCCACTAGCATGAGGATCGACATCATCGTCCAATCGCTCCTCGAGCCCACTCTCGTGCAAACTCGAGTTACGATCTAGGTTGTGATAGTTCGTATTCGGCCAATCTCTTGCAAACGAATATGTGTATAGATTTACAATTAAAAATCCTAGCTTTGGTCCAATCTCTTGCAAACCAAATCTAGAGAAACCCAATTGTAAACCTAAATCGAATATCTAGGGCCTTCCCATCGATTAGAATCCAATCTCTTGCAAATCCCAAATCGATGGAAATCCCTAGCTATCCGGAGGAAATCAATCACAACCTAACCTCCTAGCAATTCTAGTAATTTAGAAATTCATTCATCACAAATATGAAATTAGATCCATAGGGTTCATCCCCAAACCCTAGAACAACAAATCTACTCTAGCATAGCAATAAGGATATGAGAATCAATAGAAATCATTGCTTGCATACAAAAAGATGGAAAAACAAAGATTCAAATAATAAGAATAGAAATACTTAGCTTAGATGAAGAATTCCAATCCAAATACAAGCTTTTTGATCCAAGAGGGGGCCTAGGGCATGGCCTAACCTCTAAAATAAACTCTAATAAAACATAATGGGGATCCCCTCTAATGGTGGCTACAAACCCCTTAAATACTCCCCCAAAACCCTAGCAAGAAACCCTAGAAAACCCCTCAAATTCGTGCCCAAAAACAGCCCAAACCGCAACTTAAAATCTGGGCCCAGGCCGCACTCGGCCGAGTGGAATATGTGACCCGGCCGAGTGACACTGACATGCAAATTCCAGCACTGCAGCATCAACTTGCAGAAATTCCCTAGATTTCATCCGACCTCCGATTTGCGCGTTCTTGGCGGCGTTGGAACCGTCATGAAGTCTACTATCCATAAAAAATATGAGAAAAATACTTTGATTGCTGGAATGATAGCAGATTTCAAAAGAGTGAGAGGCTGTCTGAAAATCTGGGCGCTGCATGTCCTCGGCATCACTCGGTCGAGTGGCAAATGTCACTCGGCCGAGTGGCATTTGGTACTCGGGCGGACGGCTTTCGTCACTCGGCCGAGTCGGGCTTCTGGGGCAGACTGACGGATTACAGTAAGTTGGACATTTTGGCTTGCCGTCGTCTGGGTGCCACTCGGGCGGACGGAGTCTCCGCACTCGGCCGAGTCGGCGTGCGATGCTCGACCGAGTGCACGCTGATACATCTCTGTTGCGTGTCCGATCTGGCCGGCCGAGTGGGGTCTCAATGCTCGTCCGAGTGACTCCTTCACTCGGCCGAGTGGCATGCTGAAAATGCCCAATCTTCATCTTTTCGCTCCCCCCGTCGCTCCTACGGCGTTCTTTCTTCTTCCACTCCTCTTCCATTGCAGAATAACCCTCAAAAGGGCCATGGTTGACACTTCAGAGTGGGCGCAAATCCTCTTGATCTCATAATAGATCAAAATCGCTCCATATATCCTGAAATACGACAAAAACAAGAAATAGTGAAAAGCATCACAATATTGTCGAATAATCGTGAAAAGCGTGATATGGGCGATCAAAACGGTATGCAAATATGCAGAAAAAAGGTGTAAAATATGGACCGATCAAAATCCCCCAAGCTTACCTCTTACTCGTCCTCGAGGAAGATAAGTAAAAAGACGAACTCGGGAGATGAAAAATAAGGGAAATGAAATAAAAGAATACGAAGTGGAAGGGGTCGCTAGATTCTTCTCTCAGATCTCAAGGCATAAGCTACACATCACGATAACTTGGAAAATACAAATCACATGCTATGAGGATTTCATATCTTACATAAACATGGTACTTGCAAGCTTTTAAGAACAACAAAAGGGATTCTCTAAATTCATACAATCAGTTCATATCCACGTCACGCATTTCATAGGATTCAATATACAAATGTTGGCGATGCACTTTTCAATCAAAAGTTATAAATGAAGCATATATGATACACACCAAGCATGCAATGGAGAATAGAATAAGAGTCATGGCATTCACATATTTGTTTCAAATCATGAAAAATCTCCATATCTAATATATTGTGCTAAGTTTCAGCATTATCAAACTTCCCCATTCGTGCGCCTCTCCACTCTAACGTCGCACTCACTCATATGGTCAAATGAGTTCACCCCCCCCCCCCAAGCTTAGCTTGAGGCATCGCATCTAAAGGAATATGATAGTGAAAAATGGGATTTTTGCCTTGGTTTTCCCAAGTATTTTGTGGCTCCAATAATGAGATAGAGAAACATTTTTTTTTCTTTTTTTCTTTTTTTTTGAACTTTTTTGTTTCTCACTTTTCTTTTTGGATTTTTGTAGGAGCTATATGATTTGTATTTTTGGCTTTTGGCTCCTTTTTGGCTTTTTGGACTTTTGGAGCTAACTTTTTCTTTTGTGGGGATTTTTGGGAAATAGATGCGATATAATTAGATTTAGGAGGTGAACTCAAGTGACATGTAGAGAATAAAAAGATATATGTGGAGGAAGAAATAATGTAACACTCGGTTCACTCTAAGATGTGCACAAACGGTTCAATAAGATAATACATCAACTAAAACTCATATGTAAGCATGGATATTCTCAATCATCTCAATAAATAGCGAAGTCAAGCAGTAAAGTTTACAAACATATCAGGCATGCAACAGAAGGTGAATGAGACAATAAAACTGATGCTTCAGATATACTAATGATGCGTGAATCTTGGTGCATTTCCAACAAAAGCATACTAAACACTAATCCATACATTTAGTTTCAATTAATATCATGCATTCATGTAGAGGAATCATCAAAAGAAATAGATTTGCAAGCACATGTGAATAGCAAGACTATGGAATACTCTAAGTAGCATGGCAAGGAATAATAAGCATCGTGATGGGTGCTAAAGCAATAAGAGATATCATCATACAAAACTCATCTAGCGGAAGAAGAGAAAGGAAAATAAAGAAATAAAAATAAAAGAGGGGAAAGAAAAGAAAATCAAGCACACAATATGATGCATGAACATACATAAAAGGAAAATAAGATGGAAAAATCAAAAAGATGATGCAAAAATTTTGAAAATTTTTAAAAAAAAACCCTAAAATAAAGTAAAAATGCAACTAATGCATCTAAATGGCATGGAAATGCACTCCCCCAAGCTTAAACTTCACATTGTCCTCAATGTGATCATAATGAAAGAATATGAGGAACAACGATAATAATAAGGGGGTGAATGAAAAATGATGAAATGAATGACATGAAATCCTAATGCAACTACATGCACATACAATGATGCATGAGAGCGCTTTCCCCCAAGCTTATACCAAACAATCTTATTCAAATGACTCGATCAAAAATATCACGGCTTCGCTAAGCGATATCAAGTCAAACAAATAAGAAAGTAAGGTTTCACTTGAAAGAAATGCTCGGTGGGTGGTGAGCAAAAAGGATGTGACACATCAAAATATAAAGTGGGCAATTAATATATAATGGGTTTGTGGTGTAAAAATTTTTGTTGCCGTCATATGAGGTGATATTTATTCAAGCAAATCTATACGGTCCTCTCGCTATCGAGAGGATTCGGGTTTATTGAAAGCATAAAAATTTCTACACTACTGGATTGATATCACCTATAGCAAAAGGCGGATCCAGTATCTTTTCCGGTGCAGGCAACTGCTCCAACTGCTCCTTCCGTGGCTCTGCCAGGCGCACATGTCCACGGACACCAACGAACTCTAGCAATGCATCCTCCAGCATTCCCACAAGGACTCCACATGTACCCTGCAGAGAATAGGATGCATCAGTTCGCTGCAAAAATTTCACCCTCATAATAAAAGTATTCCAAAGAGGATCGTCAATAGAAATATATGAAATAAATAGTGGTGGACGATACTTCCCTGGAAATAATCCAATATCCTCACGTGCCGTGATAGCTGTCTCCACGGTGTCTTCTCTATGCTGCTCAGGTAAATCTAGATCATAGGTGTGGACCCCATCAAGATGCTCCTCATCATCGTCGGACTCATCCCAGTGCACCCCTTGATCATATTCATATGTGTCCATGGGTGCTAACTCCTCGCTCTCCTCCACATATACGTCCCATCGTACCTCTTGATCGTATGTACATGAATCCTGCAAAAGGCACGATGAATCATAAAAAAACATCATACACTGGAGGTAAATCAAAGATAAAGGGCGAGGGAGTAAAGAGATCTCCCTGAAGGGGAGCCATAAGCTCTGTGGGGTAGTCCTCTACGTCAGTGGGAGGATGAGGTGGCTACGGAAGCTCTAATGGAGGAGGATAGTGCTCGGGATCCTCATGAATGGCTGTTTCCTCGTCCCGATGCATGACCTCCTCGGTGATAAGCTTTGGCTCTGTGTGTAAGGCCTCCTCAAAAGCATGCTCTGGCTCGATAGTGTGCTCATTTGCCTTCTCATCAACTATCAATGTAGGCTCTCCCTGGAATGGTGATGCTGGCTGCTCATGTGTGTCAGCTTGTGGGGATGTATCATGTGGAAGGGAATGCCCGCAAGAAATCCGAAAATATAGTCTATCCCCCTCAAGTCTGACATGGATGTCCTCCTCAATTGTTCCTGCAGCTGAAACACGGTTCATAACAAAATCTGCGAATCGTAGCTCAAATGCACCACCTGCCGTAATGCTCTCTGAACCGGTGAACCTCACTGACTCCAAGAGACCCTCCAATAATCTCTGAAATGCGTCCTCCTCTGGCTGCGCATATGACTCGGTTTCTGCTTCCTTCACTGCCTCTTCGTCCATCCACTCTTCATATGCAATAGATGTATCGTAGGAAGTGGGATCGACGACGGCACATTCTGGCTCTGGTAGTAAGTCTGGCGATGCTTGTTGCCCATAAAATGAAGAAGCAGAACTGATATCTTTGGAAATCCCTTCAACCTTAAGCATGAGCATATTCATTTCAAGTTGCCTCTTCACCCGTTCCAATAGAAGGTTACCCTTTTCAAGCCCGGCTTGCACTTCAACCTGGTGTGCATGCATCTCATCAAAAAAGATCCTTTGTCTCTCATCAAGCTCGGGCCAGTGCATCTCCTCAAAAAGGTATTCGCCCATCTGAGCACTCTGATCAAAATAGTATTCTCCCATCTGAGCACTCTGATCATAATAGTATTTTCCCATCTGAGCACTCTGATCAAAATAGTAATCTCCCGTCTGAGCATTCTGATCAAAATCTGTGGTCCACGTAGTATAATCCATAGCACCTGATCAACAAAGATAAATACCTGGAGAAAAGATATCAGTGGCACAAAAGAATATAGAAATGATAATAATGGTGGCAGGGGTGAAAATTTCCTTTTTATTTATTTATTTATTTTTCGTAGTCTAATCAACCTAATTGTGACAAATTGGCACCAACGGAAACACCTCCCCGGCAACGGCGCCAAAAACTTGATCGCTCCAAAATGCAACCCAAGAGCACGACCAAAAACTTGGTCGGCCCCCGGATATACACCCCGGAGAACGATTGTAGTTTTACCGCAAGCGCACGGCGTAGTGGCGAGCGGGTATCGAACACGAGGAGGTGGTGTTGGTTCCAATCTATCCTAGGTTGGCTCGACTACGAATCAATTATTGGTGGAGATGGCTATGGTATGATGTAATGGCAATGGTGATGGATGTCGGTGTCGGAGATATAGAAATCTGTCAAATATCAATTCAAATACAATATAATAAAAGAGGGAATTTGCCTTGCGGCGATCCTGTCACAATCGTCGGGCAAAGTATGGGGATATAAAATCAAATAAAGACGTCTAGGGCTAGGGAATCCCCACTACGGACCGTCATGCATCATTGTGAATAGTGAATCTCAATATTACTAGACTTGCGTTGAGGTGAACTAGTCGCAACTTAATGGAGAACCAAGCTCACGCTCTCGCGCTATTGCCGGTCTATAGCAAACCTAGGTTAAGGCCCAATCTCTTGCAAACCCTAACCTAAGCCACTAGCATGAGGATCGACATCATCGTCCAATCGCTCCTCGAGCCCACTCTCGTGCAAACTCGAGTTACGATCTAGGTTGTGATAGTTCGTATTCGTCCAATCTCTTGCAAACGAATATGTGTATAGATTTACAATTAAAAATCCTAGCTTTGGTCCAATCTCTTGCAAACCAAATCTAGAGAAACCCAATTGTAAACCTAAATCGAATATCTAGGCCTTCCCATCGATTAGAATCCAATCTCTTGCAAATCCCAAATCGATGGAAATCCCTAGCTATCCGTAGGAAATCAATCACAACCTAACCTCCTAGCAATTCTAGTAATTTAGAAATTCATTCATCACAAATATGAAATTAGATCCATAGGGTTCATCCCCAAACCCTAGAACAACAAATCTACTCTAGCATAGCAATAAGGATATGAGAATCAATAGAAATCATTGCTTGCATACAAAAAGATGGAAAAACAAAGATTCAAATAATAAGAATAGAAATACTTAGCTTAGATGAAGAATTCCAATCCAAATACAAGCTTTTTGATCCAAGAGGGGGCCCTAGGGCATGGCCTAACCTCTAAAATAAACTCTAATAAAACATAATGGGGATCCCCTCTAATGGTGGCTACAAACCCCTTAAATACTCCCCCAAAACCCTAGCAAGAAACCCTAGAAAACCCCTCAAATTCGTGCCCAAAAACAGCCCAAACCGCAACTTAAAATCTGGGCCCAGGCCGCACTCGGCCGAGTGGAATATGTGACCCGGCCGAGTGACACTGACATGCAAATTCCAGCACTGCAGCATCAACTTGCAGAAATTCCCTAGATTTCATCCGACCTCCGATTTGCGCGTTCTTGGCGGCGTTGGAACCGTCATGAAGTCTACTATCCATAAAAAATATGAGAAAAATACTTTGATTTCTGGAATGATAGCAGATTTCAAAAGAGTGAGAGGCTGTCTGAAAATCTGGGCGCTGCATGTCCTCGGCATCACTCGGTCAAGTGGCAAATGTCACTCGGCCGAGTGGCATTTGGTACTCGGGCGGACGGCTTTCGTCACTCGGCCGAGTCGGGCTTCTGGGGCAGACTGACGGATTACAGTAAGTTGGACATTTTGGCTTGCCGTCGTCTGGGTGCCACTCGGGCGGACGGAGTCTCCGCACTCGGCCGAGTCGGCGTGCGATGCTCGGCCGAGTGCACGCTGATACATCTCTGTTGCGTGTCCGATCTGGCCGGCCGAGTGGGGTCTCAATGCTCGGCCGAGTGACTCCTTCACTCGGCCGAGTGGCATGCTGAAAATGCCCAATCTTCATCTTTTCGCTCCCCCGTCGCTCCTACGGCGTTCTTTCTTCTTCCACTCCTCTTCCATTGCAGAATAACCCTCAAAAGGGCCATGGTTGACACTTCAGAGTGGGCGCAAATCCTCTTGATCTCATAATAGATCAAAATCGCTCCATATATCCTGAAATACGACAAAAACAAGAAATAGTGAAAAGCATCACAATATTGTCGAATAATCGTGAAAAGCGTGATATGGGCGATCAAAACGGTATGCAAATATGCAGAAAAAAGGTGTAAAATATGGACCGATCAATATCCATACACCACTACAAGCATTCAGGATACATGTAACTTTCATGGCATTCAAATATACAAGTATACGCAACTTGTATAATTCAAATCTCTAAGCACAACAATGCACTTATACACACTGGTTCACACCGTTACATATACACGCGTATACCTACAATATACATGTATGGTATAATATATAGCAGAAAGTTCATCCCCGGACTCCCTAATGCTAGGGGTTTAGGGTGGATCACTTAAGTCTCTAAGGTCACTAAGGTCACAACCCACCTTAGGGCTAACCTATCCCAATCACCTACAGAAGCATTATATGTACTATCCTTACGTACATCGTAGTGCGGTGACCTGCATGGGCCGCCAAAAACTGTCACGCCCCGCTCCCCAGGATACCTGGAATTTCTCTTTACCCTTTTTCCCAATTATCCGTAAGAGTGAGGGTGATGAGAGAGGAAAATAAAGAGAAATGAGTAACTGAACAAGCAGGCCACTGCGCACATGCTGGGATAGTACAAGTGAAGCTTCACACTAATATCAAAACAACACCATAAATAGCTTAGATCAAAAACAACATATCATATTTAACAACTTCCATTAATTTACATAGCCCAGGTACACCAATACATATACACCATCACTCTCCACCTCCAAGACAACCATGTCACTACATAAGCTACATCTCATACCAAGTGCTACCCCTGAAACCCAACTCCAAGTCACCTCCAGCCATGCTACCTCTGCTACCTGAAAAATGGGGAGGAGCACGTCAATGCGTGCCCCAGCAGGAACCAACTTGGATTGGAACATCATTTTAAGGTCATCAACCACTAAGCACGGCATGAGAAATAAGACATGTAAACTAAATAATATGGCAGAAAGTAAATAGCTAAGTGAGGGATCATACCTGTCGCTTGATGTCGATCTACTGCAAGAAAAGGGTTAGCACGAATACTGATACAAATATTCATACAACCACATTCTAATATGGGATCACATACTTGTCATAATGTCCATACACATCTATTGTAAAAAAGAACAATGAATTATACATACAAGGCTTGTCACTACAATACACAAACCATATACATAAATACACATACAAGGCACATACATATAAATATACATACAATGCACAACACGCAACACGCATACATTGCATATATGCAACACATCACACATAATGGATATAATGATACATAATGATGCACATGATGCAACATGAGATGCAATGCAATGGGATCCCATGAATGTGTCAGCGTGCAAGTGTATAGTGATCTACTCCGTTCTCAACTGTGGCAACTACAGATGGAGTCAAGAGGTGCATACACGGTCACGGCCCACTGTGAATCCCCCAGCCTCCTACTGTGGCTCTCGCTCCATGTAGTGCCATCCGTGTCCTAAAAAATTGCACATTCACATCATTTCTCATATTACAAATATATACATGCCCATTTCGCATGTTTCTCAACTTTTGTTTCATTGAGTCATTTCAGCGAACACTTGACGATCGTAATTCATATCAAAGAAACACAATATCATTTACATGTGACATTTGCAAAATTAAACTATATTTCAAGTAACAAAAATAATCATGGATCATATAGGGAAGTTTAGCAACAATACACAATTAATATCACCACTCAAATACTTCAGCTTGCAGGAAAATTGCAAACAGTCCAAACAATTGACTGATGTCACCCAATTATAATCAGAATTTAACAAAACTTTCCAAATGAAAGTTGTAGATATGTTAGTCCTGGATTCACAGATAAAATTGCATGTAAACATATTAAGTAGATGATTTATGGTGAATTATTTGGTGAAGTGTGTCAGATCTGTTTTTCAGACAGATTCCAGGGTCTGTATAGAAAGCCAATTTTGGACATGTTGCAGCCAGAAATTCGACATATAAGTCATCTGATGAATTTTTAGAAAAACTTGTTAAATTTTCAACAAGACCAAGAACACAAAATTCCATTGTGTGTGCAGGTGTCTAGGCCAATATTGCTAAACTGTGTCAACACTGAAAATCAAACAGACATATTGTAAAGATGGATTTATTGCTACTAATTTCTGAATTGAACATATATCAAGATTTATATGATTTTGGGGTAGAACTTCAAGATCTACAAGCTCATATTTTTGTCGAACCCTAATTCGAGCTACAGTAATCAGAATCAAAGCAACAACACCCAACAGAAATTCAGGATTTTAAGGGGTTGGTTTTCCTAAGAATTTCATGGAATATTTTGTGAAATTAAAACATAGCCAATGAAATTTCACCATCCCTAATTCAAATTAAGTAAAACATGCTATAAAAATTTAATAGCAAAAATTATTTCATGGAATTCCAAACCAATAGGGTTCCTACCTCAAAAAGCTCAATTTTCTCTTCTCTTCCTCTTTCTTTCTTCTCCATCTTCTTCCCTCTTCAAGCGAGCATGGATTCCTTCTTTTAGGGCATGGAAATTAGGGTTTTCATTGGGGAAATAAGAGGGAAATGAGAGGAGGTGGCCGGCCATATGGTTGGGGAGAGGAAGAAAAGAAAATGAAAAGGGAAAAGAAAAGAAAACTAAAGAATGTTTTAGAACTCTCTTACAAAATATCATTTACTAGAATTCTCTTTAGCATAAGCATGCATATGTTAAAATGAACTTTATACCCTTCCAAAATTACCCCTCAAGTTTCAAGTACTTACAAGTTTGCCATTACTTTATGCACATACAACTTTAGGATGTACGCACAACAACTTTAGTCCAAATGACCGTTTTGCCCCTAACCTTTCTAAAAATTTACGGGGGTTGCCATTGACCCCTAACCCCTTTCACACTTGCATGGCTTTCCCCACCCACACCCATGCATGCCTACACATGCACACATGCACCACCCACACACGTCCGACCCATTCCTGTTGTTTTACACTCACGACGTCATTCACGCTTCTCCCGCACTCATTCTCGCTTTCTCGTTCTTAGCCAGATATTACGGCCTAATTCCCCTCGTACTACGCTACATACATCGATATCTACGTTTATTTCATGCCTACATATGCATCGTAGGTAGAAATACCACGCGTATACAGTAGAATACACGTATAGTTCAAAACAGGGTATTACATCGATCCTCGTCGGTCGAGAGCCAAGGGGCCACTCCCTCCCCCCCGAACGGTCCATGTCGGATGAGAGACGAGGGGCCATCCCCTCAACACCAAACGATTCTCGTCGGACGTAAGCCGATGGGCCACTCCCCTCGCCAGCGAACGAATCTCTAGACGTAAACTGAGGGGCAACTCCCTCGCCATCAAACGATCCTCGTCGAACGTGAGTCGAGAGGCTACTTCCCTCGCCATCGAACGACTCTCGTTGGATGTCAGCTGAGGGGCAACTCCCCTCCCCACAAAACGTCTCTCGTCAGATTTAAGCCGAGGGGCCACCCTCTCGCCACCAAATGACTCTTCGTCGACTTAAGCCAAGGGGCTACTCTCCTCACCACCAAACGATCCTCGTCGGACGAAAGCCAAGGGGCCATCCCCTCTCCACCAAGTGAATGACTACACGATCAAGAGCCGATTCCTTGCGAGCCAAGCAAGCTAAGCAATCGGGGCCGACTACACAAACTGTGGTTATACTTTGAAGTCATCGCAACTGATCTACTGACGAATCTTGACCTCAACTGTAAGCCGATGGGACGCATCCCTTGCCTGTCGACCTAACTCGGTCCCAGCTATAATTCAAGAGATTACTTTTCTTGCAAGCCGACCTGACTATCCGACCAAAGTTACTTCCTCCTCATGCTTATCACATCACCCGACCGCAACCTTTATAGCGGTTAAGCTTGAGCGATGGGGGCCATTGTTACATCATATATGACTAGCCATTGTTAGACCATTGATGTTGGATATGGAAGACGTTAGTACACCCTTGTAGGGGATGTACGAGGGAATACGGACCTCGAACGTCGCGTACACGAAGTCGTACGCAAAGGGAATATGTTCCCTTACGGAGAGGATCTCTAGATTGATGGGAAAGTCGCATTATGTGTGCATAAGTGCATGCGACATATGGCTAATAAAGGGGTAATATCTTAAGCTTATATTGTACCATGCATATGGTACAACTTAAGCTTATAATATGCCATGTACAATGGTACACCTTAGTTAAATTGTTCCAAAGGAACACTTGATCCTAAAATAACTACCTTGGGGGCTATAAATAAGACCCAATGGTAGCCATTTTCCTTACATCTTTTGCATGCTATTCATGCATGCATCTTCATCCTAGCGAAGCTCTGCCGAAATATTTCCTCTCCCTCTATCCGAGTTCTTAATCTAAAGTAGAGATTTAGATTGTGGATTTAGTAGCCTTACTCCGTTCGTGAGAAGACTCGATCCGTCGTGGCGAATCCGAAGGCAAAGTTCCGAGACTGCCGTGCCGCATACGCAAGCGTAAGTCTCAACTTTATTTATCGATCCTAACTCTGTTTTGGCAGGATCCTACATTGGTATCAGAGCCATATGGGTTCGCCCCGGTCAAACCGTCGTCCCGTCGAAACTATGAACGAGTCGTTGTCTTTTTCACGAATGGGTCTCCTACCATTACGGATATGGTAGGAACGCTTCGTGACGGAGAGAACGCAGCGGTTGTTCTTTTCACGTTAGGGTCTCCTATCATTACGGATATGGTAGGAACTCTCCGTGACGGGAAGAACCGACCGTTCACGTAGTATGTTATTTATTTTTGGCACACGGCCATTAGGAAATAACTAATTTCTCGACGAATGGATGCTTCATCGACGAATGGGTGCTTCATCGAGGAAGATGATGGTAGTTATTTCCATCGGGTAAGATGAAATTTGGTGCATGTGCACCATGGCCAAATAGGCTATGAAGGCCATGCACCCCCCCTCCCTAAGCGGAGGGGGTTGGCTACGGCCAATAACCACCGGCGACCACCCCATCAAGGGGGAGGAGAGAGTGCGGCAACCCCATTCAAGGGGGTGGCCGGCCATGGCCAAAGGGGCCATGGCCGGCCAATGCCCAAAATGGCCTTGGCCATGACCGGCCATGGCCAAGCCATGGCCGGCCCTGGCCAGGCCGGCAGAGGCCGGCCAAGGCCAGGCCGGCCTGGCCGGCCCTGGCAGAGGCCAGGGCCGGCGCCCTGGCCTCGGCCAGGGCATGGCCGGCCCCTGGCCGAGGGGCCAGGGCCCCTGGCCGAGGCCCTTGGCCAAGCCCCGGCCAGGGCAGAGGCCCTGGCCGGGAAGATGTTGCAGACCAAAGAAATTGGTCGACCAATTTGGTGTTTTTGGTCGACCAATCCGACAGAAGGTCTGGGTCGATTACAAACTTGCCAACTGACCCATACGGGGTGACAAAAGGCCTTGGTCAAACTCGAATGTGCCGATTAGCCCATACGGGGCTAACCACAGTGTCGTCTAGTTCATACGGGACTAACGTTTTAATGGAGTTTTTCATTGGGCTCTACTCCTTGAAGATTAGCCATAGTGCTCTATTTCATGCGAGATTAGCCATGTCATTGTGCTCTACTCTACGGAGATTAGCCAATGTACTTATGACGTTGTGCTCTACTCTACGGAGATTAGCCAACGTGTTTTCAAATTTTTTGAAAAAGGTGTTTTTCAAATAGGTTATGTCCCGTCCTTAATCGGGATAGCGCAATTTAGAATTCCAAGTCCTACCACGATCCGGCCATGGTTATCTAACCCATGGGTGTGTAGAACAGGTCTCGTGGCTTGGCAATTGTTGCGTTAAAATTCTTTGCGCAAACTCTCACCTATTCCATTTTGAAAGATATGTTTTTCAAAATTTATTTTCCGCTGCGAAGTACTATAAGAGTACGATTGTTTGATAAGTGATGGGTGAATATTGAAGGTTGTTGTAGATGGTGATTGGAATCATAGAGACCTTTTCGATTCTAGAACAACATCTTCAATATTTTTCGAAAGTAACTTATCAAATATAATATAATTCCAAGTGGGATTTGAATTTTAGAACTATCCAAATGGGATATTCTATTATCATTTCAAGTGGGAGTTATATTTTAAGAATTTTTATGCAATGTTTTGATCAAACCTTCGGTTTTGTGTCTTTTGCAGCATTTTAAAAGTAAAATGTCTTCCGCTTCAAAGAATATCGTCGCTGAGTTAAACAGAGGTGAAAAACTCAACGGCGATAATTACAAACTTTGGTCCATCAAGATACAATACGTTCTAGAGGAGCAAGAAGTGCTCGAAACTCTAAAGAACGTTATGATTGAACCCGAGTTGGGCACTACGGCCCAACACCGACGAGACAAGGAAGCTTTTGATGCTTGGTCTCGGAAGAACAAGATAGCGCGCATTACGTTATTAAGCAGTATGGCTGATGACATAATGCGCATATTCCGAGAACATGACCTAGCCATATGGTCCAAGCTAGAGGAGAAGTTCGGTGGCACATCGGTGTCCAAACTTCGCTCCTTAACTATAAGGTTCGATTCATATAAGAAATGTCCAGATCATTCCATGGGGAAACATCTGCGACATATGGCGAACCTTATCTCAGAGTTAAAGGATGCAGGTCATGTGCTCACAGATGAGCAACAAATCCAAGCAGTCATACGTTCCCTACCAAATGGGTGGGATCAGATGAAGATGCATCTCACTCATAATGAGAGCATCAAGACCTTCAACGATGTTTCCAAGCACCTCGAATTAGAGGAAGAGCGGCTTGCGGCTGCCAAGCCAAGTGCAGAAGTGCACATGGTTGCTAGTTCCTCACACGGGGGAAAGAAACGTAAAGATCGTTCGAAGTCTTCTAATGAACGTAATAAGCAACCTGAGTCTACCAAGGAACCCAAACATAAGGGTGGGCATAAGAAATGGCACAAGAAGAAAGACTTGAAAAGGATCAAGTGCTTCAAGTGCAACAAGCTCGGTCACTATGCTCGTTCGTGTACGAGTGGAAGTGACGAGGTAACTTGTAATACTAGTTACATATATGTTTCTAGTTCAATATTTCTTGTAGAATCTAATCCATTTTGGGATAATTGATTCAGATGCCACCGACCACATAGCAAAGGACAGACGGTCCTTCGTGGAGTATCACCAGATACCCCAAGGAATGAAGTGGATCAATGTAGGATACAACACACATGTTGAAGTGAAAGGCGTTGGGACTCGCAAGCTAGTCTTGGACAACGGCCGCACTCTCCTACTTCATGATGTTCTCTTCATTCCAAATATTCAAAGGAATATTAAAACTGTGGTTAATTTAATGGGTCTTGGTTATAGTTGGTTCCTTCATGATTGTAAAATGGACCTATTTTGTAATAATTCCTTTATTGGTACTGGGTTTGTATTTCAAAGGATTTATTGTAATAAGTACAATGTATGATTTCTCATGTAATGAAAATTTCCTTATGACAAATTCTTTGACTAATGAGTCTAATATAATTTGTTGGCACACAAGGCTTGGTCATATTGGACCAACGCATATGGATAGATTTGCCAAATGTGGCCTTCTATCAAATGTTTCAAAGGTTGAAATGTCGACCTGCGAACATTGCCTTGTGGGGAAATCTTGTCGCAAGCTGTTTGGAACCGGTACAAGGGCCGAGGTTCCATTACAACTTATCCATTCGGACATATGTGGTCCGATGAATGTCAAGACAAGACGCGAAAAGTCCTATTTCATCACTTTTATTGATGATTTCACCCGATTCGGACATATCTATTTGATATCACACAAAAGTGAAGCTTTGGCTTGCTTTGAAAACTATATGAGTTTAGTGGAGAATCAATTAGATCGCAAGATTAAGGTCTTGCAGACCGATAGGGGTGGTGAATATCAATCAACAAGTTTTAAGAAATAGGACTTTAATGGAAATGGTCCGTTCAATGATGGAGCAAGCTATCTTGCCAATCACCTTTTGGGGTGATGCATTATTGACGGCCGTTTTCATTTTAAACCGCGTACCCTCGAAATCAGTTAGCTCCACTCCTTATGAGTTGTGGAACCAAATGTCTCCTGACTTAAACATTTTGAAACCTTGGGGTTGTGCATTCAACACACATATTTCCTCCCATATGTATGGCAAACTTGGGCCAAGGGGAAGAAAATGTATCTTTATACGATACGCAGAAAACTCCAAAGGTTATGTTTTTTGTTAGTCAGGAAGACAATGGTGGGCTAATTGAGTTTGAGTCGAGGGATGTCACTTTCTTGGAAAACGAGTTTCCAAGACAGGGCGAGATAAGTCAGGACTTATCTCTATTTGAGATTTTTGATCAAGAAGGATTACCTCATTCGAGTGGGAGAATTCTTGGTGAAAACGAAAATACGTTTCAACCTTCACCAATGGATTATACGAATGACGATTATCCTATTCCATACGGGAATAATGATCCAAGTGGGAGCAATTCTAACGACATTCTAAGTGGGAGTGATATTAGAATTGATCTAAATTTGAGTCAACAAGGACTTGAAGAATCTCAAAATACGACGTAGTAGTCATACAAGGTTGGCTCCTCTAAGATTTGAGGATGAATTTCCGCAAACCTTTATGACTTTACTACAAGATGATGACGAGCCTGCTACTTTCAAACAGGCCGTATCATGCCCTGCAAAAGACAAATGGATGGAAGCGATGAAGGAGGAATTGAAATCCATGAAAGTTAACCAAAGTCTGGGACTTAGTTTACTTACCCAGAGGACATAGAGCAATTGGGAACAAATGGGTTCTCAAGATCAAGCATAAGGCTGTTGGCTCTATAGATAGATATAAAGCTCGCCTTGTCGCGAAAGGTTTTACGCAACAGGAAGGGATAGACTACGAAGAGACCTTCTCACCTGTTGTGCGTTTTACCTCGATTCGCCTGATTCTGGCAATGGTAGCTTGCTTATACCTCGAATTACATCAGCTGGATGTAAAGACTGCCTTTCTCTATGGAGAAATTGGACGAGGAGATCTATATGGAACAACCAACAGGGGGTTTGTAAAAGAAGGAAACGAACATAAGGTTTGTAAACTTCATAAGTCCATATATGGTCTTAAATAATCCTCGAGGCAATGGTATATACGATTTCAAGAAGTTGTCTTATCAAATGGATTTTCCATGATTGATGAAGATAACTGCGTATATATCAATAGGATTAAAAGCAAGCATGTTATTATGTCTCTATATGTAGATGACATTTTAATAACCAGAAATGACAAGGGCTTTGTGATGGATATCAAGGCTTGACTTTCATCAGTTTTGAGATGAAAGACATGGTGAAGCCACATATATCCTTGGAATTAAGATTTCAAGGAATCGTTCAAAGAAACTTCTTTCTCTTTCACAAGAGACTTATATATAAAGAAGGTTCTAGAACGGTTTAATATGTAGGACTGCAAGTCCAATTGATACTCCTGTAAGCAGATGTGGTAATTTATATCTGAAATCATGTCCAAAGAACCAAAAGGAAAAGGAAATTATGGAAAAAGTTCCATATTCCAGTACAGTTGATAGTCTTATGTACGCTATGATGCATACAGGACCGGACATCTGTTTTGCCGTTGGAATGGTAAGTCGTTACCAATCCAACCCAGGGCAAGAACACTGGAAAGCGGTTAAGAGGATAATGCAGTATCTTAAAGGAACTGCAGATTTACAAAAGACTATAATAAAACCAAGAAGGTAGACATAAGGTACATATCTACGCATAAGATGATAGAGGATCAGCTCACGAAAGCGATCCCCAGAAATGTGTTTTATAAACACTTATCATCCCAAGGATTGCGTAAGAGCTGAGTTGTACCAATATATATTCCCATGTCTGAGAAAGATCAAATTTAATAAAAGAATAAGTTCTTTTTCAAACATTGCATATGAATTTCTTAAGAAATGTTTGTGTACATTTTTTTTTGAAATCTCAGCTGAATTGTGTGTATGTCGGACAGATTAAGGTTGGCTCTCTCACATGAGCAACCGCCTTATCTTATCAGATGGATAAGATAGAGATGAGACTAGTTTAAAGTCAAAATCATTAGACGAATGATTTAGAGTCATGACTTTAACAAGATAGTCGAATGAAAGATCTGCATCATATGGATGCTTACAAAAGATCTGAGATCTGTATAACAAGGATATAAAGATCTCATTGGATTTTTTAAATCCTATCTGTCTTATGCAGGATGAGAGTCCGTGAATATTTCACGAGTAGTAATGGGACTCAAAAGATAGGCACTGTGGTGTCTGATCTTTCATCCGTACAACATCATTAAGACATACTCTCCCTGGGAAAGGAGTGATGTTGTAGTACGTGTTCATACCACGTATGCATTTCGACCACTGAGTTAGTAGCAATAGTGTTTGCTATTATGTGAGACTCAAAGGCCATACGGGTCTTAACTCTTACCCTCAAGGACTCCAATTGGTTCCTTTAGATTTGACGAGGTGATCGCTATCTTAGCGTGTTGCTAATGGGCTATGATAATTCGGCTCGGCGGGGCACGTTAGAAAAGCGAATCAAGTCAAGATCAGAAGGTTCGCAAGAAGAGGAAGATTGATTTCAAATTCACATTTGGACTTTAAATGATTCAAAGCTGGCCAGCCAATTGTAATCCAGATGGGATTCAATTGTTGAATGTAAAGTACAAGAAAATGTGAAGAAATAATCTAGGGTAAAGCATGCGTTGAACTACTCAACTTTGCACCTTCGAGGTCGTTGTGTATCTCTAACAAGTGCACAACAATAGACTCTACGCGCATGACGGTCGCACGGTCTATTTCTCGGTATGATAGATAAAAGAACTAAGAGAAAGGCGTTCTCTTACAATCCCCTCAAGTGTGAGTGGGAGATGTTGGATATGGAAGACATTAGTACACCCTTGTAGGGGATGTACGAGGGAATACGGACCTCGAACGTCGCGTACACGAAGTCGTACGCAAAGGGAATATGTTCCCTTACGGAGAGGATCTCTAGATTGATGGGAAAGTCGCATTATGTGTGCATAAGTGCATGCGACATATGGCTAATAAAGGGGTAATATCTTAAGCTTATATTGTACCATGCATATGGTACAACTTAAGCTTATAATATGCTATGTACAATGGTACACCTTAGTTAAATTGTTCCAAAGGAACACTTGATCCTAAAATAACTACCTTGGGGGCTATAAATAAGACCCAAGGGTAGCCATTTTCCTTACATCTTTTGCATGGTATTCATGCATGCATCTTCATCCTAGCGAAGCTCTGCCGAAATATTTCCTCTCCCTCTATCCGAGTTCTTAATCTAAATTAGAGATTTAGATTGTGGATTTAGTAGCCTTACTCCGTTCGTGAGAAGACTCGATCCGTCGTGGCGAATCCGAAGGCAAAGTTCCGAGACTACCGTGCCGCATACGCAAGCGTAAGTCTCAACTTTATTTATCGATCCTAACTCTGTTTTGGCAGGATCCTACAATTGATACACCGGCCCACGGCTTATAGCTCTTGGGTTGAACGAGTCAATGCCCACCTCCCTCATGAAAAGCCATTAATGAACGGCAGTTACACTCCATCAATGCCCACTTCAATATCCATTAAGAAAAGAATTCAAGGCTACTTTTATGGTGACGTTGATGGAAATTGGATTCTACCCCCAAGTGGTTTTGATGATGAGCACACCAAATGAAGGTAGTGTACTAACTGCACTACAATTAAGTGGGCAGATTATACGATGAATGAAAAGCTGTATACATACTTTGAAGAAGCACAATCTACACTCACTTAGCAAAGACAAGGACAACACTTCTAGCTCGATGATGAAGCTCACGATCAAACGGAGTAAGAAGCTTAAGAAAAGCTCGCATCTACATCATCATCTGATCAAGCTTCGAGAGAACGTGTCCTAAGTCTACAGTGTGTAAGTTGCATCTTTCTTACGGTTATGTTAAAGCCAAAAGTACAAATAACACACACACAAATGATTTCGAAGTTAAATATTTTAAATACTTTTAAAATCATTTTCAAAACTATTGAGAGCTTTTGCTAGTCACTTCTCATATTGGTAGTTAATCTCCATTACACCCAGGAGCTAACTACATTCTTACTAGCCAAGTTTCAGAAGAAACTCCTCTAGGAGTCGACTACCATGGAGTGGGAGTCGAATACCAGCTGAGAATTGTTTTTCTCCTGAAACACTCTGGGAGTCGACTACCACTCCTAGGGAGTCGACTACCAGCTGTCGAATTTCAACGTTTGACCTGATTTTTATTATCTCTCCAAATTTATTGCTTCCATGATTTTCGGGGCAAAAGTCAAACTAATTTGGAATTCGAATCCTCTCATTTTACCTAAAAATATAGGATCATTTTTTGAGATCATACAACATAATATACTTGAATTCAAAATTCTTTTCTGGTGCAAAAGTTCTAAAAGATCTCAATTTTCAGCTCTCATTTTTTAGCCAAATCTGCGTTTATATTCCTGATCTCGTTTCTTTAAGCTATTATTATTTTTGAGATCAACTTTTTATTTGGCTATTTTTTTCAAAATCCTTGTTCTCTATTCTTTGATTTTATTTGAAAGGATTTTTTGAATACATTGATTTAGATCACAAAGACTTAATTCATATCTTTGTGTGATCTAATATCATAATCTATTAAGCCATGAATACACATTGTTATCTATTACTCTTGGCTATAGAATTTGAGTGTAAATCCAAACTCCACCAAATATTGTGGTGAGTTGGAAACTCCACCAATCTGCATTTTTTCATTTTGTGATTTGCCCTTTGTTGTAAGGGTGTTGGAAATCCTAGATAAGTCTAGGTGGTAGGAAATCATGGTCAAGGCTAGGTGTGTGAGAAAATCCTAACGAGTGAAGTTAGGTGTTTGTATTTGTCAAGGCAGATAGTGGAAATCTCGTACCGGATTGGTCGGGGACTGGACGTACCCAGGGTTGTGGGGGAACCAAGATAAAAATCCTTGTGTTTGCGTTTGATTTCTTCTGTGTTTGTTTATCTTTTATTATTTGCTGATTGTTGCAAAGATTAACTCTCTGATATTAGTCGTGAATATAGATATAATATTGGTATTATCTGCAATCGCATCTATCTCATTCTTTTAACTGAGCTGTGCATAATATCCATCTGGGAGTCCACTACTGTTCTTAGGGAGTCGACTACCAGAAGTGTTTTCTCTCTGATTTGTTTTTAAGATTGCCTAAGTTGATTAAGAGCCAAGCGTAGATCACTCTACTTGGTTTCTTAGGCAACATTAGAAGGCTGTAAATTGTGCTAACCAATTAGAACGAAAAAGTTTATTTTTATACAACACTATTCAACCCCCTTCTAGTGTTGCTTGCCATCCACAGGATCCAACAATAGTTACTCTAATAATGTCACATTATTAGCTTGGAGGTTACAAGCTAAGATGACCTATAAAAGCCCCAGAAGACAATGGGAGAGTGAAGGCCCAGATCCTAACAGGAAGTATCAAAATACTATCTATAATACCCTACAATTTTCACTCTATATTTTCTTTCACCATCAACTTACTTGAGCATCAAAAGGGAATCTGTCGGGCCTAGACCCGTCCCCCAAACGATTTTTCTATGATGTAGATCAATGCAGACATCGCAAAGCTAGGCCATATTGGAGTTTCATAGCTCGATCCTAGCTCTCCATGGCCCGGGGTCATCTCTCCCCTGGTCTAATTTCTTAGCCGGCGAAGGGTCCTATCATCGAAGGCGTCCTCGTCAGCCCACCCTGCTAGATGGCGGAACCCATCCGTCAACAATACCGACACACACACACACACACACACACACACACACACACTTCTTACTACTTTTCGTTTGCACGTGTGAACACTGCATCCTGTTCGTATGGGTTTTTTTGGCTCCGTGCATTATATGCACGGGTTATTTCTAGTTTACAATTAAACCCCAAGCAATATGATTTTGAGAAATTTTTGATAGATCACGTTCAATTTAAAAAGTGAAAAATATGCATCAACTTGCCGATGATGAAATTTTCGCCTTTGCTAGCATTTAAACTTTGCCATATTTTTTCTTTCGATCTGATTCATTCAGAATGATCTTTATGTTCTAAAACTTGAAACTATCTTTACTTGATTTTATTAGTTCATTTACTCATCGTAAGTTTAACGGGGTTGTAGTGATAAAATTTTCTGTAATGATTAGATAAACGAGTAAAAAATGACATTGTTTCATAGTAATAAAACCTCGGGCTCCGTAAGACTCCATGGCTTCTTCCGGTTCCATGGGAACTCCGAAGTTAATCGTCCAGCAGCGAGAGCGGGTACCAGGATGGATGGCATCCTTAAAAGTCATCGTGTTTCCACGATCCATGTGCCCTCCTCCCATTGTGTGAGATCGATGATTCTTTACTCATTTTTGATGGATAAAAAAAGAGATTTGCTATATACACCTCATTTCTTGAGGTTTATGTATGATTCAGAATGAATTTTTGCAATTTTTGAAGAAATAAAAAAAGATGGGATGCTATGATAAGATATACTTACTTTTTTGTGTGGATACAACGGAAAATATATATACTGTTGTGAACGGTTATAAACCGAGTTGGTTAAGATTCTGGGCTATCTTAAAGATATGCCCATATCAATGTAGCCCATGTTTGTACTCTCCCTATTTGCCTATAAAGAAAGGGCTGGAGGCTCCTCCCCCAGTAGTTGATTCATAACACATTATCAGCACGAGCCTCTAAAATTTTCCATAAAAAAATTTTTCGTTCGTTTCGAAGGCGAATGGATCTGGGAGATCCACGCGTGCGGTGCAAGGCGTCCTCAATCGAGCGCCTTCATCCGCGTAGGGCTTTGTTTAAGCGTCTAAATATCCGGAGGACGGATATAGAGGTAAAACCCGCTAAAAACGCTGTTTTTTTATCATGCGTATGATTGATCTACCCATAGATCTCGTAAGATCGATATGGGGATTTCTAATCGCCTGTAAACGACGAACCTATTCGTCCAAAAACCATATTTTCCCCCAACCCCTATTGTGTCACAATCGTGGCTGCCGCCGCATTACAACCACCCCAAAGGGGGGGTGCGGCGTCACCCCCGCCGCAGAAGAACCCCCCCCCCAAAGGGGGGAGGTGCGGCGTCACCCCACCGAAAAAGAACCCCCCCCAAGGGGGGGTTGCAGTGTCGCCGCTGCCGCAATACAACCCCCCAGAAGGGGGGTGCGGCGTCGCCCCACCGAAAAATAACCCCCCGAAGGGGGGTGCGGCATTGCCACCGCCGCAATACAACCCCCCCCCCCCGAAGGGGGGTGCGGCGTCGCCCCATCGAAAAAGAACCCCCCGAAGGGGGGGTGAGGCGTCGCCGCCACCACAATACTGTAGGATCCTGCCAAAACAGAGTTAGGATCGATAATTAAAGTGGAGACTTACGCTTGCGTATGCGGAACGGTAGTCTCGGAACTTTGCCTTCGGATTCGCCACGACGGATCGAGTCTTCTCACGAACGGAGTAAGGCTACTAATCCACAATCTAAATCTCTATTTTAGATTAAGAACTTGGAAAGAGGAAGAGAAAGGATTTCTGCAGAGCTTCGCTAGGAAGAAGATGCATGCATGAATTTCATGAAAAAGGTGTAAGAAATGGCTTACCCTTGGGTCTTATTTATAGCCCCCAAGGTAGTTATTTTAGGGTAAGTTGTTCCTTTGGAACAACTTAATTAAGGTGTACCATGATACATGGCACATTATAAGCTTAAGTTGTACCATATGCATGGTACAACATAAGCTTAAGATATTCCCCCTTTATTAGCCATATGTCGCATGCACTTATGCATATATAATGCGACTTTCCCACTCATCCAGAGATCCTCTCCGCAAGGGAACAGATTCCCTTTGTACACGACTTCGTGTACGCGACGTTCGAGGTCCGTATTCCCTCGTACATCCCCCACAAGGGTGTACAAACGTCTTCCATATCCAACATCTCCCACTCACACTTGAGGGGATTGTAAGAGAACGTCTTTCCCTTAGTTCTTTCATCTATCATACCAAGAAATAGACCGTGCGACCGTCATGCGCGTAGAGTCTGTTGTTGTGCACTTGTTAGAGATACACAACGACCTCGAAGGTGCAAAGTTGAGTAGTTCAACGCATGCTTTACCCTAGATTATTTCTTCGCATTTCTTATACTTTATATTCAACAATTGAATCCCATCTGGATTACAATTGGCTGGCCAGCTTTGAATCATTAAAGTCTAAATGCGAATATGAAATCAATCTTCCTCTTCTTGTGAACCTTCTGATCTTGACTTGATTCGCTTTTCTAACGTGCCCCGCCGAGCCGAATTACCATAGCCCATTAGTAACACGCTAAGATAGCGATCATCTCGTCAAATCTAAAGGAACCAATTGGAGTCCTTGAGGGTAAGAGTTAAGACCCGTATGGCCTTTGAGTCTCACATAATAGCAAACACTATTGCTACTAACTCAGTGGTCGAAATGCATACGTGGTATGAACACGTATTACAACATCACTCCTTTCCCAGGGAGAGTATGTCTTAATGATGTTGTACGGATGAAAAGATCAGACACCACTGTGCCTATCTTTTTGAGTCCCCTTACTACTCGTGAAATATTCACGGACTCTCATCCTGCATAAGACAGATAGGATTTAAAATCCTACGAGATCTCTTTCAAATATCCTTGTGATACAGATCTCAGATCTTTTGTAAGCATCCGTATGATGCAGATCTTTTATTCGACTATCTTATTTAAGTCACGACTCTAAATCATTTGTCTAATGATTTTGACTTTAAACTAGTCTCATCTCTATCTTATCCATCTGATAAGATAAGGCGGTTGCTCATGTGAGAGAGCCAACCTTAATCTGTCCGACATACACACAATAAAATAGCTGAGACTTAAACACAAATGTATATAAAATCATTTGTAAGAAACTTATATGCAAATTAAATTTTGATCTTCTATAGACATGGGAAATATTACATGATACAGCTCAGCACCTATGCATTCCCATAGATGATAAGTGTTTGAAAAACACATCTCTGGGGATCGCCTTGGTAAGGGGATCCGCTATCATCTCATGCGTGGATATGTATCCTATGTCTACTTCCTTCCGTTTGTCATAATCCTTCGCAAACTTGAATCGAATGTCAATGTGTTTGGTCTTACAATGAAATTTAGGATCTTTGACATAGGCAATCGAAGCTTGACTATCACTGTATATAGGAACAGTGCTCGAGTCAGAGGCATTCGTCAGCCTGTCTAAGAATTTCCTAAGCCAAACAGCCTCTTGGACCGCCATGCTGAATGCTACGAATTCGGCTTCCATGGTTGATAAGGCGATGCAGGTTTGCTTCTTGCTGCTCCAGGATATTGCACCATTCCCGAGCAAGTAAACAAAACCTGAGGTAGATCTTCGCTCGTCGAGATCACCCGCCCAATCAGCATCGGTATAGCCTTCGAGTCTCAAGGTATTGCCTTGATAGCATAACGCATAGTCCGCAGTCCCTTTGAGGTATCTTAATATCCTCTTCACCGCTTTCCAGTGTGCTTGTCCTGGGTTGGATTGGTAACGGCTTACCATACCAACAGCATAGCAAATGTCCGGTCTGGTACACATCATGGCGTACATCAGACTCCCGACAGCACTGGAGTATGGAACTTTTTCCATAGCTTTCTTTTCTTTTGGATCTTTGGGACACATCTCCAAACATAGACCCTCGCCTTTGCTTATTAGAGTATCAATTGGCTTGCAGTCCTGCATATTAAACCGTTCTAAAACTTTCTTTATATATGTCTCTTGAGAGAGAGAAAGAAGTTTCTTGGAACGATTCCTTGAGATCTTAACCCCAAGGATATATGCAGCTTCACCCATGTCTTTCATTTCAAAGACGGATGAAAGCCAAGCTTTGATATCCAAGATAAGAAGCTTATCATTTCCGGCAATAAGTATGTCATCTACATAAAGAGACATAATTACATACTTGTTTTTAATCCTCTTAATATATACGCAGTTGTCTTCGTCGAGCATGGAGAAACCATACGACAAAACGACTTCTTGAAAGCGCATATACCACTGCCTTGAGGATTGTTTAAGACCATATATGGATTTACGAAGTTTACAAACCTTATGTTTGTTTTCTTCTTTTACAAACCCGTTTGGTTGTTCCATGTAGATCTCCTCATCTAGTTCTCCGTTAAGAAAAGCAGTCTTTACATCCATCTGATGTAACTCGAGGTCCAAACAAGCCACCATTGCCAGAATTAAGCGAATGGAGGTAAAACGCACGACAGGAGAGAAAGTCTCTTCGTAGTCTATTCCTTCCTGTTGCGTGAAACCTTTCGCAACAAGGCGAGCTTTATATTTCTCGATGGAGCCATCAGCCTTATGCTTGATTTTGAGAACCCACTTGTTCCCAATGGCTCTACGTCCCTTAGGTAAATCAACCAAGTCCCAGACTTGGTTTGTTTTCATGGATTGAAGTTCTTCTTCCATTGCCGCTATCCATTTATCTTTAGCAGGGCATGTGACGGCCTGTTTGAAATTTGCAGGTTCGTCATCATCTTGTAGTAATGTCATGAATGATTGAGGAAATTCATCCTCAAATCTCAGAGGTGTTAGCCTCGTTCGATTACTACGTCTTGTTTGAGTTTGATCACTCCCACTTGGAATGACATCACTCCCACTTGGAATAACATCACTCCCACTCGGAATAGGATTGGTATCGTTCGTATCATCCATTGGTGAAGTTTGAAACGTATTTTCTTCTTCACCAAGAATTCTCCCACTTGAACGTTCCGATCCTTCTTGATCCCAAGTCTCAAACAAGGATAAGTCTTGACTTATCTCACCCTGTCTTGGAAACTCATTTTCCAAGAAGACAACATCCCTCGATTCGAATTCTATAAGACCTCCATTGTCCTCTTGACCGACGAAAGCATATCCTTTGGAGTTTTCAGCGTATCGGATGAAGATACACTTCCTCCCACGTGGCCCAAGTTTGCCATATTTGTGAGAGGATAAATGTGCATAAGAGGCACAACCCCAAGGTTTTAGAATGCTTAAGTCTGGAGTTCTATTGTTCCACAACTCATAAGGAGTAGAACTTACCGACTTCGAGGGTACACGGTTTAAGATGAACGCTGCCGTCAATAATGCATCACCCCAAAAGGTGATAGGCAAATTTGCCTGTGACATCATTGATCGGACCATTTCCATCAATGTCCTATTTCTTCTTTCCGCAACACCATTTTGTTGTGGAGTATAAGGCATAGTTATTTGATGAACTATGCCTTTTTCATCACAGAGTTCCTTAAAACTCGTTGATTGATATTCTCCACCCCGATCGGTTCGCAAGACCTTTATCTTGCGATCTAGTTGATTTTCCACTAAACTCATATAGTTTTTGAAGCAAGTTAAGCTTCATGTTTGTGGGAAATCAAATAAATGTGACCGAAACAGGTGAAGTCATCAATAAATGTGATGAAATAGGACTTCCCGCGTCTTGTCTTAACATTCATTGGACCGCAAATGTCCGAATGGATAAGCTGTAATGGAACTTCGGCCCTTGTGCCAGTTCCAAACGGCTTGCGACAAGTTTTCCCTACAAGACAATATTCGCAAGTTGACATTTCAACTTTTGAAACATTAGATAGCAAGCCACTTTTGGCAAGTCTATCCATTCTAGTTGGTCCAATATGACCAAGTCTTGCATGCCAACAAATGATCTCAGACTCAGAGTTAGAAGCATTTGTCAAATGGAAACTTTCATTAATGGAAGAAGAATCATCATACATTGTATTTAAAACAATTAATCCATTACAAACATTACCAGAACCAATCAAAGAATTATTACAAACAAGGTCAACATATTGTTTATAGAACCTCCACTCATAATTTAAAGACATTAACATGACCACGGAAACGATATTCCTTCTAATATCTGGAGCAAAGAGGACGTCATGCAATAATAAAGTCCGGCCGTTGTCGAGAACTAGCTTGCATGTTCCGACACCTTTGACTTCAACACGAGTGTTGTTGCCGACGTATATCCACTTTGTTCCTTGAGTTATCCTTCGATACTCTACGAAGAACCTTCTGTCCTTCGCAACGTGGTCTGTGGCCCCTGAATCAATCAACCAAAAATAGTTAGATTCAGCAAGAAACATGGAACTAGAAACACATATGTAACTAGCCCTACAAGTTACCTTGTCACTTCCATCCGTACACTTACGGGCGAAGTGACCGTACTTGTTGCACTTAAAGCACTTGATCTTCTTCAAGTTTTTCTTCTTTGAGTGCACATTCTTTTGCCACTTTTTGTTCTTAGTCTTCTTTGAGGTTTTCGGTTCTTGCTTTCGTTCGTTCACAAACCTTAAGCGTTTCCGCTTATTTCCTCCATGTGAGGAACTAGCGGCCACGTGCACTTCTGCACTTGGTTTTGCGGCTTGAATCCGCTCTTCCTCGAGTTCGAGGTGTTTCGAAACATCGCTTAAAGTTTTAATGCACTCATTATGAGTGAGGTGCATTTTCATGTTATCCCAGCTATCTGGGAGTGAACGAATGACTGCTTGGATCTGCTGTTCGTCAGACAGCGTAACACCCGCATCCTTTAATTCAGATATTAGATTCGCCATGTGGCGGAGATGCTTTTTCATAGAATGATCTCGCCGCATCTTGTACGAATCAAATTGAATATTCAAGGAGCGGAGTTTGGTAACCGAAGTTCCACCAAACTTTATCTCTAGCTCAGACCATATGTCTTTGGCTAGGTCGAATTCCCGAAATAGACGCATTATGTCATTGTCCATTGCGGACAGTAACGTAATACGTGCTATTTTGTTCTTTCGAGTCCAAGCATCATAAGCTTCCCGGTCCCTCTTGTGTTGGGCCGTATTGCCCAACTCAGGTTCTTCCATTATGTTTTGGAGTGTTTCAAGCACATCTTGCTCCTCCAAAACATATTGGATTTTAATTGACCAAAGTTTATAATTGTCGTCGTTGAGCTTTTCACCTTTGTTAAGCTCTGCGACAATATTCTTAGAAGCGGTAGACATATTCGATTCAAAAAACTGCAAAGAAAATGAAAAACACGATCAAAATTCAATGCATATAGTTTCGATTCTTTAAACACTTGATAAGTTCCTTGGATGCGTTGAAATGTTACTCTAGAATCGAGAAGTTCACTACGTTCCCAACTACCATCTAGAAGTAACTTTCAAAGTATCCCTCTTACTTATCTTAAGTAAAAAGAAATCAGAAATAATACCCGTATGGTATTAGCAGCGGAAAATTACTTTGAAAAACATATCTTTCAAAATAGAATAGGTGAGAATTAGCGCAAAGAATTTTAACGCAACAATTGCCAAGCCACGAGACATGTTCTACACACCCATGGGTTAGATAACCATGGCCGGATCGTGGTAGGACTTGGAATTCTAAATTGCGCTGTCCCGATTTAAGGACGGGACATGACCTATTTGAAAAACATCTTTTTCCAAAAATTTGAAAGCACGTTGGCTAGTCTCCGTAGAGTAGAGCACAACGTCACAAGTACATTGGCTAATCTCCGTAGAGTAGAGCACAATGACATGGCTAATCTCGCATGAAGTAGAGCACTATGGCTAATCTTCAAGGAGTAGAGCCCAATGAAAACTTCATTAAAAACGTTAGTTCCGTATGAACTAGTCGGCACTGTGGTTAGCCCCGTATGGACTAATCGACACATTCGAGTTTGACCAAGGCCATTTGTTACCCCGTATGGGTCATTTGGCAAGTTTACAATCGACCCAGACCATCTGTCGGATTGGTCGACCAAAAACACAAAATTGGTCGACCAATTTTCGAAATGCAAATTCTCCCGGCCAGGGCCTCTGCCCTGGCCGGGGCTTGGCCAAGGGCCGGCCAGGGCCTCTGCCCTGGCCGGCCAGGGGCCCTGGCCCCCTCGGCCAGGGCCGGCCAGGCCCTGGCCTCGGCCAGGCCCTGGCCTGAGGCCAGGGCGCTGCCCTGGCCTCTGCCAGGGCGGCCTGGCCGCTGGCCGGGGCCAGGGCTCCTGCCCTGGCCTCGGCCAGGCCCTGGCCTGAGGCCAGGGCGCCGGCCCTGGCCTCTGCCAGGGCCGGCAGGCCGGCCAAGGGCCGGCCCTGGCCACTGCCAGGGCCGGCCTGGCCGGCAGGGCTTGGCCAAGGCCGGCCACTGCCGGCCTGGCCTTGGCCGGCCACTGCCGGCCTGGCCTTGGCCGGCCACTGCCGGCCTGGCCATGGCCGGCCATGGCTTGGCCATGGCCGGCCATGGCCAAGGCCATTCGGCGTTGGCCGGCCATGGCCCCTTTGGCCATGGCCGGCCACCCCCTTTAAATGGGGTTGCCGCACTCATTCCTCCCCCTTGATGGGGTGGTGGCCGGTGGTTATTGGCCGTAGCCAACCCCCTCCGCTCGGGGAGGGGGGATGCATGGCATTCATGGCCCATTTGGCCATGGTGCACATGCACCAAATTTCCACTTACCTGATGGAAATAACTTCCATCATCTTCTTCGATGAAGCACCCGTTCGTCGATGAAGTTAGTTATTTCCTAATGGCCGTGTGCCAAAAATGAAAAATAACATACTACGTGAACGGTCGGTTCTTCCCGTCACGGAGAGTTCCTACCATATCCGTAATGATAGGAGACCCTAACGTGAAAAGAACAACCGCTGCGTTCTCTCCGTCACGAAGCGTTCCTACTATATCCGTAATAGTAGGAGACCCATTCGTGAAAAAGACAACGACTCGTTCATAGTTTCGACGGGGCGGTGGTTTGACCGGGACGAACCCATATGGCTCTGATACCAATGTAGGATCCTGCCAAAACAGAGTTAGGATCGATAATTAAAGTGGAGACTTACGCTTGCGTATGCGGAACGGTAGTCTCGGAAATTTGCCTTCGGATTCGCCACGACGGATCGAGTCTTCTCACGAACGGAGTAAGGCTACTAATCCACAATCTAAATCTCTATTTTAGATTAAGAACTTGGAAAGAGGAAGAGAAAGGATTTCTGCAGAGCTTCGCTAGGAAGAAGATGCATGCATGAATTTCATGAAAAAGGTGTAAGAAATGGCTTACCCTTGGGTCTTATTTATAGCCCCCAAGGTAGTTATTTTAGGGTAAGTTGTTCCTTTGGAACAACTTAATTAAGGTGTACCATGATACATGGCACATTATAAGCTTAAGTTGTACCATATGCATGGTACAACATAAGCTTAAGATATTCCCCCTTTATTAGCCATATGTCGCATGCACTTATGCATATATAATGCGACTTTCCCACTCATCCAGAGATCCTCTCCGCAAGGGAACAGATTCCCTTTGTACACGACTTCGTGTACGCGACGTTCGAGGTCCGTATTCCCTCGTACATCCCCCACAAGGGTGTACAAACGTCTTCCATATCCAACAAATACAACCCCCCCCCGAAGGGGGTGCGGCGTCGCCCCACCGAAAAAGAACCCCCCCGAAGGGGGGTGCAGCGTCACCCCACCGAAAAAGAACCCCCCGAAGGGGGGTGCGGCATCGCTACCGCCACAATACAACCCCCCCGAAGGGGGTGCGGCGTCGCCCCACCGAAAAAGAACCCCCCCGAAGGGGCGGTGCAGCGTCGCCACCGCTGCAATACAACCCCCCCCGATGGGGGGGTGCGGGTCGCCCCGCCCCAGAAGAACCCCCCCCCCCCACCCCGAAGGGGGGGTGCGGCGTCCCGCCGTCACATAGCCCCCCTAGGGGGCGGCCCTCTGCGCCCCGCCGCCCACCCCCTAGGGGCGGCTCCCCTCTTTGATGCTGCCCGACGACAGTCAATGAGGGGCGGCGGCGGCTAACCCTAGCCGCCGCCCCTCAACTCTAGATTTGGGCCTGAAGCCCATTTTCGAGGAAAAAAACAGATTGAGCCTGCGGGCCTGAAGCCTGCAGTCACTCTGCGGGCTTCAGGCCCGCAGACCATATTTTCGAAATTTTTTTGGGAAGTGGCACTTTACTATTAAAGAAGGATAAAAATAACTTTTAAGAAGGTATTTGGGGGCTAAAAATTGAGTAAAAATGGCGTTTGGAACCCAAAAACTCATCAAAAATCATGATATGCGGCAACAAAGGGGATTCCTTGGGGACTTTTGGTACATTTTGGGGGATGATTTAAAAAGGAAAACTTTTTCCTTTTACAAAGGACATGTCACATTTGGGCTCTTTTTCGATTCATTGATTAAACCCAATACTAAACAACCTTGCATTAAATGATTTCTTCTGTAAAATCATTAATACATGTTTTGCATCATTGGCTTATTCTGTGGATATTTTTATGCGTGGTTGTGTATTATATTTAAGCTTAATAATTAAGAAGATCCTACGACTGATTTGACGTTAGTTCTCTAACATAACGGTGTAAGACGTTACCCAGTGGTCCAATAATTATTAAGTGATTAAATTAGTTATCCTCATGCGAATATAACTGCATGCGATGTCTGTGAATGAAAATGTTGATGAGCACAATATTTCTGCATGAATGGCTAAATGCGGTTTTTAGATCGGCTGTTGAAGTCCCACATTTTATTTTCCGTACTTTTATTTTATTTTTGAGAGAAATTGTAGTGAGTAATCTATGTAAATGTCAAAAACAGACGACCACTTTCCATGGAGACGGAGGCCACAATTAAAGCTGGAGATATTATATGGGACCCACGGGGTTTCCAAAGTTGTATTTTCCTTTTAAGCTGTAAATTGCGTAATATGGACTGTATGGACTTTGGACTCTTTTTTATGTGGGACTGGCCGATCCACGCATTTCGCTTTTCATTAAATATTGCCTCCACATGAAAATGTCTCTTTGATTAAAATATTAATTCATGCATATTTGTGCTCTACTAGATAAATGGCTAAAATTGCCAGCGTCGATTTCGAAGTGCTGGATGCATCAGGTAGAAACTATCTGAGCTGGCAGCTCGATGTGAAGTTTCACATGCGGGCAAAGTCCCTCATTACTACTGTAACAGAAAAAGAAAATGTTAGCGATATAGAAAAGGCGCAAGCCATTATCTATATTCGCCGCCATGTGGACAAGACCTTAAAGGCTGAATACCTTACGGTTGAAGATCCACTTGAGCTGTGGACTGCCCTTGAGGATAGGTATAAACATCAAAGAGATGTTATACTCCCAAGGACACGATATGAGTGGGAGAACCTGAGACTGTAGGACTTCAAGTCTATTGCTGAGTACAACTCAGCACTCTTTAGCATCACCTCACGCCCGAAGTTGTGTGGTGAGAAAGTCTCAGAAGATCGCATGCTGGAAAAGACGTATACGTCTTTCCATGAAAAAGATGCGATACTTATGCAGCAATACCGTGAACGCAAGTTCACCAAGTATTTTGAGCTGCTGTCATGTTTACTCATGTCCGAACAAAACAGAGAGCTTCTCCTCGCCACTCACAACATGCACCCCTTGGCACTGCCCCTCTACTAGAATCTCATCATACCTCTTCCTTCAAAAAGAAGAGAGATAATAAAAGAAAAGAAAGACCATAGAAAGGGGGACAACACAAAAGAGCCAAGGGCCAAGTACAACAGCGAAAGAATGAAGGGAAGCACAAGTTCACCTGGCGCAAAAATGACAACAATAAAAATGATGCACCCCACCCAAGAGGAATTGGGAAGACTAGTATCACAGCTGTGGCATGAAAGGCCACTGGTCCAGAGTGTGTCGGACCCCGCCGCATCTCCAGGAGCTGTATAAACAAAGCAAGAAAAAGAATGCTGAAACAAACCTGGTGGCTGCAAACACTGCAGTCAAGTTCACATCAAAAGACTTCGAATCAGAGGACCTGCTTGATTAGCCTACTACATTTATCTTAGCATTTTATTTTCAAAAAAATTTATCTTATGAGAGCTTTTTATCTAATTTGATTTCCTTTGAATAAAATTAGTTTCTGAATGCAAATGTTTTACTCATCTTTTTAGATGGAATGCTCTCATGACTGCTTGGTAGACAGTGATTCGACACATACGATCCTTCAGCATAAATGCTATTTTCATAGCATTATACCGTATAAGAGCCCGGTAAATACAAATTTAGGGCCATCGGATATAATTAAAGTTCTGGGAATGCAACCTTGTTGCTCTCCAGAGGAACAGAAATTAAAATTAAAGATGCAGTATACTCTCTGAATTCCAAACGAAACTTACTAAGTTTCAAAGATATCTGTCTGAACAGATTACACTTGGAAACAGCAAATGTAAAAGAGAATGAATTATTGTATGTAACGTCTCAAGAAAATGGAGTAAAAACCATACTTGAACGTTTTGAGAGCCTTTTGTCGGGCCTCTACCATACAACGATTCGGAGAGAGGAAGCTAACCTGACAGAGCACCTGAAGTGCTTAACATCAGCAAAATTTTTACTTTGGCATGATATACTTGGCCACCCTGGATCTGTGATGATACACCGCATCTTATCACAATCTCATGGGCATAACCTGAAGAACCAGAAGATTCTTCAGAATGGAAAAATCCCTTGTGTACCCTGCTTCAAGGGTAAAGTAATAACGAGGCCATCACCGATCAAAGTGGATATCGAGTCTCCAAGCTTCCTCGAAAGAATACACGGAGACATATGTGGACCCATCCACCCCCTAGTGGGCCTTTTCGGTACTTCATGGTACTGATTGATGCATCTTCAAAATATTCGTATGTGTGTCTACTCTCGACCCGCAACTTAGCTTTTCCAAAGCTTCTGGCACAAATTATAAAGTTGCGGGCGCATTTTCCAGACAACCAAATAAAGAAAATACGTCTGGATAATGCGGGAGAATTCACCTCCCAGTCATTTCAAGAATACTGCCAGGTAACGGGAATAGAAATTGAACATCCGGTGCTGCATGTTCACACCCAGAACGGGTTAGCAGAGTCACTAATTAAAAGACTCCAATTGATTGCACGTCCATTGCTAATGAAATCCCAGTTGCCGGTGGATGCATGAGGACATGCAATTCTGCATGCTGCATCATTAATAAGAATTAGACCCTCAGGAGGTCAGAGTCTCTCTCCAATGCAACTTGCATATGGAACGCCGTCGAACATTTCTCACTTGAGAATCTTCGGCTGCGCAGTTTGTATCCTCATCGTACCACCCCAGAGGACCAAAATGGGCCCTCAACGTCGCCTGGGTATTTATGTAGGGTTTGCCTCACCCTCCATTATAAGATACCTAGAACCCCAAACGGGGGACGCTTTTAAGGCACATCTTGAAGACTGTGACTTTGATGAGACATATTTCCCCAAAATGGGCCTAAACAATGAAAATTCTAGCGCGAAGCAAATGTTAATGTGGGATACAAAAAGCTTGACCCACTATGACCCGGTAATAAAACAATGTGATGATGAGATCCTAAAGATTCTATACATTCAGAACACTGTTCATAAATTACCGGACTCATTTACTCATAACCAGAAGATTCTCAAATCACACATCCCTGCTGCAAATACTCCAGCTAGGATTGACATCCCAAAGAATGGATGCAATCAACCAGCAGCAGAAGTTGCTGCACCTAAACAGAAAAGAGGCAGACCACCAGGCTCCAAGGATAAAATTCCAAGAAAAAAAAATATCCGGAGACCTTGGGACGACACCCACACAGAGAAATGAGCTCGTGTCCATACCCTCTCTCCTCCCGGAATCCACTGCAGAGGAACTGTCGGGACAAACTGAAATATCATTAAATTATGTACGTACATGGGAGGTATTGGACAGAAAGAGTACAGTCGTCGACGATGACATCGCATTTCACATTGCTATTTACGTCGCCGGAAGCGACGATGATCATGATCCACATTCTGTTGCTGAATGCAAACGTAGAAATGACTGGCCAAAGAGGAATCAAGCAATAGAAGCCGAGCTGGACTCGCTTCAGAAACACAAAGTCTTTGGGCAAATAGTCCAGACACCTAATAGTGTCAAACCTGTGGGATACAAATGGGTATTCGTGAGAAAAAGAAATGAAAATAATGAGATCGCATGCTACAAAGCAAGACTTGTAGCACAACGATTTTCCCAAAGACTGGGTATTGACTATGACGAAACATACTGTAACGTCCTGTTTTCATCAACACAACTATTTATGCATTTAACCTATTTTTCAATTTTTTAAACAATTTTATAATGGTTCGCCAGAAGTTTTATGATTTCAAAAATTTCTTATAAAAATATTTTGAAGTATCAAACTAGTTACTGAGTATTTTAGTAAGTTCGGGTTTCATCAAATACCTCTAAATAATCTGATAAAAATTCATTTTCAGTTATAACCATTTTGGCTTAATGAATTAATTTTCTATACAAACATCTTCAAAACATTTTCAAACTTTTACGGTATCATTCTATGATCATTTAGGGCTTCCCACATTAATTTCGTAATTTTCTAAAGTCAAATCAATAGAGAACCCGCAAACCCGCTTCCTAAATGTTTTGGCCTAAAACTAGTATCTCCGTAACTCAAACACCAAAACGGACTTCATATTCGCGATCCTCGCGATGATACGATCTCGTGGGTATGTTTTCGTAATTTTTCGGACACGTTTATAATCAGGGGCAAAACCTAATTAGTTTTACTAACTACATTTGTACTAATTACATTAATCTAATAATTAACTTTAATCCCTACCAAACCTACCTGTAAGCACCCATGTGAATCACGCACTAATACATTTTCTAAAATTAGTCAAAACTCTAACCTAATCTAATTAATGCTATTGACTAAATATTTAATTAAGTAGGGTTATACTACTAAAAATTTGATTATTAAAACCCCACCCTCTCAGATTAACCCAGGCCAAAACAAAACAAATTTTTTAAAAACCACCGCCCTTCAGTCTCTCTCTCTCTCTCTCTCTCTCTCTCTCTCTCTCTCTCTCTCTCTCTCTCTCCCCCCCTCTCCTCTCTCTCTCTCCCCCCCCCCCCCCCCTCTCTCTCTCTCTCTCTCTCTCTCTCTCTCTCCCTCCCCCTCTCTCTCTCTCTCCTCTCTCTCTCTCTCTCTCTCTCTCTCTCTCTCTCTCTCTCTCTCTCTCTCTCCCCCCCCCCCTTCTCCCCCCAGGCCTTCGCTCTCACTCAAGCTTGACCCATGCACAGCGCCCCCACGCGCCTCCGGGCTCGTCGACGGTCGAACCAAGTCCGCCGCCATACCCACCCGCTGCTCCGCTCGAAGCTCTGCCCATCCCTCGACCTCAACGCTAGCAACCCTCCTCCCTCGCACACCGCCTCCTCCGGTATCCGCCGTGAGCTCATGGACCCTCGCCCGCCACGAGCTCCGCCACCCGACGTCGTCTCCGCTTTTGTACGCCAACGAGCCCGAGCCCGAACTTCCGGCGAGCGAAGCAGCAGCCCACGCATGTACGAAAACGAGGGGGTGAGTGTGTTTTAACAACGAAATACGAATATACGTATTTGTATAATGAGAAATACAACATTTTTAAATTATTATATAGGGTTTATTGGTTTTAAATTCATAATTAATAATATAGAGGTCAGAAAAATACAAGACCACCTCCAGAAAATCAGAAATAATATTCTTGACCCAATGGGTCTCATCTCGATCAGATGCTTTATTTTTCTAGAATTAATTTTTAACCCTAAAACTTAAATACCTAAAATTCTTTTAAAAATATGTAACTCTTTATTTTCACATAAACTAATACGTGATAAAAATATATGTTAAAGAACTCTTCGATACGGTCATTTTGACTGCTCACTTGAACATTTTCGACTAGTATTGCACCCGGAATAAATTACGGAAGGTTTACGTTACTTAAATAAAGTGTGGTTTTAAAGTTATTTTTGAGCTTCTGAAAATTTTAAAAATTATCAGTGACTCCTGAGAATATTTTCCTCTTGCAGTAAAATAATATTCTTCATTTTCAGCCTATATAAAAATTTAGAACATTTTTCGACACCCTTTCAATCAGTTAGAAAATCAGAACAATCAAATTATTTAAGTAGAAAATGTAGCATTCTTTAACCAAGTATTCTTGTGTTGCAGGTACCAATTCTTGTGCACCAACATCCGTAGAAGCCCTAGATCAAATTCCGGCTTCCTACGTCGATCCTGGAATTTGGTAAGTCACGACGAATTCTAAAATTAGAAAATTAGTTAGTGTCCATGTATGAACTTAGGACATCACATATAGCCTTAGAACGGCTATTGACTTGAACCGAACTAAAAACCTAATCTAATAGGAAAAATAATCAACTACAGATTACTTTGCCAACTTTCAACTTTGATAGTTGTAATACACAACCATCAACTTGGGTAAATTGTGTGCTAACGAAACTACCACCCTTAAACCAACAATTTTTGTATTCCATGTCTGTTGGTCTTGTCTTTATCCTCAAATTTCTTAGCATCCACTTTGCTTTATTTTCTGGTTTTAAGACCAGTGGTCCTGGTTAACTATCATCGTGAACAAGGAATTGATAACATCTTGTGAAACATGTTGTGGAATATCTTGTAGAATATCTGGTGGAATATCTCATGGAACATCTTGTGGAACATCCCGTATAAAACATGTACATAGAACACTTGACACTTCACTGGGATTTTTGGGGTAACTCATAGTTTGAGAGAGTGCAGAAGTGACTGGAGTTCAATCTTCCCGTCCCGCTGCATGTGTTTCAACATCCCGTCCCGCTGCCTGTGTTTCGGCAAAATACATGTACCCCTGTGTTTCGGCATTCGTCTGGGTCGCACCCAGGCAAGAGATGAACTCAATGGTCACATATTGTACTCTCCGACTTGAGTAACGTAGTGTATCAAATTTTGCACAGTCACTTTTACTTTACACATTACAGTCACATTTACTTTACGCATCCCATGCACGCTACTTGCTACACTTGTGCAGTCACAGTACTTTACCTGTCATACTTTTAGCTACAGCAGTAGTATGTTTCACTTGTCAAGCCTGCTTTACACTTGCACTACCACAGTACAGTGGTTCTCTCCTTTCAGTTCAGTTTGCCTTTACTTTTCAGTTGTGTACAGTTGTTACTCTATACTTTACTTTTCACTCTGATATGCTTGTACGTAGTTACTTTTGTCATACTTGTGCACTGCTTCTTTTCTATATTTAGAATTGTTGTGACTTACCTACGGTTCCATCTTCGTGGCACCGCAGACGACGTACATATGGAGGTAGATGCTCTTGAGCTAATAGCGCCAGAATTCAACCATGAGACCGCAGCCTCCAGAGTTATTTTCAGTTGTGTACTTTCTTTCTTTTATGTACATTGGTTGGAACATTTTGTACAGTATGGATTGTAATAATTGGACACTATTTGGGTATTTTTGTACATCTCTGCATCGTGGCTATTTTGGTTTCACTGGTAACCTGCAGGACCAGCGCAAATATCAAATAAGTAACGGGCCCCCTGAAAGCGGGTCGTTACACATACTCCCCGGTCATGGATGCGATCACCTTCAGATTCCTGATAAGCTTAACAGCAAAGGAAGGCTTAGATATGCAGCTAATGGATGTTGTGACTGCATATCTATACGGTAATCTCGACAAGGAGATATACATGAAACTTCATGATGGCTTTTCAATGCCTGCTGAACTAAAATACAGACCTCGGGACGTCTACTCTGTTAAGCTGCAAAGATCATTTTATGGTCTCAAACAATCAGGAAGGATGTGGTATAACAGACTCAGCGAATCCCTTGTCTAACAAGGATTCAATAACAATGAAGTCTGCCCTTGTATCTTCATAAGAACAAAGGGAAAAGGATTCGTAATAATCGCTGTCTACGTAGACGACTTGAATCTCATTGGATCTCCTGAAGAGATCGCTGAGATATCTGTAAGCCTAACAAAAGAATTCGAAATGAAAAACCTAGGCACAACGAAATTCTGCCTTGGCTTATAGATTGAACATCTAAAAGATGGAATCCTATTACACCAAACCACATATACGAAGAAAATGTTGCAAAGATTTCATATGGACCAATGCCATCCACTTAGTACACCTATGGTGGTACGATCTCTGGATGCACATAAAGACCCCTTCCGGCCGCTGGAAGAGGGGGAGGATATACTTGGTCTGTTGAGTATTGGTATTTCGTACCAATCTTATTTTGATGATGATCGCAACATTATGTTGTTGCTAATGACTCTCATGTTTAGTCTCACAGTTTCATTCCTAGAATATCTTTCTTGGAGACTAATCACTTGGTGCAAGGATGGACATCAAGCGGAAAAGGGCCAAATCTTGGACTCAAGGAGTGTCAAAGCTTGGAGATGATGGAGAGCAATCAAGGCATCAAGATTGAAGACTTAGACTCTAAGGAAAGCAATGTAATCCATGTAATATTTACTTTATTGCTTTCTCTCTCTCTTTTGAGTCTACGTTAATGTAATGCCTTGTTAGATGGTTTACTCATTCATGCATATGCATTTAGCCATCTTAGTGAGCCTTAGGATTATCTTAGAATCCAACCTAATAGGTTCATCTTGACTAATGACTCACTTGGAGTCTCTGGATTTCAATCAGTCGCCTGATGAAGGGTTTACAATCGACTGGGTGATTTCCAGTCGCCTGTCGATCCTTCTACAGTCGACTGATTTGCACAGCTCAAGTCAACATTTCAATTGACTCAAACTTGAGCTTTACACACAGTCGACTGCTGCTCAGTTTACAATCGCCTGTAGATTTATAGTCGCCTGGTAATTGGCCAACAGTCGTCTGAGTAGCGTAAGTGCAATGTCTGCATCTCTCTGTCTGTTCTCCATCTTATACAGCAGACGAATGATGAAGGATTTACAGTCGCTTGACAATTTGACAATCGACTGTATTATTGACATCAGTCGCCTGTCTGCTTATCTGGAAAAAGAGTGCAGCTCTCAGTTTTATTCCATCCCCTGCAGCAGTCGCCTGCTGAAGGATTAACAGGCGCATGTCCTATTTTCAGTCGACTGTATCGTCTTCATCAGTCGACTGTCGTGGCTCAGATTACAGCCGTTGGATATTTTCTAGTCGTTGATCAATCGACTGTCTTTTGATCATCAGTCGACTGTTCCTGTCATTTTCGCCCAGTTTCTAGCCGTTGCAGAATTAATCCTTTGGCTGTTTTCTTGGGTCTTGGGGTTTGATATAGGGTTTCTATATATATATGGGTGTGCTGACATCTCTTAATCTTCTTGATGCTATTGAAAATCTCAAGAGATCTATAAGCAACTCTCAAACTCTCTCAATTCCCTCTTTTGAGCTTTCATTCCTCTTCATGCATTGAAGTCCAGCTCAAGGGAATTCATCCAAGTGCTTTCAAGCATATCCCAACACTTGAAAATCCTCTTCCATGCCTTGCATACATTTATGAGTAAGCATCTCAAGGCATAGGTAAGAGTATTTATTTTACTTGGTGAATTTGTAACACTAATTCTTTTTCTGGGAATTAGTCTTTCTCTCTTTGTGGGAGTTTATCTCTTTGTGGGATTAGGATATTCTCTTTGTGGGAATAACTCTCTTTGTGGGAGTTTAGTGTCCTAGTGTAGGGCTAACCCTAATTCTCCGAGTGGGAGTTAGTGATTCTCTTGGTGGGAATCTTGATCCTCATGTAGGGTTGGTTGGGTCCTTGTGTAGGGCATAAATCCTCTTGGTGTGGTATCTCCTTGTGAGATTTGTATTCACTTCTCTTTATGGGAATATAGTGAATATTGGTGTTGCTGGATGTACACAAGTTTGGGGAATCAGGGTAATTCCTTGTGTTTGCGTTTGGATTGATTGTGTCAATTATTTCCTCTTGCATTTATTATTCCGCATTTGCAAGTTTAATTTTAATTGGACAATTTCATTGCCATTACACTATTCACCCCCCTCTAGTGTGTGTTGTTAGTATTGCAAGGGTAAGGCGATCCTTACAATTGGTATCAGAGCGAGGTTATATGATACTGCAATGATGGCATTCAACGCCTCATCCGCGTCTCATGAAGAAGGTCATTCAACCGTCCGACCCCTGCTCTTCAACGGAACCAACTACCCTAGTTGGAAGATCAGGATGATGATCTACTTGGAGGGTCAAGACCTATGTGACATTATGAAGGTGCCATTTGAGAAGCCCACTACTCCTGCGGCTTCAAGGACAAATGCTGAGAAGGACTCGCTCAAGTACAATGTGAGGACTATGAATGCATTCCATTGCGCCCTCTCAGCAAATGAGTTCAACCGCTTCTCCATATGCAAAACGGCTAACGAAATTTGGCATACTTTGGAGATTTGTCATGAATGGACTACAAAGGTAAAGAAATCTAAACAAACTGTGTTTAGATCTAAATATGAAATGTTTAAGATGTAGGAAGGCGAACGCATTTCAGATATGTTCACAAGGTTCACTGATATCGTGAACGCTTTGGAGGGACTCGGGAAGATGATTTCTCAAGAGGATCGTGTAGAGAAGATCCTTGACTCTCTCACACCTCGTTGGGAGTGAAAGGCCAACGGAATTTTGGAGTCATATGACACGTCTAAATACACCGTTGAGGAGTGCATTGGTAATCTCATGGCGTATAAAGTGAAGCTTCAACACAAGAAGGAGATTCAACCAACGAAGCCCGAGAAGCCGGAGAAGCAAAAGGGGATTGCATTCCATGCCAAGGAGGAGCCAATCAAGTGGAGGAAGAAATTCCATGGAGAAGCTCCTAGTGAAGAAGATGAGCTAGAAGAAGCAAGTGGAGAAGAAATTGAGGATCTTGCTGAGCAATTCAAAGCATTTCTCAAATGCAAGCAAAGTAAGTCTTTGTCAAAGTTTGCCTCCAATTCTAACAAGGTTCCTACTTGTTATACTTGCAGTGGAAAAGGTTACTTATCCACCGAATGCCCTTCCAAACCCAACAAAGAAACTTACAAGGGTAAAGGGAAGAAGCATTGGAAAGGGAAGTCCAAGTCCAAAAATCACAAGGGACTTATCGGGACTTTTGATGATTCAAGTGAGGATACATCGAGTAATGAAGAGGAGGATGCAAAGGACGATGCTCATGCGTGCTTTGTAGCAATTAATGCTCCTACTCCAATCCCCTCTGGCTTGAATGAAGATGAGTTGGAAGCATGGCTCAACTCTTACAACTCCTATGAGGAATTGTGCCGCATGGCTATCGAGTAGAAGTCTTCTTCAAGCTCTAGTAAGGAAGAAGTCGATGATGAGATTGAGGAGAAGATCTCATACGAGGAGCTTGAACATCGTTTCGGTATGGTTTCCGAAAACGCTAGTAGGTGCATCAACTCTTACAATAAATTAAAAGCAAAGTATAAGATTGCTAAGAGTAGGTTGCATGAACTAGAAATTGCTAGTGTGTTTCATGATGAAATGCATGATTGTGACACTATTGAGAGAGAGACACTTCTCTCTCAAGTTAAGGAATTGAGCTTAACTAATGAAAATCTTGTTGCTCAAAACCTTAGCTTAGAAACTCGCATTCAACAACTTACGTTGAAATGTGAATAGGAATCCCGTAAGCTCAAAAGCTTTGTGTATTCTAGGGATTCACTCCACGATTTGTTGGAAAACAACATCCGGTAAATCATAACGGAAGTTTGGGTTATATTCAAAATGTGGTACCCAAACCCACCTCTAATTCCTCTTATGGTGCAAATACAAGAAATATTGCTAAAGTACCTAAGAAGAATCACCATGCTTTCTTGTACAACAATAACATTAACAAGAAGCATGTAGATCACAAGGTGATGAGGAAGAATGAAAATCTTTCATTTTTTGCTAAGAAGCAAAATTCTCATTCTATGCATGCCAAGAAATTAGTCTCTACACCTAAGCATGCCACATCCACCCCTCTTGCAAAGGCAAAACCCCCTGCCTAGGAAATCCTTGAGTTTATGGATTCCCACTAAGGTTAGTGTGCAAGAGAGGGATAGTTATATCAACTCTCTAGTTAGGGATGTGATCACCTCATGTGATTACATTAGAAAATCAAACTCCTCTTGGGTTTGGTTGCCTAATGTTTAGGTTCCTTACACATATGCATATTGCATGGGTATTGTGCTTGAATGTTTATTTTTAGCATACCCATTGTTTGTGTGTGTTTCATGATTTTGAAAATATTTTCAAATTTATTCTTTTCATGAAAATGGGGACCTTGGGGAATACATTGACATGCATGCATTTATTGATCTATATGTATGTCAATGGGAGAGTTAATATGTGTATGTTTAAAATATTTTAAAACATTTTTTGACTCTCATTTAGGGGTATGTTTGAGATCATTATGTACAATAGATGTTTTGTGGTCTCAACCCAAACCCCTTAGATATTGCCAAGTTGTTTCATGTTTTAATTCTTTTGGCATTATCATTGTGTATCATTGAAGCTTGATTTTTCCATATCTATTGCTTTAATACACTTAAGAATCATGGCTCCATTATTTGTATATCAATGAGTAAAGAGGATTATTTCCAAGATTCTTTTTCTACAATTGGAATTTACCTCAATTGTTAGAGATTGTTAATCTCCTTCTTTATAATTGGTATTAGATCCTAGAAGTTAAAAGTTGACCATTTCTATGATTTAGGGGGAGCATGAGATAGTGAATTGATACCCACTAAAGTTTTCAATTTGGTATCATACATCTATTTATTCTTGCATATTGTCACATCTTGGTTAAGATGACAAACGGGGATATATTTGATGTCCACCTTTTTGACGATGTCAAGGGGGAGAGTTATATGCATTATGTAACTATATAGGGGAAAGTTATATACTTATGCATATGGGGAGAGTTATATGGGATTGTATAAACCATTCATGTTTGCATGATTTTGTCTATTACAATTGGTTTATGTAATCCATGCCTATTATATGTCACCATGATCTTATTTGGTAGAATGAGTATTTACTATTGTGTAGCTCATTGTTTAATTGGTGCATATAAATGGGGTGAGCTCATTAGCATTGTACTTTAATTCTTTGTATTTTACATAATGTGTGTCATCATCAAAAAGGGGGGAGATTGTTGAGTATTGGTGCTTCATACCAATCTTATTTTGATGATGATCACAACATTATGTTGTTGCTAATGACTCTCATGTTTAGTCTCACAGTTTCATTCCTAGAATATCTTTCTTGGAGACAAATCACTTGGTGTAAGGATGTACATTAAGTGGAGAAGGACCAAAGCTTGGACTCAAGGAGTGCCAAAGCTTGGAGATGATGGAGAGCAATCAAGACATCAAGATTGAAGACTTAAACTCTAAGGAAAGCAATGTAATCCATGTAATATTTACTTTATTGCTTTCTCTCTCTTTTGAGTCTAGGTTAATGTAATGCCTTGTTAGATGGTTTACTCATTCATGCATATGCATTTAGCCATCTTACTGAGCCTTAGGATTATATTAGAATCCAACCCAATAGGTTCATCTTGGCCAAAGACTCACTTGGAGTCTCTGGCTTTCAATCAGTCGCCTGATGAAGGCTTTACAGTCGACTGGGTGATTTCCAGTCGCCTGTCGATCCTTCTACAGTCGACTGATATGCATAGCTCAAGTCAACATTTCAATTGACTCAAACTTGAGCTTTACGCACAGTCGACTACTGCTCAGTTTACAGTCGACTGGGAATTGGCCAACAGTCGTCCGAGTAGCGTAAGTGCAATCTCTGCTTCTCTCTGTCTTTTCTCCATCTTATACAGCAGACGACTGATGAAGGATTTACAGTCGCCTGACTATTTAACAGTCGACTGTATTATTGACATCAGTCGACTGTCTGCTTATCTGGAGAAAGAGTGTAGCTCTCTGTTTTATTCCATCCCTTGCAGCATTCGCCTGCTAAAGGATTAACAGGCGCATGTCCTGTTTTTAGTCGACTGTATCGTCTTCATCAGTCGATTGTCCTGGCTCAGATTATAGCCGTTGGATATTTTCTAGCTGTTGATCAGTCGACTGTCTTTTGATCATCAGTCGACTGTCTTTTGATCATCAGTCGACTATTCCTGTCGTTTTCGCCCAGTTTCTAGCCGTTGCAGAATTGATCATTTGGCTGTTTTCTTGAGTTTTGGGGTTTGATATATGGTTCCTATATATGGGTGTGCTGCCATCTCTTAATCTTCTTGATGCTATTGAAAATCTCAAGAGATCTATAAGCAACTCTCAAACTCCCTCAATTCCCTCTTTTGAGCTCTCATTCCTCTTCATGCATTGAAGTCCAGCTCAAGGGAATTCATCCAAGTGCTTTCAAGCATCTCTCAACACTTGAAGATCCTCTTTTATGCCTTGCATCTATTTATGAGTAAGCATCTCAAGGCATAGATAAGAGTATTTATTTTACTTGGTGAATTTGTAACACTAATTCTTTTTGTGGGGATTAGTCTTTCTCTCTTTGTGGGAGTTTATCTCTTTGTGGGATTATGGATATCCTCTTTGTGGGAATAACTCTCTTTGTGGGAGTTTAGTGTCCTAGTGTAGGGCTAACCCTAATTCTCCGAGTGGGAGTTAGTGATTCTCTTGGTGGGAATCTTGATCCTCATGTAGGGTTGGTTGGGTCCTTGTGTAGGGCATAAATCCTCTTGGTGTGGTATCTCCTTGTGAGATTTGTATTCACTTCTCTTTATGGGAATATAGTGAATATTTGTGTTGCTGGATGTACACAAGTTTGGGGAATCAGGGTAATTCCTTGTGTTTGCGTTTGGATTGATTGTGTCAATTATTTCCTCTTGCATTTCTTATTCCGCATTTGCAAGTTTAATTTTAATTGGACAATTTCATTGCAATTACACTATTCACCCCCCTTTAGTGTGTGTTGTTAGTATTGCAAGGGTAAGGCAATCCTTACATAGTCTAGAAGTCCCTTATCTAAGTGCCATCGGAGCATTCCTATATCTGGCAAACTACGCGCGTCCTGACATAGCGTTCACAGTAAACTTGCTAGCCAGATAAGTGCAGCACCCACTCGGCGCCACTGGACCGGGGTTAAGCACCTTCTGCGCTACCTCCAAGGGTATACATATTTGGGACTCTTCTACAAAAAATGGAATATCCTCTACACTTGCTGGATATGCTGATGCATGTTACTTGTCTGATCCCCACAATGCAAAGTCACAGACATGGTATGTGTTTACATATGGAGTGACAGCCATTTCCTGGAGATCCATCAAGCAAACCTTGATAGCGACATCATCCAATCACTCAGAGATCATCGCCATCCATGAAGAAAGCAGAGAATGTGTATGGCTACGCTCAGTTGTCCACCACATCCTGTTAACTACCGGATGGAAGACTGGAGATCTTAAACCTACTACAATGTTCGAGGACAATACTGCTTGCATAGCTCAGCTACGAGGTGGCTTTATCAAAGGCGACAGAACAAAGCCCATTTCACCAAAGTTCTTCTGGACGCACGAGCTACAGAGAGATGGCAAGACATCAGACAAGTGCAATCATGTGATAATTTGGCATGTTTGTTCACTAAAGCCCTTCTTACTGCCACTTTTAGGAAGCTTGTACAGAAGATTGGAATGAGACGCCTAAGAGATCTGAAAGCCTGAGAGCATGTACAGATCAGAGGGAGTTAGAGAGAGTTTGTACTCTTTTCCCTTAACTATGGTTTTTCCCATAGGGTTTTCCATAGCTAAAGGTTTTAACGAGGCAAATCTCACCTGTTACGACCTAAAGATCGTGTGAGTCCAACTCCCGCTTAGATCCGCTGACATACCTCATTGAATCACCCCTTTGTGAAAGGAAGGTCACCCTGGAGGCCCGAGGCTACATAAGAATGGGCGCGCCTCGTAGCACTCCCCCCTCCCGGCCGAGGCGAACGACCGCAGTCGCCCGGCCTGCCAGGGGTAGTGCGCCCGGGGAACGCCCCAACAGGTCCGTCCGGGATGCCGACGGAGGCATGTACATATCCCTCCCGGGCGGCGGTCCGTGACCCGAGACTGGAAAGGGGCGCGACCAAGCCAGACAAGCCACGAACAGGTCGGCCCGGCGATCCCCCGCGAACCCCGCAGCCGGGGGTAGCCTTGCCAGACCTATTAGCTCATCACGCACGACAAACAACCTAGTGTAAGGACACAACTGACACTAACGCTGCCCGACCATCTGACAAAGCACCCCCTGACCGCTGAGCCCCCTGACGCTTAATGCTTTCGACCCTGACACCCTGACAAAAGCGCCCCAGGCCGTTGCGCCGTCTGACAAAAGCGGGGCAGACACTCCTGTTCCTGACATCCTCGTCCAAAGCTTCCACTGACAGCCGAACCAGCTCAGCGCGTAGAGTCAGAATGCCAGGTCAGACCCACCCGATCATCTCCCGTCAGGTATAAATACCCACTCACTTCTTACGGTGAAAGGGGTTGGCAAATTCTCTCAAGTTCCATTATTCACACACGAGGGCAAAGGTCGTCCATATCTTTGTTCTCCCACCTGTAGCTCGGCCCGTACGGTGGACACACCCTCCGTCCGACCTACGTGCCTAGCCCCCGCTTGAAGCCCAGTTACTAACTTAGGCATCGGAGGGGCTACGGGTTGGAGCCCAACCCCGCCCTTCTGACGAGTTGCTCGTGGTGCAGGAAAGCTCGCCCTTTGGTCGACATCAGCCCTCGGCTCCCGCCACCTGATCCTCCACCGCGTCTGGCAAGACTGGGCCCCGTGATCTTCCCCGGCGGCACACTCAACCTCTTTACCCCACTGACCACTTGTTAAATAGCCCATCCCCAATCCTCTTGTCAATATAACCACCGTGCCCTTGGTTCCCATCAATACAAATTCAATGTACGCGAGTTCCACCCCGTAACAATTGGCGCCGTCTGTCGGAACGAAGGGTCTCACCCATGATATACTCCATGCCGATGACACGGAACCCTGACCATGGCAAGGATCCCGTGGGCCAGGAACCACTCTCTCTACTGATCACCCCGACGACTGACCCCCCTCCGGGGATAGGCGTCGAGACGGCCCAAACTTCGGCCCGAGCCATCCAGAAGAGCCTCGAGGCCGTCACCCGGGTGGTGGGGGGCTATGCAGCGGCGGGCGCGGAGCCCCCACCCGGCCCCTCTGAGCCTCCGAACATGGGACGAAATCTTCACCCTCAGTTCGAGGAGGAGGGGGGACGGGGGGCTCGCCAAGGAGATTGTCGCCCAGTAGAAGCTCTTGGAGGAAGAAATGGAGATCGCGCGGCTGTGGAGGCGCCAGGAGGAGGTGTACGCAGTCCAGAGGTGCATGGACGAGGCGGCTGAGACCGTCTGACGCGCCTGCCAGGACGAAGAAACCGCCCGCCACCAGCTCCGGTTCATTATCGCCGAACGCGAAAGGCTACGGAGGGACAACGAACGCAACCGGGAAATCCCAGAGGTGATGGCGGCGACCCAGGGGCCCAAGGACTGGCACGGCCCGTCGTGGGCCCGATCCCCACTGGGTGGAGGAAGTCCGTCCCGCCAGCGCCACTCCCCCGATCGCCTGCACGAGGAAGCCGTTTGTCGACAGTTACGCTTCCTCACCGCCGAGCGCGAAAGGCTTTTGCACGAGAATCAGGAGCGGTTGGGGATCCGGGAGGAAGCGGCCGAAGGACGATGGTACTGGGAGAACCGTAGCCGCAACCCGTCGAATCCTCGACCCGGGGAAGGACCCCCCCGGGCGGCCGTCACGCTACTCCCCGGGGCGGGAACACCGCCGGCAGCAGAGGCGCGATCGGAGCCGGACCCCTGAATGGCGAAGGGGTGGCGCGCCTGATCGCCCTACCTACCCGGAGGAGACCACACCACTGGCCCGGTGGATCACGTCAGCCCCGAGGCCTGTAAGGTTCAAACCCCCCCCCCCCCCCCCGCCTGGCCACCTACAACGGGAGAGGGGACCCCCTCACGCACGTTCAACAATACCGGGGGGCAATGGAGGCACAGGATGTAGATGAGGCGTTCCTCTGCCGGCATTTCTCGCAAGGTCTGAGGGACACAGCGTTGGACTGGTACTTCGGCCTTCCCGTGAGATCGATTGGAAGCTTTGGCGAGCTGTCCCATAAGTTCTGCCAAGAGTTTCGGGCTGGGCGGACGAAGAAGAAGCCCTTGGAATATCTCAGCACGATAGTCCAAGGAGAAGGGGAGACGACGGGTAGATACCTACGCCGGTTTCAGGAGGAGAGACGGGCAGTGGTGACCTGCGGCGACGAGGTCCTCATGCTGGCCTTCAAGACGGGATTGCGGACTCGGAGCCTCCACAAATCCCTGCTCCGAGATCCGTCGGCCGACTATGAGGCGCTGGTTGCTATGGCGGAGAGGCATGCATTGGCCGAAAAGACTCTCGGCACAAAGGCCCTATTTCCCCCGGCGAAGCCACTCCGAGGCGAGCCCCGGTCACACCCTCGGCCGAGGCAAGAGGAGGGGCACCGGGGTCGCGACCAGATGGCCCAAGCGAGGCGCGACCCGACGGGGCGTCGCCCACACAACCGCCCTGATCTGGTCCAAGAGCTTGCCCGGCCCAAGGTGCTGCCCGAGCCATCCTAAGACAGGAGGGCCCCTTGCCGGTACACTACACACAGCTCAACGCCCCCATGTTGGAGGTCCTGGCAGCGGCGACGAGAGCCGGACTACTGCCTGAGCCCCCCGGGGGATGAGGTCGGATCCGACGAAACGGGATCTCCGGAGATATTGCCGATATCACCGGGACCACAACCACGATACCGACCAATGCTACACCCTTAAGAGAGAGATCGAGCGGCTAATCCAGGCGGGCCACTTGGGAGGCTTCGTGGGGAACAGGTGGGCAGTACAAGGGGAGAAAGCCCCCCGGGAGGCGCGGGGGCCGGAACCACCAGCGAACCGCGATCGGGAGGAGCCACGCCCCCCGGGGGAGGTAATGCGCATCGAGATGATAAGTGGGGGGCCGCCCACGACCTCGGAGGCAGGTGCCCGACAGGTGATGGTAGCGAGCGCCAGCGGCCGGCCGAAGCGGAGAAGGACAAACCGACCCCCAATCACCTTTACCGAGGGAGATCACCAGGAGGTTGGGAGTCAGTGCGATGGCACCCTCGTCGTCGAGGCTCGGGTCGGGGCGGTCATTGTCCGTCGGCTCCTGATTGACACCGGTAGCTCCTGCGACATCCTGTTCCTGTCAACGGTCGAAAAGATGGGGTGGAAGCGTGCGGACCTAAAGCCCTGCGCGGGCCCCATTGTCGGCTTCACCAGCCATATGATCCCCGTGGTGGGGGCGATCACCCTGCCGATGACTCTGGGGGAGGAACCGAGAGTCGTCACCAGGGGGACGCGGTTCGTCATCGTCGATGTCACGTCGACGTACAACAGAATCATAGGGCGTCCATACATGACGGCTATAGAGGCGCTCCCCAGCCTGCTACACCAGATAATGAAATTCCGGACCCCGAAGGGGGTAGGATTGGTACGGGGAGACCAGGAGGTGTCTGGGGGCCACGACGAAGGGCCAGCCAGGCGCGGGAGCCCGAAGCGGGCCCTGGCGGTCCTCATCCCCGACGAAAGGGAGGACTTCTGCGACCAGCGGCCGACCCCGGCCGAGGAGGTCGAGGAGGTCCCCGTGGCCGCGAATGAAGAGAGAACTGTCTCCATCGGGACGAAACTCCCGGCCGCCCTGAGGGCGGCACTCGTCGACCTGCTGCGGGAAAATGCGGATATATTCGCATGGTCACCCACGGACATGCCGGGGGTCGACCCTATGGTGATCTCCCACAGGTTGAACGCCGACCCCGAGGCCCGACCGGTCCGACAGAAGAAGAGAAGCGCGGGGGGCGAGAAGAAGAGGGCGGCCGAGGAAGAAGTAGAGCGGCTCCTCGAAGCCAGGTTTGTCCGGCCAGTGGATTACCCGGACTGGCTCACCAATGTTGTTTTGGTGAAGAAGCCCAGTGGAAAGTGGCGCATGTGCGTCGACTTCACCGACCTCAACAAGGTGTGCCCAAAGGGCAGTTTCCCCCTGCCCCGGATCGACCGCTTGGTGGACCAGGCGTCCGGTTACGAGTTGTTAAGCTTTATGGACGCCTTCTCTGGGTACAACCAGATACCAATGGCGGAGGAGGACGAGGAAAAGACGTCCGTTGTCACCGACAAGGGCCCCTTCTGTTACACCAAGATGCCCTTTGGACTGAAGAACGCCGGGGCAACCTATCAGCGGATGGTAGACCAAATATTCGGCCCTCAGGTGGGGCGGAACTTGGAGGTATATATCGACGACATGCTGGTAAAGAGTAGGAGGGCCCCGGACCACCTCGCCGACTTACAGGAAACGTTCCAAAGGGTCCGCCGATACAACTTAAGACTGAACCCCGCAAAGTGTATCTTCGGCGTGCAGTCGGGAAAATTCCTGGGCTTCATGATAACGAAGCGAGGGATCGAGGCGAACCCCGATAAGGTGGCGGCCCTCATCAATATGGCGGAACCCCGGACCATCCGGGACTTGCAGCGACTGAACGGCCGGATCGCTGCTCTGGGGCGATTCCTGTCGAAATCTGCGGAGAAGTCACTCCCCTTCTTCAAGGTCTTGCGCACTGCCTTTGGCGAAGCTAAGGACAAGAGGAAGGTGATCCCGTGGGACGACGACTGTGCACGGGCGTTCGCGGATCGAGGGCTTACCTACAAATTCCACCGCTCCTCGCACAGCCGGAAGAAGGCGAACCCCTCGGGTTGTACTTGGCAACCAACGAAGAGGCCGTTAGCTCCGTCCTGATCAAGGAGGAAGGGGGGTGCAGCGCCCCGTTTACTACGCCAGCCGGATCCTCCGTGAGGCGGAGACTCGCTACAGTCCCATCGAGAGGGCCGCCTACTGCCTAATCACCACCGCCCGAAAGCTCCGACCCTACTTCCAGGCCCATCCCATCGCCGTCCACACCAACATGCCCCTCGAGAAAAACTTGAAGAGGCTGGAGCGGTCGGGGAGGATGCTCAACTGGAGCGTCGAGCTCAGCGAGTTCGACATAACATACAAAGCCCAGACGGCAATCAAGGGCCAGGCACTGGCCGACTTCGTGGTGGAGTGCACTGCGGGGGGCACTCCGGGGGACCAACCAGAGCCCCCGTCGGTGACCGTGTCCCCGCGAGAGACCGCGGGGGGGGGGGGGGGAGGAGCCCACAGAGCCCTCCCGGATGGACGAGGACGAATTGTGGACCATCCTCGTCGACGGCTCCGCGACGGGATCTGGGACGGGGGGCGGGTATCGTCATTCAGACCCCCGACGGGTGCTCGTTGGAATACGCCTTACGCTTCAACTTCCCGACAACTAACAACGTCGCGGAATACGAGGCCGCGGTCAACGGGTTGAAGCTCGCTAGGGTGGTGGAGGCGACGAACGTGTTGCTCCTGTGTGACTCGCGGCTCGTCGTCCAACAGATCCTAGGAAGCTTCGAGGCTCGAGAAGAAACAATGAAGCGTTACCTTAAGCGCATTCAGATCGAACTCCGTAAGTTCAAGAAGGCGGACGTCCAGCACCTGTCCCACTCCAACAACCTCCGGGCGGACGCCCTCTCCAAGCTGGCCTCCTCCTCCGCGGCCGAGATCGGGAAGGCCATCTACGTCGAAAGCCTATTGACCCCAACCATTGACGAAGAAGAACTGATGTGTGCGGGCACGGTGACGACGTGGATGACCCCCATTATGAAGTACTTGGAGATGGGGGAACTACCCGAGGAGCGGATGCAGGCTAAAAAGGTGGAGAGGCGGGCCCTGTCATTCGTGCTCCTCGACGGAGTGATGTACCGTCGCCGCCGCGCCAATTTCGATGTCCTGCCCTATCTAAAATGCTTGGGCCCGGAGCAGGCCGAGCAAGTCATCCGCGAAGTGCACGAAGGTTTCTGCGGAAACCACCATGGCGGTCGCACCATCGCCCACAAGATAATGCGCCAGGGGTACTATTGGCCGACAATGATCTGGGACGCGGTACAATACGTCAGGAGGTGCGAGGCGTGCCAGAAATTCTGCCGCCGGACGACTGCACCTCCGGCCAACTTGATGCCCATCGTGAGCCCGATCCCATTCGCCAAATGGGGACTTGACATCCTGGGGCCTTTCCCGAAGGCCTCCGGGGGAAGGAAATATCTAGTCGTCGCCGTGGACTACTTCACGAAGTGGGTGGAGGCAGAGCCACTAGCGCGTATCACGTGGACAGACATGAAGGGCTTTGTCTGGCAATCCATTATATGTCGCTTTGGGATACCCCGCTCGATTGTCACGGATAACGGAAGGCAGTTCGATTGCGAAGGCTTTCGTGACTTCTGTTCGGGCTGGGGGATCAAACTCCATTTCGCGTCAGTCGCCCACCCGCAGTGCAACGGAATGGCGAAGGCCGCGAATAAATGCATCTTGAACCCTATGAAGAAAAAAGTGGACGCCGCCCTTGGGGCGTGGGTCGACGAGCTGCCGGGAATCCTATGGTCCTATCGCACCACCCACAAGGCCTCGACAGGAGAAAGCCCGTTCATGCTAGCGTACGGATCGGAGGCGGTCGTTGCCGTGGAGATTGGAGAAGAGATGCTCCGACTAAAGCTCTTCGACGAAGAGACCAATGGAGAGGGACTCGGCCTCAGGCTTGAATTAATAGACGATGTAAGAGATCGGGCCCTGACGAGCCTCGTCAAGCATAGCCAGAGGATGGCGCGACACTACGACTCCCGGGTGAAGCAGCGGACTTTCAGGATCGGCGACCTGGTCCTCAGAGACGCCACCTTCCGACCCGAGACCGCCCTGCGGGGAAAGCTGGCCGCCAAATGGGAAGGGCCCTACAAGGTCATCGATATCGTCGAACCAGCCACGTACATCTTGGCAACCCCCGATGGGAATGAGCTGGCCCATCCTTGGAATGCGAAGCACCTGCTAAAGTTCTACCAATAGCTGTGAGTTTTTCTTTTATATATACGAAATACACATCTACCCGCTTTCCCCGACATTGTTGTTTCTACCTGAGTTTTTCAACGCCAAAACCTCCGAACCTCTGGGGCAGGGCCAACCCTAGCCACCCAAACCAGAGAAGGGCACGGGCCGGGCTACGCGCCTGCTCCCCCCCTCAAGACCTCTGGGGCAGGGCCAACCCTAGCCACCCAAACCAGAGAAGGGCACGGGCCGGGCTACGCGCCCGCTCCCCCCCTAAAGACCTCTGGGGCGGGCCAACCCTAGCCACCCAAACCAGAGAAGGGTACGGGCCGGGCTACACGCCCGCTCCCCCCTCAAGACCTCTGGGGCAGGGCCAACCCTAGCCACCCAAACCAGAGAAGGGCACGGGCCGGGCTACGCGCCCGCTCCCCCCCTCGAGATCTCTGGGGCAGGGCCAACCCTAGCCACCCAAACCAGAGAAGGGCACGGGCCGGGCTACGCGCCCGCTCCCCCCCTCAAGACCTCTGGGGCAGGGCCAACCCTAGCCACCCAAACCAGAGAAGGACACGGGCCGGGCTACGCGCCCGCTCCCCCCTCAAGACCTCTGGGGCAGGGCCAACCCTAGCCACCCAAACCAGAGAAGGGCACGGGCCGGGCTACGCGCCCGCTCCCCCCCCTCAAGACCTCTGGGGCAGGGCCAACCCTAGCCACCCAAACCAGAGAAGGGCACGGGCCGGGCTACGCGCCCGCTCCCCCCCTCAAGACCTCTGGGGCAGGGCCAACCCTAGCCACCCAAACCAGAGAAGGGCAAGGGCCGGGCTACGCGCCCGCTCCCCCACTCAAGACCTCTGGGACAGGGCCAACCCTAGCCACCCAAACCAGAGAAGGGCACGGGCCGGGCTACGCGCCCGCTCCCCCCTCAAGACCTCTGGGGCAGGGCCAACCCTAGCCACCCAAACCAGAGAAGGGCACGGGCCGGGCTACGCGCCCGCTCCCCCCTCAAGACCTCTGGGGCAGGGCCAACCCTAGCCACCCAAACCAGAGAAGGGCACGGGCCGGGCTACGCGCCCGCTCCCCCCCTCAAGACCTCTGGGACAGGGCCAACTCTAGCCACCCAAACCAGAGAAGGGCACGGGCCGGGCTACGCGCCCGCTCCCCCCCTCAAGACCTCTGGGGCAGGGCCAACCCTAGCCACCCAAACCAGAGAAGGGCACGGGCCGGGCTACGTTCCCGCTCCCCTCCTCAAGACCTCTGGGGCAGGGCCAACCCTAGCCACCCAAACCAGAGAAGGGCACTGGCCGGGCTACGCGCCCGCTCCCCCCTCAAGACCTCTGGGGCAGGGCCAACCCTAGCCACCCAAACCAGAGAAGGGCACGGGCCGGGCTACGCGCCCGCTCCCCCCCTTAAGACCTCTGGGACAGGGCCAACCCTAGCCACCCAAACCAGAGAAGGGCACGGGCCGGGCTACGCGCCCGCTCCCCCCCTCAAGACCTCTGGGGCAGGGCCAACCCTAGCCACCCAAACCAGAGAAGGGCACGGGCCGGGCTAAGCGCCCACTGCCCCCCTCAAGACCTCTGGGGCAGGGCCACCCGCTCCCCCCTCAAGACCTCTGGGGCAGGGCCAACCCTAGCCACCCAAACCAGAGAAGGGCACGGGCCGGGCTACGCGCCCGCTCCCCCCCTCAAGACCTCTGGGGCAGGGCCAACCCTAGCCACCCAAACCAGAGAAGGGCACGGGCCGGGCTACGCGCCCGCTCCCCCCCTCAAGACCTCTGGGGCCAACCCTAGCCACCCCAAACCAGAGAAGGGCACGGGCCGGGCCGTGTAACCACAGCCCGGACTTGTCAGACCCATGATCCCTGAAAAGCCGAGTCCAGGGAGGAGGACAAAGGCACGTAAACCGGGGCAAACGAGACGTCAGTTCCCGAGGAGGCAGCCCCGACGTGACTCGACGCAACGAAAGGACGCTCGAGAAATGCGCCACCCATAATGATACACTCCAAAAAGGGATTCCATAGGCGCCACCTGGCAAAAGCGGTTTCCCACGAACGTGATTCCGAAGAGCCCATTAATAATGCCAGCTCATCGTAATAAATGTGGAGGAAACCGTCAACAAAATCCCCCGCCAATGGCCGGGCGAGCTTACAAAACGGAACCACCCCTACCGGGGGGTAAAGCAGGAACGGAGAATCGCACTGCCCCCGTACTAGCTTAGGCCGCCCAGAAAGTAAAACCCCCCAGTCCGAACCCCCCGATAACCAGAAGGACCGACGCTTGAAAACGAGACCCCCCCGCCAACTAAAGTCCGCGACACCTTTCAGACGAGGGGGAGGGCATTGAACTGAGGCCCGCTCTGTGGGGACGCTTCCGCCCGAGTCAAAATACACTCGCAACAGACACCCAGGGGTCAGCCATGCCACGAGTGGCCCCTGTTCGTGGTAGGGCGGCATGTCTCACCCCGATCGCATCCGATGATCCTCCGTCCCGCCCAAACACAACACGGACCATCAACATCCCCTTTCCCCAGACCTCGTGCTCTCGGACAAGCGAATGTTGGGGGCAATAATTAGGTGCTCAAGCAAGAAAACAAAATGGGTAACACCAGCGATAAAACATGGCAAGGACCGGCCCCCCAATGGCGACTCGCCTGCCTCAGTTGGGGCTAACTGGTTCGGCCCGCACAGTGACCAGCTACCTGACGCCGGCCTCCCAAACCACATCAGGAATCCCCCGCCTGGATCAGGACCCCGACCCTCGAAAACTCAAGGCTGGGAATAAAGACAAGGACACGTAAATCGGGGCAGACCGGTCGTTAACCAGAAACCGCGAAACAATGCCTGCCGGGTTTACGCCTGGCCCCGATAAGGCAACACCACGACGTGACTCGACGCAACGAAACCGTGGCCTTCCCCAAAAAGCCGAGCTCCCCTGAAGTCCTACCCCGCCACCACCTACGATGGCACGGCATCAAGGGGCAACGCCCCTCCCCAAATCATAGTGACCCACCTCCTCGCTTGGCTCCCACTCGGGACGAGATCTAGCGATCCCGCAACAGCGGGCAATACTCTGCGGGACCCACGTCGCCGCTCCAGAGCGTGGACCCAAGTCCGAACCATGCTAGAAGGGAGGTAGCGTTACGTCATCCGAGCCGAGCCGGGCTTCCGCCTTGCACACGAATGCCGGGGGCAATTGTTACGACCTAAACATCGTGTGAGTCCAACTCCCGCTTAGATCCACTGACATACCTCATTGAATCACCCCTTTGTGAAAGGAAGGTCACCCCGGAGGCCCGAGGCTACATAAGAATGGGCGCGCCTCGTAGCACTCCCCCCTCCCGGCCGAGGCGAACGACCGCAGTCGCCCGGCCTGCCAGGGGCAGTGCGCCCGGGGAACGCCCCAACAGGGCCGTCCGAGATGCCGACGGAGGCATGTACATATCCCTCCCGGGCGGCGGTCCGTGACCCGAGACTGGAAAGGGGCGCGACCAAGCCGGACAAGCCACGAACAGGTCGGCCCGGCGATCCCCCGCGAACCCCGCAGCCGGGGGTAGCCTTGCCAGACCTATTAGCTCATCACGCACGACAAACAACCTAGTGTAAGGACACAACTGACACTAACGCCGCCCGACCATCTGACAAAGCACCCCCTGGCCGCTGAGCCCCCTGACGCTTAATGCTTTCGGCCCTGACACCCTGACAAAAGCGCCCCAGGCCGTTGCGCCGTCTGACAAAAGCGGGGCAGACACTCCTGTTCCTGACATCCTCGTCCAAAGCTTCCGCTGACAGCCGAACCAGCTCAGCGCGTAGAGTCAGAATGCCAGGTCAGCCCCACTCGATCATCTCCCGTCAGATATAAATACCCCCTCACTTCTTACGGTGAAAGGGGTTGGCAAATTCTCTCAAGTTCCATTATTCACACACGAGGGCAAAGGTCGTCCATATCTTTGTTCTCCCACCTATAGCTCGGCCCGTACGGTGGACACACCCTCCGTCCGACCTACGTGCCTAGCCCCCGCTTGAAGCCCAGTTACTAACTTAGGCATCGGAGGGGGCTATGGGTTAGAGCCCAACCCCGCCCTTCTGACGAGTTGCTCGTGGTGCAGGAAAGCTCGCCCCTTGGTCGACATCAGCCCTCGGCTCCCGCCACCTGATCCTCAGCCGCGTTTGGCAAGACTGGGCCCCGTGATCTTCCCCGGCGGCACACTCAACCTCTTTACCCCACTGACCACTTGTTAAATAGCCCATCCCCAATCCTCTTGTCAATATAACCACCGTGCCCTTGGTTCCCATCAATACAAATTCATTGTACGCGAGTTCCACACCGCAACGTCACCAACTCAGGATCCCGAAATATCCACCCCATGTGAGACTCTTCTATGCTCAGAATCCTGAAGTATTCGCGAGCAGAGTCCACACCTATGGCTGGATAAGAGTGAGTGTTGTGAACAGTTATAAACCGAGTTGGTTATGATTCTGGGCTATCTTAGAGATATACCCATATCAATGTAGCCCATGTTTGTACTCTCCCAATTTGCATATAAATAAAGGACTGAGGGCTCTTCTACATATACTTACTTTTTATGGCAAAAATAAAATAGATGAACCTCATTTCTTCATGCATCGCTGTCCAAAAAAACACTTAACTAGTTGACACTTACACCCACGTCACTCGTTAAAAAAAGAAAATTGCTCTTTGCATCCCTACAAGTAGGGGTGCATATAAGTATCTGTGCCAAAGTTAACTAAAATAAGAAAAGAATGGGATTGATTTGAAAATTTAGTTAACAAATTTTATAATTTTAGGAATTAAAAGTCAAAGCATCCCTACTCATCGGGTGCAGACAGCATAGTTCTAAAAAAATTATACAAAATGAGAGAGTGAATCTTTTTGCCAGCGGGGTAACCACAACGGCTGGCTGGAGGGCCCCCCAATGGTCGTCGTCGGCAAACCCTCGTCACCTACCCACACTAACCCTTGTTGAGTTAAAGTCGACGCCGTGGGACCCACCACACGCGCACAACCAAAACGTCGGGCTCAACGGTCAATTTTCATGGGCAAAATGGTAAATGTTCCCCCACAGCATCCTTCCATCGTAAATACAGAGACGTTTGGAGGCATTCTAGACATTTAAATAGACTGGTCACATCAACCCAGAATACGAAATTACCAGACTGCTCTCCTTCTCAAAGCATTCTCTATTGCCATTGCGCAGCCTTTCTGATACATTTAATTCAAAAGTTAGGGGTAACTTAGTATTTACATCATTTAGAAGAGAGATCCACTGTTCCATGGCAAACGTGTAATCTAGGAGGGGGGCGTCACCCACCCTCTCTAAATTTCTCCCCAATCATTGCGATCTCGTCAAATTTGAGGGATCAGCTCTCCTATTTTAGGTTAGTAATCAATTTAATTAGTTCAACTTTCGATTCTTTTGGCTTTGATCTGATCATTTCTTGAGTTATTTCGTTGGATTCTATGTTCGATGAGCGATCTTTTGCCCTATTTCTTATAGGTGTTCTTTTAACTACTACAAATTTGCGTTGTAGGGCATATTTTTCCGAAATGCAGTTCTTGATTCTTGTTTGTTCCAATGGAAGTTGGGAAAATTATCCCTTTTTCGCAATCAGTAGGCTTCTCGTTTATTATGGCGTGTGTTTTTTCAGTGTTATTGCTGCTTGGAATATTGATTTGGTTGTATTATGAATTAGGTGATTGCTTGTTAGGAGATCTGAATGCAAGTAACTTTTTATTGAAACAATGTCTAACTCTTGAACTCTGCTCTGTGTTCGGTTAGTGACATACATTTGAAATTCAAGATTATGCTGAGAATTAATTGATTTACAGACAACGTTATGAATAAGATAGAGGGGGTTAAAATTGAGTTTGACCCGCACGTTATTTCAAATAAGCTGAGACCGTCTCATACTCAAGGAAGCCAAAAGTTTCATACTGTGTAACTTCTGCATGTGAAAAGAAATGACTGAGGAGCACATAGGGATTGGAAATCCTCTTTGTCATGCGAAAAATGCATTCTCTTCTTGTAGGTCTGCTCATGTTTTTTTTGTAGAGAGCACAATAAATAAGATGATCATCGATTTCCTGGAGCTTTGCAATAATTGTCGATGCTTATTACTCCTTGTACCTGCTAGACTAGCAGGAGTCCCTAGTTTTTTTTTTGTAAATTTAGAACCTAAGAATACCTAAAACATTTTGTAAACCGTGTTAGATTTTACCAAATGTAGTTTACGTCTATTGGGGTATTATTGGTATATCATTTGGCCATTTGGTGCAAACTGCAGTCGGCATACCAAATTTAGAACCTTAGTTTGACGGTGTTGTGTATGGGATAACACAATAAAAGGCTATAATTAAATTTCTTTACAAAAAAGACGGATTAGGAATATTAAAATATACACAACACTATTTCTTTGTTTATTCCTCTCCATTTCTTCTTGGCACACCTCACTTTTTACACTCTCTCATATCGTCTCTCTCTCTCTCTCTCTATCGTCTCTCTCTTTCTATCCAGCAAACTTATCTTCTTCCTCTACTTCTTTCCCCCACTTCTGCATGTCTAAGAGGAGAGGGGGTTTATTTATTGCATTCTTCCTAGGGGAGGTCGTCGGAATAGGCAAAGAGATACCAAAATAGCTGACTTGTTAGAGTCGATTTGACTTTTATTAATACTCCACTTTAGTAATGATTTCTTTAACCACAAGTCTTAGTTTTTTGAATTCTTTAAAGTTTGAAGAATTTAATCCTTTGGTGAAGATATCTGTCACTTGGTTTACGGTCTTGAATGGTTTAATCAAATTTCTTTTTGTAATACATTCTCTTAAAGAGTGATGTGACCTCAATGTGCTTTGTTCTCGAGTGGAACATTAGATTGTTGTCAATTGAATTTCTTATTGGTTGTTTGTACCAGGTAATCCAATGGTACGAGTTAGTCCTTTTATCAAGCCATGTGCTTGGCCATTGTTGTTGCATGCGACCTTCGTAATATAAAATGATTTATGGTCTAACTTTCACTACACAATGAGTGGATTTTGAGTCAAGACCAAAAACATATCACTGACTCTAGTATTGTCAAGATTGCTGAATATTGAGTGAACACATGTAAGTTTTATTGATGAGTAAACATATATGTACTAATATTTTCATGAGTGTAGGTATAACAAAATGATGAGCAAACATGAAATTTTAGAATGTGTGGATTCAACGAAGACAATAGAGTTAAAAAAAAACCAAGACAAGATGATGTGCTGCAAGAGGATGTGATGCATGACTACATCAAAAGAGGATGTGCTTGGTAGATTGTTAATGTAATTCTTGATGTATTCTTATTTTTGTCTTGGTAGATTGTTAAAAGACTTTGGGTTCACACACACACATGAAATTTTAGAATGTGTGGAGTCAACAAAGATAATATAGTTCAAAAAATCCAAGACAAGAGGATGTGCTTGTAGGCTACATCAAAAGAGCTTCTAGTTAATGTAATTCTTGATGTATTCTTATTTTTATCTTGGTAGATTATTAAAGACTTTGTTGAAGCTCACACACACAGAGGAATACTTTTAATTGTTTTAACATATTTTTAAAAATCATTCCGAAGTGTTAAATATGTTAAATTCTTGCTGTATCAGACAAACTAGCCCACCAGTTTGGCACCCTAGTTGACTAGTTGCTGTGTCTGAAACATGCTAGTATAATGTCAGAAAAATACTTGACCATAATTATGAAACTATTTGATTAGTTGTTACACAGTGGTCGACTAGTTCATGAAATGTGGTCGACTGGTATATACAGAGAGCAACATTTTCTTGACATTGCCAAATTAGTCGACTAGTTAAAAGCTAGTTGACTGGTGGTTGAACTATGGTCGACCAGTACTAGCCGTTACCAGTACTAGCCGTTGGGCTCAAACGGTAAATTTTACTAGCCTTTTTTGATTGTTAGATGTGCTTTTTAGTAGTCTGATTTGACCAAATTTGAGCTGTATAAATAGAGAATTGTTCTAGCATTTAACCATGACGTGAATGATCAATATTTTTAAGAGAAACCTTCTTTCTTTGGCCTTTATAAAGTTTTTAAAATCCTTTTGGCCAACTTCTTGATCTCAAAAGCTTCACTTGCTACATCATTTAGAGATCAACACTATAACCACAATGCTTTAACACAAAGAGCTTCAACTTAAAGGGTTTTGGTAAAATTGTATTGTAAGTATTTCTCACTTTTATGATGTGTTTTTCTCTCTTTAGAGAGATGTTGCACTCTAGCTTGTTAGAGGTGCTTTTGTTTTTCACTAAGTTGTAGTATAAGTGACGTGTTGTAATACGTGTTCCGTTGGAAACATGTTTAGTGTATTTTTATCCTTGATGGGATGTATGGCTTGATGTAAGATACGAGGTATTTGCGGGTAAATCTATTTGTTTGTGCTAGTCTCTCTTTGTTCTTGATTACTTGTAATTACTTAGCTTCCGCAAATTTATTATATGTTGCAAGTTATTATTGATTAAGGTAAGAAATCAACTTAGTAACTTAAGTTGAATTTTTAGGTAGAATAATCTAGAGGATTATATTTCACAAAACACTATTTACCACCATCTAGTGTTCTACGTACCATCTTAGGATTCCTACAAACATTACAATAACAAGCAAATTTACCAATTAAGTATTGGAGAAATGCATTGTAGCAACACCTTTTTTGAACCTAGAGCCCTCCAAATCGGTTCATAAAACCCCATATGAACTTTGGACCGAGAGAAATCCAAACTTGAGTTACTTGAAACCATGGGAATGTGCAGCTTATGAACATGACATGACACTTCTCATAAGCATGAGAAGTTGGGACCCGAAGGAAAGAAAAGTATATTTATTAGATACTCTGAACACTTAAATGATTATGTTTTCTTGGGTGAGCAAGAAGATGGCACTGTCAAAGAATATGAATCAAGAGATGCCACGTTTTAGAGGATATGTAATCTAAACAAGGTGAAGTCAGAAATGAAGATGATCTCAATGAGTTGGAAGATCTAGACTTTGTAAGAGTTAAGTCATTTGAGGTACACGAGAATACTTCTCAAGTCCCTGAATTTAGTCGGAGCTGTGTTAAATAGAGAAGTCATTCAAAATTCTCAACTAGATAAGTCAGTTAGGAGATGCAAAATGGTTAAGATTTCCCGATGTAGATTTGAATCGAAGGAAAAGCCTTAATTGTTGTACCTCAAGATGACGAGAAACATCAGAATGTAGAAGAAGCTTTATCTCGTCATGATCGAGACTATTAGAGAAAAACTATGGAGAAAGAAATGGATTTCATGAAAGTCAATCAAGTTTGGGAACTGGCCAGCTAATCGAAAAGCAATTAGAAACAAGTGGATTCTCAAGATAAAAAGTAATGCAGATGGATCCATTGAAAAGTGTAAAGCTTGTCAGGTGGCAAAGGGCTATACCTAAAAAGAAGGTATAGATTAAGTATTTCCCGTGGTTAAATTTGCATATGTTGGTCTTGTACTAATTTTAGTTACTCATATGAACTTAGAACTTCACCAAATGGATGTCAAGACATGCATTCCTAAATGATAAACTAGATGACTAAATCTACATGGATCAGCTCATGCGTTTTGTTGTTAAAGGCCAAAAAACAAAGTCTGTAAATTACAAAATTCTTTATATGCCTTAAACAAGCATCTATGCCATGGAACCATATTTTCATAGGGTTGTCAGTCCATTTGTTTTTGAAATGGTCGAAGAAGATCATTGTGTTTATGTAAAGCAACATAAGAATAAATTTGTTAGCTTGATATTGTATGTAGATGAAATTTTGTTAGCTAGTAATGTCATAGAGTTTCTAATGACCATAAAAGAATGATTGTCATCAAACTTTGAAATAAAAGACATGTGAGAAGCAGATTTTATTATTGGTGTAAAAATTCAGAGGAATCGTTCTAAAAGATTTGTTGTATTGTCGCAAGAAACATATATATATATATATATCATAATAAAGTAGTAGAATGATTCAAAATGTTTAAATGCAATCCAGTTAAAACTCCAACAGCAGAAGGCGATGTTCTAAGTTTAGATGGTTGTCCTAGAACGACAGACGAAAAAACAAGTGTATGATGTCAAAAGTGTCTTGTACGCTATGTCAATGCTAGACATATGTCATGCAGTAGGATTGGTAAGTCGATATCAGTCAAATCCTGGACCTAAGCATTGGAAGGTTGTGAAGAGGATCATGATATATTTGTAAAACACAGACAGTTTGTGTTACGAAGGTTCGTCCACCAAACTGGAAGGCTACATTGATGCAAACTATGTGGAAAATGTAGACGAGAGGATATCTACATCAGGATATATTTTATTGCTCAAAGATGGTGCCATATCATAGTGCAACAAGAAACAAACTCATGTAGCTCTGTCCATCGTGCAATCCAGTTGAAACTCCAATAGCAAAAGGTGATATTCTAAGTTTAGATTGTTGTCCTATAATGACAGACGAAAAAACAAGTGCAATATGTCAAAAGTGCATTGTACGCTATGTTGTGTACACGGCTAGACATGTCATGCGGTAGGATTGGTAAGTCGATATCAGTCAAATCTTAGACCTGATCAATGGAAGGTTGTGAAGAGGATCATGATATATTTGTAAGATAGATAGTTTGTGTTACGAAGGTTCGTCCACCAAACTGGAAGGCTACATTGATGTAGACCATGTGGGAAATGTTGACGAGAGCATATCTACATCAGAATATGTTTTTTGCTCAAAGATGGTGCCATATCATGGTACAGTAAGAAACAAACTCATATAGCTTTATCCACCATTGAAGCAGATTTTTTGCTACTTGCTTTACACCCAAATTCACTAGAAGTTCAGGAAGCTATTTGGTTACGACGGTTCCTACAGAATTTGGGTGTAAATCAAGAACCAATGATTGTATACTGTGACAATCAAGCTGTGATATACAGTCGTACCAAACATATCGACATACGATATCTTTTGTGGAAGACATGGTGGCTAAGAAGATAGTTTCTATCAAATATGAGAATAATGGCTATCATACGCCATATGAGCGCCTCTCTCATACGCCCTCTCACATAAAGCACCCAAGTATAACGAAGTACAAGCCCATGTGGGCTTGTATTTGGGTGTTTTATGTGAGAGGGCGTATGAGAGAGGCTCTCATATGACGTATGATAGCCATTATTCTAATCAAATATATACTACGCACAAAATGGTTGCACTATGCCAATTTCCAGAGATGCATTTGTGAAACATGTAAAAGATATGTGATTGCATATAATTTGAATATGTACTCTGTAATCGATGTTGAATTAAAATTTTTTACTTCATTCATTATTTCATTTATTATGTTGAATGTGTTTGCCCAAATAGTGTTATTTTTTTAACACTATTGAAAAGTCACGTGAGATTGGCCTTATCACACAGGTAATCGTCTCTGACATTCTTAGGTGAATGGATAGAGATGAGACTTAATTCTACTCTGAAAGTCACATTAAATAAATAAGTATCAAGATGAGGTCATTATATATACAAATAATCACCGAAATGAACTGATTCTTTAAGGTTCATCTAAGCATATTTATAAGCTAGACACAAATTATTAGAGCATTAAAATTGGTGTAGAATTTAGTACTGAATGTATGTGTACATTTAACCGAGATTTGAACGGTATTGAATTGAATTACTCCTATGACATACGTAATACACCGTTGCATGCGATTCATACCACTTGTGCTGGAGTCGACCATAATGGGAAGTGTGAAAGTGGATCCATGTCTCTCTATTGTGTGAGTCCCTAGAGGATTAGTTTTCTCACAACTTTTGACTAGTATTTGAAGTTTCAATCTTGGTGATAGCTACTTTAGCATGTTTCTTATGACCACGAGTGATTCGGTCTAAAATGATATGTTTAGAAAAGCAGTTGAGTTAAGACTTAGAATATTGAGTACAAAGGAAAGACTAAGTTTGTTGATATCTAGTTTGATGATTTTAAAGACTGATCAATCTGTGTGATTAGAGACATCAATATGAAGGTGTTTAAGTATTCTTCAAGCTAGACCTAGGTCTCACGATCAAGTTACCAATTATGAAAAAGTTTTTTCTACAAGTTGTTTTTGTAACAACAATTTGATCACGTGCGAGTGGAAAATGTTGGCCCATGACAGGTTTGACCTAGTGGTTAAAACGTAAATATTAAATTATTGATGGGCTTATGTGTAATTTCAATTAACCTTCGTGGATAATTGAAATTAAAAGATTTTAATGGTTCATAATGCAAAAGTACTATCCTAACTATCCTGACAGGTTTGACCTAGTGGTTAAAACGTAAATATTAAATTATTGATCGGTTTATGTGTAATTTCAATTAACCTTCGTGGATAATTGAAATTAAAAGATTTTAATGGTTCATAATGCAAAAGTACTATCCTAACTATCCTACCCTTGGAAGATACGTCGATTGTACAACGTTAAGTTTCTAACTACCCTACCCTTGGGAGTTTACATTCTTAGACAACAAAAAAGTTTGTGTTCTTTTCTCCCAATAAACCAAAGAAGAAAGAGATTCTAATCCTGATCCAAAGTATTGTAATTCCTCCTCGATCTTACTCCACTGCGTATAAGGTGATGTGGTTCATCCTCACCTTGAAATTCAACAATAATGGTTGTTAAAAGGCACCGGAAATAGACCTCTCTCAGATGTGTAGAAGTTAGGAAAACAAGAGCATGAACATAAGAGTGTTAAAGAGAGATTAGTGTGTGACGTGTGAGGAAGAGGATAGAAATAAATAATTGGAGAGAAGAAAACAAGGATAAATGGTATGTATAATCATAATCAGTCTTGGCTGAAAACAATAGACAAATGATGAACATAAGTAAGACCGCGTGCTTTTATCTACCATCATATGAATTGTCTTAGAGACTTAAATGGTATGAACAAGTTTAGTATCTTATGGCTGTGTTAGAGCTAGAATATTGTAAAGTTTCGTATTGATAATTTTATGTGAATACTGATCGAGTAAATTTACACAAGGGAAGTATCTGTGTCATATAAGTTAACTACATCCGCTCCTTGGCTGGAGGGTTGTTGAGTTGTAGTGAATAGCGTGGAATGTGTTAAGATATTGGGACTATGCAGCAACGTTTACACAAGGGAAGTATGTTATAGTATAAAGTTGACAATGTGCATACTTGTTTGTTGACTTTCATTGTTTGTTAGTAATGGGAGTGTAGGTTTCATATTGACGTATGCAAACTAAGGGCAATTTTCGGTGATACTGAGGGAGCTTGAATATTGTGACAGGTTTCATATCTTCTAAGGTTGACTACTTCTTGACTGTGCCTGGAGGGTGGTTTGATTTGGAGTGAATAGTGGGGAATGCGTATATATTGGAATTGCGAAGCATGAATAGCAGGGAATGTGTTTATATTCAGCTCTGTATATATGTCGGATATGGTCAATGTGTATTGGATATCAGGTTATCACTTGCTGGGTTGATGTCAAACACTCTAGAACCTGTGGGGCCTATAAAAGAAAACAGAGTAGTTTGTTTGAGCCATGTTGTGATGGGCTTTAAAATATTCCAAAGTTGTGTTGTGTTAATATATTGGGACTATGCAGCAACGTTTACACAAGGGAAGTATGTTATAGTATAAAGTTGACAATGTGCATACTCGTTTGTTGACTTTCATTGTTTGTTAGTAATGGGAGTGTAGGTTTCATATTGACGTATGCAAACTAAGGGCAATTTTCAGTGATACTGAGGGAGCTTGAATATTGTGACAGGTTTCATATCTTCTAAGGTTGACTACTTGTTGACTGTGCCTGGAGGGTGGTTTGATTTGGAGTGAATAGTGGGGAATGCGTATATATTGGAATTGCGAAGCATGAATAGCAGGGAATGTGTATATATTCAGCTCTGTATATATGTCGGATATGGTCAATGTGTATTGGATATCAGGTTATCACTTGCTGGGTTGATGTCAAACACTCTAGAACCTGTGGGGCCTATAAAAGAAAACAGAGTAGTTTGTTTGAGCCATGTTGTGATGGGCTTTAAAATATTCCAAAGTTGTGTGTGATACAGTGGAGCCATCTTGGATCCACTACTTCAACAGATAGATAAAGGGGCCTTTTGACATAAGGATGTGTAAAGGATGTGTTAACAAGGTAATAAAATATAAAACCTTGTTAACAGGGCCTTTGAAGACTTGAATTAAGTAGGGCATTGAATTGGACGTCTGGATATTTGTTTGTGTTAGTTGATTAGGACATATGTACTCAGTAAATCAATGTGAGCTTTTTATTTTTGTTTTTCTTTATAGCTTTAAAAATCTAGTCCATAATTTCTATTGGTATAGGGACACATGTATACATGCTAATGCAGTTGTGCCATGTTGATGACTTTTAGGTTACTCCAAAATCGTGTGATGCAATGGAGCCATCTACCGCTTAATCAAATGGAAAAATTGCCTTTTAACATAATGATACATGTGATAAAATATAAAGAAATGTTGTACTCTATCAAAAATTATATATGTTATTCCCCAGTTCTCCGAATAACAGAACACATGCATATAATCTCTATAATCTACTTTTGAAATGTAGACTGATCCAAAAATATTTAATACATGTGTTCTGTTATTCGGAGATAAACCCAGATACCCCAATGCCCTATAGATTATATAGATTATATGCTGGATCATATCAGAATTTTGATCAGTCTTAATTTCGATGGATACATCATGTTGATGTTATTTTTATATAAATTCTGAGGTTTTTAGAAGATGTGACACAAGAGTAAATATCGTTATGTAAGCATCATAAACAAAGGTTGATTCCATCGAAGGCAGCACATGCAGAGGTGGCACAAACATTCAGATCTTGTAGCGTTTTAGATTGGTTGCACAATATCTTGGGAAGTGGTTCTTTCTCCTTTTGGGGCAGTAAAATGTTACATTTTACAAGTATTTTTCTTTCATTTACTGTTTCCTTTTCCCTCTTAAATAGTTTTGGCAAAAGCTGATTTAAGCCAAGGTTACCCCCGGATTATGGGTTGCTTCGGACCATGGAACAAAACCCGATACGGAAAATGTTACAAGTGTAAAACATGGTTCACTATGGGGGTATGCTTCATGGGATGCTTAGTAGGAGAAAAGTATGTTACTAGTGTAAAACATGGTACATTATGGGGGTATGCTTCGTGGGATGCTTAATAGGAGAAAATACATTTATTAAATAATTTTTAAAATAGTTTTTAGATTTCTATACAGATTTAGGGACATATATTGGTGCATAACAATTTGCACTCATGCTTGGAACAATGATTTTTATTTAGTTTAAAATTCTATTAAAATTTCAGAACGCTGATTTACCATTTCAAATAGCTAATTTACCATAATTTGGAATGTGTGATCCGGATCACGGATCGTTAAACGCGTTTTCGTAATACTGATTCAATCTCTATTTTCTCTATGCTAGGCCTGAGATGAGATGCCACATACTATCTTGAGATGACGTTAAATCAGGTCATTCTAATAAATTAGAAACATGCAATCTGATGGTTTAAACTTGTTGCTCCAGCTTTTCTTAGTGCATGCTTCTGTGACTATTGCCGGTTCATCTTTGCTTTCTCTAATTCCTCTGTTAGCAGTGATATCTAAGATGTCAAACAATGCATGTACAATTTGTCCAAGTTTGCATCCTCTTTGCAAATCAGCAAGGTACCTATATGCATTTCAAAACGTACTTGGCCTGCTTATGTCCCGTTTGATGTTTCTGGTCATTAAAACGTACATGGAAAATGCATCATGCACATGCAGAAACTCTCCTCTTCAATTTAGGAAAGGAATACTAAAACTAAGTTGAGGGACCACACAAAATCACACCAAACCGGAATTGAAAATAAACTAGACATGCACATGCTTGGATGGTTCCTGTTTTCTTTCTTCCCACACAGGAATGAACACCATAGAAGTAAATGACATGCTAGATCGATGCATCTTTGTTTGAAGCGATGTATCTTCCTTTTCATCTCATTCTGTTTTAGCATTTTCAGTGATAAGACAGAGTGGGGACGAAGATTGCCTTACAGCAGTAGATTTTAAACTATACACACTCATCTGTAAACTCCAAAGCCATGTAGAAAGGTAGTGAAATGAATGTTGACAGATTCTACAAGTACAGTCCAATAGATGCAATGGTGATACACATAAAATGTTGCTGTCGTGACTCAGACTTCGGTTTCTTTAACATAAGGCATCGTTTTTTATTGTTCTTTCAACTGTTGGTTGTTTAATTACATATGGCATTCTTTGATATCAACCATAGTAGTAGTTTTTCCCCCAAATGATTTGGGGACAGTATCATTCATAGCATGCCCCTGGTTTATTTGAATTGGTGGGTACCAAGTCACCACATCATTTGGATTGCTAGGGGGTTTTGTTAGAATTGGGATGCAGGTGGCAAACTTGTAATGGGGGGGGGGGGGGTATTTTTGTGATTTTGGACTAATCATTCCATTATATATATGAAGAGGGTCTAGGGTTGTTTTCTTTATGTTGAATCTTAAGAAGAATATTGAGGGAGAGAGGAATTAGGAGTAGATTAGACTAGATCTTGTGAGAGTTAGGCTTTTCTCTCGAATCAAAAGCTAGAAGAGCGGTCCACCTCTCTAATTGAGACCAACTATCCTTTGTATTTAGCAAATTATCTATAAAAATATTATTTTATTCCAAAATCAGAGATTCGGTTCCTATCAAATTGGTATCGGAGCGTTTCGATTTTGATGATGACGAGGAAAGTTGATATCCTAAAGGACCATCAAGTAATGGAGGAAAAGATCGCGTCCGTGGATGAAAGGATCGTCGATCATCGTTCGAGTGCAATCGTTCATGGAATCCTTGTTAAATGAGACGTTGGAAACCTCAATGAAGAAAAGGGAATCCGACGAAATCAGATCTAGAAGACGAAGGAGGTCATGATATTCGGCCAATGGAAAAGAGAAAGTCATTAACTTTGAAGACGAATCACCACCAACGGATGGCAATATGCCAGATTTATAGCGAATGCTCAGCCGATGGAAAGGAGAAAGTCGTCAACTTTGAAGACACCACCAACAGATGACGATCTGTAGGATTTGGAGCGAAACCTTCCTCCACAGTCATGGAGTGGCCGTCGGCCCCCAAAACCCTAATTGAGGGCGGCCCGGCCCCTGTTTTAAGGGCCCAGGGCCTCGGCGCCCCCGGTCTGGCCCTCACGAGGCCCTATGCTTTGAAAACCATGGATTGCGGTATCGGCTGATACCAACTGATATCGGCCGCATCGGACCGGCACCGTCCCATACCGGTCTGATACATGGGTATGTGAATCGGTTTCAGGCAGAACCCTATGGTTCTGCCAACACTAGGTGATCAGAAAAAATTTCTGATGAAGGAAGAAGACGACACTTGGAAAAAAATAAAGGAAGGTGGCAGGCAAACACAAACATTGAAGCCCCGTGAGTGAACATGAAGAAGATGACAAGAAAATGACCCATCGTGAAGGCACAATGACCCCAATGCACAGAATCAAAGAAGTTATATGAATGCATAGTGTCCCTCATGAATGAGCAGTCGAAACTTGAAAGAATCAAAACTTCATATAAAAAGGTAAGAGGGGAAGAGGAATAGAAATCCAAGGAAATCATCAATTTAAACTAAATCCAAAGGGAAAAAAACTTATCTCGCTCGCCCTAGCCATCGCCTTGCCCAAGCTTTTGCATTCGCCGTCGTTGTGCCCTAGCCTTTCGCCCTAGCCATCGCCTTGCCCTAGCCATCCCCTTCGTTGACGCCTGAGATTTCGTAGGATCTTGTAATTTCGTCAGAGCTTGGGGATTTCGTTGACGCTTTGGGATTCGACAAAGGGGGGAAGACGAAAGCAAGAGACATTGCCATGGGCGGAAACGAAAAATTTTCGAGGACATTTTGAATTTTCGACGAAGAATCGACGAGATTAGCCTATTATAATGAAAATTATATCGTCTACAACTTTGACCATAACATTCGAGTTAATTACAATTATGCCATCCTATTTAAAAACACAGAATTGAACATAATGACAAACTTGTAAATACGTGTAATTATTTGAGCAAATTAAAGGGCGACCGGCAGCAGCAGATACCAATTTGTTGCGCCGTGGAACCAATCGAGACCGTCGAAGTAACTAGAACAAAGAGGAAAGAGAGAGCACAAGCAATTTAGGTCAAATATCGACCAAGGAAACAGTTCATATTGATTTCTAATGAAGTTACAAAAGAAATCTCAAATAGCTCTCAAAGGAATGGCTCTTAAAATACTCATAGAACTTCGAAGAGATTATATATTACTTCAATTCTTTTCGATGCCAATCACACACAACATTGCCATCCTTTTATAGGTATGAAAGGGGAGGGGGTTGGTGCACCAACCATCCCCTTCTTTGACAAATCAAGGGCATCAGCCCATATATGTGTCACTGAAGCCTGTTGACGTCTCATTGCTCTAAATCGACGGACGAGGGACTCGCTGGTGCTTGGAGATTTCGTAGGAGCTTGTGATTGTACAGTGCTTGGTAATTTCGTCGACGCGTGAGAGACGACATTGCTGTCGGCGGAAACGAAAAATTTCGGAGGACATTTCGAATTTTGGACGAAGACTCGACGAGGTTAGCCAATTAGTTAATTGCATTCGAGTTAATTACAATCATGCCATCCTATTATAATGAAAATTATCTCGTCTACAACTTTGACCATAACATTTGAGTTAATCACAATCATGCCATCCAATTTAAAAACACAGAATTGAACATAATGACACACTTGTAAATACGTGTAATTATTTGAGCAAATTAAAGGGCGATCTGCAGCGACAGATACCAATTTGTTGCACCGCGGAAGCAATCGAGACCACCGAAATAACTAGAACAAAGAAGAAAGAGGGCACAAGCAAATTAGGTCAAAGATCGACCAAGAAAATACTTCATATTGATTTCTAATGAAATTACAAAAGGAATCTCAAATTGCTCTCAAAGGAATGGCTCTCAAAATACTTTTAGAACTTCCAATTCTTTTTGATACCAATAACACATGACATTGCCATCCTTTTATAGGGATGAAAGGGGAGGGGGTTGGTGCACCAACCACACCCTTCTTTGACAAATCAAGGGCATCATCCCATATAGAGCTGCTAGAAATTCCAGCAGCCTGCTCACTTCATCAAGCCAACAACCACAAATCTCCACCTTGGCGGGATATTCGGTCTATGTCACACAATTGACCGTCAACGCTCTTCCTTGGTGAAAATCATCTCGTGTTCTCGTCATCTTGTCTCGAAAGGCTCATATGGCTCCGCAGAGCCTCATTGCCACAGAAGGGGCCACCATCGTTATCTTGGAACAATGTTGATCATATCCAAACAATGGTTGAACTTGACAACAACCTTCATAAGCATGTCCGCGGGGTTGTCCTCTGTCCCTATCATCATAAAGGTGATGTCATCGTTGTCTTCTCCAACATAGTCACAAACAAAATGATATCTGATATCAATATGATTGGTCCTTGTATGGAAAACTTGATTCTTCGCTAAGTGTAATGTACTTTGGCTATCACAATGCAAGTCATACGTGTCTTGCCAAACACCCAAGTCGTCCATCAATCCCATTAGCCATATCGTCTCCTTCACAGCTTCAGTAATGCTATGTACTCCGCCTCCGAGGTGGACAAAGCTACTGTAGACTGGAGTATACTTCACCAACAAATAGGAGCTCCTGACAAGGTGAAGACATAACCTGTCATGGATCTTCTCCCATCCAAGTTGCCTGCAAAATCAGAATCAACATACCTAACAATTTGCGGACCATCATCATCTCGCTTGTATGTCAATCCCAAATCAATGGTGCCATTGCTGCATCTCAGAATCTACTGCATCACCTGCCAATGTGCCTTCCCTGGATTTTGCATGTAGCGGCTCACCATTGCTCACCGCGTGTGAAAGGTCGGGTCTCGTGCACACCATCGCATACATCATTGCACCTACCACATTAGCGCATACAGTACATTCTTCATAAACTCTTTCTCCTCATCATCCTTCGTAGAATGCATTGCACAAAGCTTGAAGTGAGGTGCAAGCGGAGTAAGTACGGTCTTCATCTTTTCACATCCAAATCTGTGAACAATAGATTTCAAGTAGCGACTCTGAGAGAGATGTAATGTACCTCTACCTCGATCTCGTTATATCTACATGCCAAGTATCATTCGTGCATCGCCAAGGTCAATCTCAAACGCGCAACTTAACTGGTCTTTCAACCTCTGTATCTTTTCTTTATTTGATGACGCTATGAGCATGTTATCAACATAAAGCAAGAGGTAGATGAAGGAACCATCTCCAAGCCTCCGAAAGAACACACAATGATCAAAGGGCTTTATATCCTTTGATCTAGGAGATTGCTTCAACCCATAAAGAGATTTCTTCAACTTACATCTCCATCCTCGTAGCCATCAGGTTGATCCATGTAGATCTCATCAAGCCGCCATGCAAGAAAGCGTTCTTGACATTTAGTTGTATCAACTCAAGATCGAGTTGTACAACTAACGCTAATAGAATCACAACCGGGGAGAATACATCGTTGTAGTCGATCTCCTCTTTTGAGCATATCCCTTCCCCACAAGTCTTACTTTGAAGCAGATATCTCCATCTTTGGCTCCTTCCTTCTTAGTGTAAACCCACTTACACCGAGTCGCCTTCTTGCCACAAGGAAGCTCCACCAACTTCCATGTCTCGTTCTTCCAAAGCGATTGCATCTCCTCGTTCATTGCTTTCTTCCATCTCTATGGGTCTTCGGAAAGTTCCACCTCTTGGAAGGAGGTGGGAGTATTAATACTACCGGCAAGGAAAGCATATGAGACCAAATTAGTATACCTCGCAAGTCTTCTAATCTCTCTTCGTGTTCTCGAGGATGCAATGGAATCCAGCTGCTCTACATCTTGTGGAGAGTAAGCATCTTTACCACCTGAAGCCGAACCTCCATCACCACCATCTGTCTGGAGTAGACCGTCTGGAACATGTGGTGTATGACTAGAGTTAATAGTCCTCTCCAGATGTGTTTCTAAAGGATCCACCTTCGGAATCTTTGACACCTCAATCTGAACCTGCTCCAGATGTGTTTCTAAAGGATCCACCTCCGGTTTGCTTCCTTTCTTCAACATAGCTGACTTGTCGAACATCACGTCTTTGCTGAGGATCACCTTCCTCCGTGTAGGGCACCACATCTTGTATGCGAAAACATAAGAAGATGGCTTTCTTGGATCTAGGATCTAGCTTGTCCTCCTTTACTGCGAAGTAAGGACACCCCCAAATATGCAAAGACTCGTAGTCGGAAACTGGCTTTCTCGACCATACTTCTAAAGGAGGTCTTCCATCAAGTGCTGCAGAAGATAGCCTGTTGATCAAGTAGGTCGCGTAAGCCAAGACCTCTGTCCAAAACTCCTTCCCAATGCCGGATGTCGATAACATACATCGAACTTTCTCCAGCAAAGTTCGGTTCATTCTTTCGGCTACACCATTCTGCTGCGGCGTACCAGTTACAGTGAAGTGTCGTTGTACCCCCTCCTTTCTGCAGTAGTCAAAGAAGGGGTCCGACCTGTACTCTCCACCGTTTTCGCTACAGAGTCGCTTTATCTTCTTACCGGTCTGAGTCTCGATCAAGACTTTCCACTCCTTGAACTTGCTCAGCACCTGGTCTTTGGACTTCAAGGAGAACACCCACACCATCCGTGAGAAATCATCAATAAATGTCACGAAATAGTGATTACCTCCCAATGAAGCCGCCTCGATGGTCCCCACACATCAGTGTGAACATAGTCAAGCACTCCCTTCGTGTTGTGGATGGCAGTCCCAAAAGATGCACATGTCTTCTTTTCAATGACACAATGCTCACAAAAGTCGATCTTCCCGCTCTTTGCTCCTCGTAGATGGTCACTTCAATCAACTTCTGAAGAGCATTCTCACCAACATGCCCAAGGCGCATGTGCCAAAGTAAAGAGTCGTCTCTCTCGTCCTCTCGGGTAAGATCCACCGTGTTAGTTACCACCTCGCCATCCAAGTAGTAGTGGTTGCATGTGCGCTTTCCCTTCATCACAATCAAGACACTATGAGTCGTCCTCAAATCTCCATCCTCCATGGTCACCTTGCAACCCGTGGCTTCAAGTGACCCAAGCAATATAAGGTTTCGCTTTGGGTCGGGAACGTATCAGACCTCATCTATTTCCCTTGTGACTCCATCGCCCATCCTGATGCGGACCGTGCCAATGCCTGCCGTCGTGTAAGCTTTGTCGTCTCTAAGAAGGACTTTACTATTATCTTCATGGAAAGTAGTAAAGTACTCTCTGTGGGGTGTCATATGAAACAAGCATCCCGAGTTGAGTACCCATTCCTCCTTCATCACCCCCTTCGCAGCACCGACAAGGACCCACTCATTAACCTCCACACCTTTGACGATGTTGGCGGTAGCATTTCTTCTTCTTGGCCTTTGGGCACTCCCTCGCCCAATGTCCTTTTTCTTTCCCGAAGGTGCATTGATCCTTCTCGACGTCTGTGCGCGAAGCTCTACTCTTGTCCCCCCCGTCTTGGATCTTTGGTTCCCTTTGTGGCCTCCACTCCTTTCATTGCTTCGACCTCTCACCACGGTAAGCACATCAGACCCTTGGCCCCTCATCTTCTTATCATTCTTCATCTAAATTCATTGCTTTTGAGAACATTAGAAACTTCAATGAATGTGATAGATTCTTTACCGTAGGTTATATTGAAACGATATGCTCGTAGTCCTTATGATGTGATAGATTCTTTACCCTAGGTTAATGAGTTGAGGAGAATCATTGCCTTGTCCTCATCATCCACCTTGACAGCGTCGATAAGGACACTCATTTACCTCCACACCTTTGACGATGTTGGCGGTAGCCTCTTTCTTCTTCTGACCTTTGGACACTCCCTCGCCCAATGTCCTTTTTCTTTGCAGAAGGCGCATTGATCCTTCTCGATGTCAATGCGCGAAGCTCTACTCTTGTCCCTCGTCTTGTATCTTTGGTTACATTTGCAGCCTCCACTCCTTTCATTGCTTCGACCTCTCACTACGCGGTAAGCGCATCTTCTCATCATCCTTATTTCTAAATTCATTGCTTGTGAGAGCGTTAGAAACTTCAATGAAGGTGATAAATTCTTTACAGTAGGTTAAGATTGAAACGATGTACTCGTAGTCTTTATGCAGGGAGTTGAGGAGAATCATCGCATTGTCCTCATCTTCCACCTTGACGTCGATATTCCTCAGATCTTTGAGGCGCTTGTAGTAGTCGAGGTGTGCTTCAACTGAAACTCCTTCATACATCTTGAGGCCAAAGAGCTTCTTCTTTAGGTGTAGGCGATTCTGGATGTTCTTCTTTATGTACTTCTCGCCAAGAGCATCCCATAACACTTTCGCGTTCGTCTCCTCCATGAAAGGATATTTCTTCTCCTTCATTAAGTAGAGCCGGATCGTACCGCAAGCGTTCCGGTTCATCATCCTCCACTCCGAGTCCAACATCGTAGTCGACCTCTCATCTAGTACTTGATCTTGACCAAGTTGGTTCAAGATGTCAAGTACCTTGTATCTCCAGATGCCGAAGTTGATCATCATCCTTCTTTCTAAGTTCATTGCTTGTGAGAGCGTTAGAAACTTCAATGAAGGTGATAGATTCTATACCGTAGGTTAAGATTGAAACGATGTACTCGTAGTCTTTATGCAGGGAGTTGAGGAGAATCATCGCATTGTCCTCATCTTCCACCTTGACGTCGATATTCCTCAGATCTTTGAGGCGCTTGTAGTAGTCGAGGTGTGCTTCAACTGAAACTCCTTCATACATCTTGAGGCCAAAGAGCTTCTTCTTTAGGTGTAGGCGATTCTGGATGTTCTTCTTTATGTACTTCTCGTCAAGAGCATCCCATAACACTTTCGCGTTCGTCTCCTCCATGAAAGGATATTTCTTCTCCTTCATTAAGTAGAGCCGGATCGTACCGCAAGCGTTCCGGTTCATCATCCTCCACTCCGAGTCCAACATCGTAGTCGACCTCTCACTAGTACTTGATCTTGACCAAGTTGGTTCAAGATGTCAAGTACCTTGTATCTCCAGATGCCGAAGTTGATCATCATCCTTCTTTCTAAGTTCATTGCTTGTGAGAGCGTTAGAAACTTCAATGAAGGTGATAGATTCTATACCGTAGGTTAAGATTGAAACGATGTACTCGTAGTCTTTATGCAGGGAGTTGAGGAGAATCATCGCATTGTCATCATCTTCCACTTTGACGTCGATATTCCTTAGATCTGTGAGGCGCTTGTTGTAGTAGTAGAGGTGTGCTTCAACTGAAACTCCATCCATCTTGAGGCCAAAGAGCTTATTCTTAGGTGTAGGCGATTCTGGATGTTCTTCTTCATGTACTTCTCGTCAAGAGCATCCTATAGCACTTTCGCGTTCGTCTCCTCCATGAAAGGATATTTTTCTCATTCGTCAAGTAGAGCCGGATCGTGCCGCAAGCGTTTCTGTTCATCATCCTACACTCTGTGTCCAACATCGTAGTCGGCCTCTTATCTAGGACTTGATCTTGACCAAGCTGGTTCAAGATGTCAAGTACCTTGCATATCCACGTGCCGAAGTTGATCCATCCATCAAACTTCTCAATTTCGAACTTCGCATTGGATATGATAGGTCGCGTTGTTGAAGATTGCGCCATTGACGTGGAAGCGTCGTCGCCACCTTTGCTCATCTTCTTCGTTTAGATCTTCGTCGCTTAATGGCTCTGATACCAATTTGTTGCGATGCGGAAAAGTAATCGAGACCGTCGAAGTAACTTGAACAAAGAAGAAAGAGAGAGCACACACAATTTAGGTCGAAGATCGACCAAGGAAACACTTCATATTGATTTCTAATGAAGTTACAAAAGAAATCTCAAAAGAATGGCTCTCAAAATACTCTTGAACTTCCAAGAGATCATACATTGCTTCAATTCTTTTCGATGCCAATAACCCATGACATTGCCATCTTTTTATAGGGATGAAAGGGGAGGGTTGGTGCACTAACCACCCCCTTGACAAATCAAGGGCAGCAGTTCATATGTGGCTGCTGGAAATTCCAGTAGCCCGGCTACTGACTTCATCGAGCCAACAACCACAAATGAAGGTAGCATTCAAAGGAATGGCTCTCAAAATACTCATATTGATTGTTGGTTATCAAGATATAAAATGAATGCCTCACAAATACTGAAATTGGTATTTATGGTTGTTGGCACGATGAAGTCAGCAGGCTGCTGGAATTTCCGCAGCCCTATGAGCTACTAGAATTTCCAGAGTCCCATATGAGCTGTTGCCCTTGATTTGTCAAAGTAGGGGGGGTAGTTGGTGCACCAACCCCCTCCTTTCATCCTTATAAAAGGATAACAATGTCATGTGTTATTGGCGTCGAAAAGAATTGAAACAATATATGATCTCTTGGAAGTTCTAAGAGTATTCTGAGAGCCATTTTTTGAGAGTTATTTGAGATTTCTTTTGTAAGTTTATTAGAAATCAATATGAAGTGTTTCTTTGGTCGATCTTCGACTTAAATTGCTTGTGCTCTCTTTCTTTCTTCTTTGTTCTAATTACTTCGGCGGTCTCGATTGCTTCCTAGACCGCAACAAATTGGTATCAGGGCCATTAGTCGACGAAGATCGAGATGACGAAGATGAGCAAAGGTGGCGATGACGCTTCTACTTCAATGGCGCTATTCAACAACGTGAACTATATCGTATCCAATATGAAGTTCGAAATTTGAGAAGTTTGATGTGCGGATCAACTTCGGCATGTGGAGATGCGAGGTACTTGACATCTTGAACCAACTTCGTCAAGATTAAGTATTAGATGAGAGGCCGACTACGACGTCGGCTTCAGAGTGGAAGATGATGAACCAGAACGCTTGCGGCACGATCCAGTTCTACTTGACGAAGGAGAAGAAATATTCTTTCACGGAGGAGACAAACGCAAAAGCGTTATGTGATGCTCTTGGCGAGAAGTAAATGAAGAAAAACATCCAGAATCGTCTACACCTAAAGAAGAAGCTCTTTGGCCTAAAGATGGAGGAATGAATTTCAGTTCAAGCACACTTTGACTACAACAACAAGCTCCTCACAGATCCGAGGAATATCAACGTCAATGTGGAAGATGTGGACAAGGCGATGATTCTCCTCAACTCCATGCATAGACTACAAAGCACATCGTTTCAATCTTAACCTACGGTAAAGAATCTATCACCTTCATTGAAGTTGATGGGCCAAGGGTTCGATGCGCTTACCGTGGTGAGAGGTCGAAGCAATGAAAGGAGTAGAGGCCGCAAAGGGAACCAAAGATCCAAGACGAGGGACAAGAGTAGAGCTTCGCGCATCGACATCCAGAAGGATCAATGCGCCTTCTGCAAAGAAAGAGGACATTAGGCGAGGGAGTGCCCAAAGGCCAAGAAGAAGAAGGAGGCTACTGCCAACATCGTTAAAGGTGTGGAGGTTAATGAGTGGGTCCTTGTCGGTGCTGCGAAAGGGGTGATGAAGGAGGGATGTGTTCTCAACTCGGGATGCTCGTTTCATATAACACCACACAGAGAGTACTTTACTACTTTCCATGAAGGTATTAGAAGTACAGTCCTTGGAGACGACACAGCTATCACGAGGACGTGCATTGGCACGGTCCGCATCAGGATGTGAGATGGAGTCACAATGGAACTAGATGAGGTCCGGCGTTCCCGACCTAAAGTGAAACCTTATATCGCTTGGGTCACTTGAAGCCAAGGGTTGCAAGGTGACTATGCTGCCTTGATTGTGATGAAGGGGAAGCACACATGCACATTGGATCTTACCCGAGAGGATGAGAGAGACGACTCTCTACTTTGGCACATGCACATGCAACCTTTACTACTTGGATGCCGAGGTGGTACCTGGCACAGTGGATCTTACCCGAGAGGATGAGAGAAACGACTCTCTACTTTGGCACATGCACCTTGGGAATGTTGGCGAGAAGGCTCTTCAGAAGCTGATTGACGGTGACCATCTAGGAGGAGCGAAGAGCGGGAAGGTTGACTTTTGTGAGCATTGTGTCTTTGGAAAGAAGACACGTGCATCTTTTAGGACTGCCATCCAGAACAAGAAGGGAGTGCTTGACTGTGTTATGTCCACACTGATGTGTGGGGACCATCAAGGGCGGCTTCATTGGGAGGTAATCACTATTTCGTGACATTTATTGATGATTTCTCACGAATAGTGTGAGTGTTCTCCTTGAAGTCCAAAGACCAGGTGCTGAGCAAGTTCAAGGAGTGGAAAGTCTTGATTGAGACTCAGACCGGTAAGATCAAGCGACACCGTAGCGACAACAGTGGAGAGTACATGTCGGACCTCTTCTTTTATTACTGAAGGGATACAACGACACTTCACTGTAGCCGGTACACCACATCAGAATGGTGTAGCCGAAAGGATAAACCGAACTTTGCTGGAGAAAGTTCGGTGTATATTATCGACATCCGACCTTGGGAAGAAGTTTTGGGCAAAGGCTTTGGTGTATGCGACCTACTTGGTTAACATGCTACCTTCTGCCACACTTGATGGAAGACCTCCTTTGGAGGTATGATCGGGAAAGCTAGTTTTCGATTACGAGTCTTTGCATATTTGCGGGTGTCATTCTTACTTCGCAGTAAAGGAGGACAAGCTAGATCATAAAGCCAAGAAAGCAATCTTCTTCGGCTTTAGTGATGGAGTGGAAGGGTACAAGCTGTGGTGCCCTACACAGAGGAAGCTCAGCAGAGACGTGACGTTCGATGAGTCAGCTATGTTGAAGAAAGGAAGCGAACCTGAGGTAGAGCCTTTAAAGACACATCTGGAGCAGGTTCAGATTGATGTGTCAAAGATTCCAGAGGAGAGGACTATTGACTCTAGTCACACCACATGTTCCAGACGGTCTACTCCAGACAGATGGTGGTAATGGAGGTTCGGCTTCAGGTGGTGGAGATGCTTACTCTCCATAAGATGTACATTTGGATTCCATTGCATCCTTGAGACCATGAAGAAAGATTAGAAGACCTGCGAGGTATACTGATTTGGTCTCATATGCTTTCCCTGCAGTTAGTATTGATACTCCCACCTCCTAAAGGTGAAGCTTTCCGAAGACCCACAGAGATGGAAGAAAGCAATGAACGAGGAGATGGAATCGCTTTTGAAGAACGAGACATGGGAGCTGGTGGAGCTTTCTTGTGGCAAGAAGGCGATTGGGCGTAAGTTGGTTTACACTAAGAAGGAATGAGACAAGGATGGAGATATCTACTTCAAAGCAAGACTTGTAGCCAAGGGTTATGCTCAAAAAGAGGGGATCGACTACAACGATGTCTTCTCTCCAATTGTGAAGCACTGCACGATTCAGATTCTATTGGTGTTAATTGTACAACTCGATCTTGAGTTGGTACAACTAGATGTCAAGACAGAAGAAGCATGGCGAGATCTACATGGCTCAACCTGATGGCTACGAGGATGGAGATGGACTTGCACGTAAATTGAAGAAATCTCTTTATGGGTTAAAGAAATCTCTTTATGAATTACATGTCATACACCACATGTTCCAGACGGTGGTATACTCCAGACAGATGGTGATGGAGGTTCAGCTTCAGGTGGTGGAGATGCTTACTCTCCATAAGATGTACAGCAGCTGGATTCCATTACATCCTTGAGACCACGAGGAGAGATTAGAAGACCTGCGAGGTATACTGATTTGGTCTTATATGCTTTCTCTGCAGTTAGTATTGATACTCCCACCTCCTAGAGGTGAAGCTTTCCGAAGATCCACAGAGATGGAAGAAAGCAATGAACGAGGAGAGGGAATAGCTTTTGAAGAACGAGACATGGGAGATGGTGGAGGAAAGCAATGAACGAGGAGATGCTTACTCTCCATAAGATGTATAGCAGATGTATTCCATTACATCCTTGAGACCACGAAGACAGATTAGAAGACATGCGAGGTATACTGATTTGGTCTCCTATGCTTTCTCTGCAGTTCGTATTGATACTCCCACCTCCCAGGGGTGAAGCTTTCCGAAGACACACAGAGATGGAAGAAAGCAATGAACGAGGAGATGGAATCGCTTTTGAAGAACGAGACATCAGAGCTGGTGGAGCTTTCTCGTGGCAAGAAGGCGATTGGGTGTAAGTGGGTTTACACTAAGAAGGAAGGAGCGAAAGATGGAGATATCCGATTCAAAGCAAGACTTGTGGCGAATGGATTTGCTCAAAAAGAGGAGATCAGCTGCAACGATGTATTCTCCCCAGTTGTGAAGCATTGCACGATTCGGATTCTATACAACTTGATCTTGAGTTGGTACAACTAGATGTCAAGACAACTTTCTTGCATGGCAAGAGTACAGCTCAAAAAGAGGAGATCAGCTGCAACGATGTATTCTCCCCAGTTGTGAAGCATTGCACGATTCGGATTCTATACAACTTGATCTTGAGTTGGTACAACTAGATGTCAAGACAACTTTCTTGCATGGCAAGAGTACATGGCTCAACCTGATGGCTACGAGGATGGAGATGGACTTGCATGTAAGTTGAAGAAATCTCTTTATAGGTTGAAGCAATCTCCTAGATAGTGGTATAAGCGTTTTGAGCGCTTCATGATACAAGATCAAGTGTATGTCCAGAGTCCCTTTGATCATTGTGTGTTCTTTCGGAGGCTTGGAGATGGTTCCTTCATCTACATCATCAAATAAAGAAGGGATCCAGAGGTTGAAAGACCAGTTGAGTTGCACGTTGGAGATGAAAGACGTTGGCGATGCACGAAGGATTCTTGGTATGGAGATAAAAACAAGATCGAGGTGGAGGTACATTACATCTTTCTCAGAGCCGCTTCTTGAAATCTATTGTTCATAGATTTGTATGTGAAAAAGATGAAGACCGTGCTTACTCCGCTTGCACCTCACTACAACCTTTGTGCAATGCATTCTATGGAGGATGATGAGGAGTTGATGAAGAAGGTACCGTATGCGAATGCGGTAGGTGCATTACATCTTTCTCAGTTCACAGATTTGGATGTGAAAAGATGAAGACCGTACTTACTTCGATTGCACCTTCAAGCTTTGTGCAATGCATTCTACGGAGGATGATGAGTCTATGAAGAAGGTACCGTATGCTAATGCGGTAGGTGCAATGATGTATGTGATGGTGTGCACGAGACCTGACCTTTCACACGCGGTGAGCATGGTGAGCCGCTACATGCACAATCCAGGGAAGGAACATTGGCATGCGGTGCATTGGATTATGAGATACATTAATGGCACCATTGATTTGGGATTGACATACAAGCGAGATGATGATGGTCCGCAAATTGTTGGGTATGTTGATTCTGATTTTACAGACGACTTGGATGGGAGGAGATCCATGACATGTTATGTCTTCACCTTGTCAGGAGCTCCTATTTGTTGGCGAAGTATACTCTAGTCTACAGTAGCCTTGTCTACCATGGAGACAGAGTACATAGCATTAACTGAAGCTGTGAAGGAGACGATATGACTAATGGGCTTGACGGACGACTTATGTGTTTGGCAAGACATGTATGACTTACATTGTGATAGCTAAAGTGCAGTACACTTAGCGAAGAATCAAGTCTTCCATGCAAGGACCAAGCATATCCATGATAGGTTATGTCTTCACCTTGTCAGGAGCTCCTATTTGTTGGCGAAGTATACTCCAGTTTACAGTAGTCTTGTCTACCACGGAGGCAGAGTACATAGCATTAACTGAAGCTGTGAAGGGGACGATATGGCTAATGGGCTTGATGGACGACTTAGGTGTTTGGCAAGACAGGTATGACTTACATTGTGATAGCCAAAGTGCAGTATACTTAGCGAAGAATCAAGTCTTCCATGCAAGGACCAAGCATATCGATGTCAGGTATCACTTTGTTCGTGACTATGTTGGAGAAGACACCGATGACATCACCTTGATGAAGATTAGGACGGAGGACAACTCCGCGAACATGCTTACAAAGGTTGTTACTGGGGTCAAGTTCAAACATTGTTTTGACATATCAACATTGTTCTAAGATAACGATGGTGGCCCCTTCTGGGGCAATGTGGCTCTGCGGAGCCATTTGAGCTTTTTGAGGCAAGATGACGAGAACACGAGATGATTCTCATTGATGAGTGTTTGATTGAACCGGAGAACGCGCAAGGAGCACGCCTTCCACTCCCAAGCGTAGGAGCGTCAATGCAATAAAAACTAACTGGTGGGTACCGGGTCAGGTCACATGGACAAGTCGTTCTACATTCGCAAGTTTGATCGATAAAGAAAAATAAAGCGTGTTACAACCACCTCGCTAACGGTGGAAAAGTGTAAGTGAGGTTGTAGGGGTAGGAATTCATCTCAAATATAACTCAATTGTTTTCCCAGCTAAGGGACGAACAATCGGTGGATGTGGCATTTCATCGAATATGTGGACGAGAACACGAGATGATTCATTGAGGAGTGTTTGATTGAACCGGAGGACGCGCAAGGAGCATGCCTTCCACTCCCAAGCGTAGGAGCGTCAATGCAATAAAAAATAACCGGTGAGTACCGGGTCAGATCACAGGGACAAGTCGTTCTACATTCGCAAGTTTGATCGATAAAGAAAAATAAAGCGTGTTACAACCACCTCGCTAACGGTGGAAAATTGTCGGAAAATGTGTAGTGATCTTCCTAGCCTACGCACTAAGGGTGGAGAGCCGAATCGGCGAGCAACGAGGAGGACTTATGTGGTGTGTGTGTAAGTGAGGTTGTGGGAGTAGGAATTCATCTCAAATATAACTCAATTGTTTTCCCGGCTAAGGGACGAACAATCGGTGGATGTGGCATTTCATCGAATATGTGGGGTGCAATAAAAGTAGTGTATGAAACAAAGAGAAATACTTTGAGCAAAGAAGAGAGGGTCGACTACGATAGTTCCTCTCTATGGATTACCCACTAGGGTTCCAACAACAACCATCTCAAAGTTTCATCCACCAAATAGAAAATAAACACATGCTAGAGGTGAATTTCACATCCCAACAACAACAAACACAACACAACCACACAAGAAATATGCAGAGATTCACAACACAACCACACAACAAACACAACAACTCCAAACAATCATCCAATTACAACACAAAAATCTAAACCAAAATACACAAGAGAATGAAGAGATTTCACCCAAGTGCCACTCCAAGGTGAGTTCTTCCACTCTCAAATGACCCTCCAAGCTCCAAGCATCATCAAGGTCTTCCCCATGGCCTCCAATGTCACCCCCAAGCCCTAAAAAAATCCAAAAATGAAGAACAGCCCCTCTGAAATGCCTTTGCTGCGAAAAATACCCAAAAACGCTTCGAAATGGGCTTGCGGGTCACTTGCGGGTCGGATTTTTGAGCCCGACCCGCCCTCAAACGAGAGCCGCGCGCGCCCAGCGCGGGGGGGGGGGGGGGGGGGGGGGGCACGCGCGGAGCGCGTGCCTCCCCCGTTGCTTCTTTTTGCGGGGCGGGCCGGCCCGCCTTCGGGTTTTTTAAAAAATTATTATTTTTTAAATTTGACAGCGGCCCGCTCCGCTGAATTGGTTTTTTTATTATAATTTTTCTTAAAAATTGCAGCGGCGGCCCGATTTGCGCCGCGTGGCGCAACGAGATTGCGCCACGCGGCGCCCCTTTGCGACGCCCCTTTTAAATCCCTATTCTGGTTTTTAAACCCCTTTTCTCCTCCAAATAATTCACCAAAAATACCCAGAAATTTCAGAAAAATCCCAGAAATTTCTGGAAAATCTCCAAGACTCTCAGGAGTACCTGAAAAATAGGGGAAGGAGAAATTAGTCCATATGATGATAAAATAAATATAATGGCTATTATAAAACACTATTGACCTCCAATAATCCATATAAATTATTCACATGCTCAAATAATTCCCAAAAAATGGCGATATGATCACAATAATAGCAGGAGCATATAAAAAATAGTAGGAAGCCAATAAGGACGATAAAAACCGTATTTTGTGCAAAGAATGAGGATAAGCTCTAAAATTTACATGAAGTGAAAATATACCCAAAAAGAGCAAGATTAAGTATAATTCTTAGCACAAAATGGGGATAATTAGGGGGTATAAATATACACTTTTCACTCCGAATCACACCCCAACTAGCTTTTTGCTAGTCCCTAGCAAAATATGCGATAAATTCGGATTAAAAGAGAAAACATGCACCAACTCAAGATATCCTCATGGCAACCCAAAAATATTATTTCCAAGTGATTTCAAAGTCAATATACCCAATGTATGATAGTAAACAACAAATGACATTCTCTTCAATCCAATTCAAAGAAAAGTGAAGTAATAAGCACCGTATCACATTCTATGGGATATATCACAAATGACAAAGTTTCTAACTTTCATGAAAATGGCCAAAACAAAAGAAATTCCTCTAAGTGGTGGGAGATGAGATTGCATCACTCATGTTGCTTATTCTTTCATTTATTCATTCATTTTTCTTTTCTTTTCTTTTTTCCTTCTTTTTTGTATTCTTTTTTTGGATGTTTGAGTTTTGCATTCACGCGATAACCAAGTGATTTCAAAGCCAATATACCCAATGTATGATAGTAAACAACAAATGACATTCTCTTCAATCCAATTCAAAGAAAAGTGAAGTAATAAGCACCGTATCACATTCTATGGGATATATCACAAATGACAAAGTTTCTAACTTTCATGAAAATGGCCAAAACAAAAGAAATTCCTCTAGGTGGTGGGAGATGAGATTGCATCACTCATGTTGCTTATTCTTTCATTTATTCATTCATTTTTCTTTTCTTTTCTTTTTTCCTTCTTTTTTGTATTCTTTTTTTTGGATGTTTGAGTTTTGCATTCACGCGATAACGTTATGAAATGCAAACACCGCCCTCTTTTGCATACACGCGATAACGCTATATAGGCAAAAGGATGGAATGTTACCCTAAATCTCATCTTTAGCAAAAGCTAGCGGCGTAGGGACAAGGAGGACAAATATGATATGCAATAAAGCGCAATGGGTGATGGCGAAATGGAGGTATCTAAAAAAATTAAGCTAAAAGCAAAATCCTAACAATCCTAAAGATTCTAACACTCTCCCCCCAACTTAAAATAAGCATTGTCCTCAATGTTGGGAGAGTATTAGATCTCGGCAAAAGATCCTAGAAAAGAAAAGAAATGCATACGAAAGCAAACATGCAATAACTTTTTGTTTTATTTATTTACACTACGTAAAGGAACATTTATTTATTAACATTATTGGAAAGAACACACCGTGGCAAAAGGCGGATCTCGGATGTATAACGGCGGTGGCAACTGCTCGATCATATCCTTACGTTCCTCCGCGAGCGTCACCACGTCCAATGCACTACCTCCATCGCGGGCATTAGTGGCAAGCGACACAACCCCGAGCATCTCCTTATGATGGGTTCCTTCCAAATGGTGGAGATAGGTCGTATAAAAAATAATTGGGCGAGGGCGCCCGTCCAAGTGAAAAGCTTGCCAAAATGGGCCGTCGAAATAAATAAATGATTTTACGATCAAATGACGACAATCCGAATCATTATGATATTGAATTAAATAATTTGATTCGGGGGTGGAGGAAAAGGAAAGATGGGAACTTCCCTGAAATGTGATGCTAGGCTCGGGATGATGCACGGCCTCAAGAGGAGATGGAAGTGGTTGCAGAGAGAAAACTGGAGTAGGAGGAAGCTCGGGCTCAATATATACCATGTCGCAATCCTCGTCACTATTCTCTTCCTCGACGTCAACGTCAACAATCTCTGCGGCACTCCCCACAATTGGTAACTGCTCCTGACAAATCTCCTCGATGACTGGTAAGTGCGCAACCTGAGGCGAGGGAAGTGACATCTGTGACAGGACTGGAGGAAGACTTGTCTCGGGCAAATCCAAGCACTCATCATTCTCGTCATCTCAGAAATAGTTCATCTCAGTCGTCTTCCCTAGGTACTCAACCGCCTCGACCTGCGAAGCTAACTTTGAAGTGGATTGTGGTTCAGGCTCTATGGTGTCCTCAATCTGCTCTTGGCCATCATGCACATCCGCTTCATCCTCAACTTCAAAGTGAAAATGCATCGTGTCATCAACATGGTTGACACGCACTCCATCATCCATCTCCTCCGGCTCATCCAAATGTATATGCTCAAATTCCTCTACTTGGCCCCAATGCACCCTCTTCACAGGTTTCTCTTGGTATTCCATAGGGTTGCATTGGAATGAGCCCTCAGCTGGCTCCTCAGGCTGGTCCTGGACCCGTTGGACTGTCTCCTTATACTCTGCAAGGTCCCTCGGGTAACACCATGAATCCTCGGTCGAATAATCAAAGAACTCCCCATCGCAGCTCATCTGCACGAAATCTCGCCCAGATGGCGATAATCCAGTATAAAATATCTGCAGGAGATGATCCTCGTGGAAACGATGGTGCGAGCACGCCAACATCATATCACTGAACCTCTGCCAAGCCTGATGGTAGGCCTCTCCATCAGCTTGGATAAAGCTCGCTATGTACTGCTCCATGGCCTGCCGCCCCTGTACCTGCTCCAAGAAAATAGGCAAAATACTCGGAGAAATTCAGCCTGAAATGACAACCAAGTAAAATGTGAGTCGAGAGACAATGAATCAAACCAAAGTCTAGCATCATCTTGTAAAGAAGAGGGAAAAAATCTAAAGTATATGCAATCATCACAGATATTCTCACCACGACATGAATACATCAATTCTTCAAATTTCTTTATGTGTAAATGAGGGTTCTCCCACTCCGAACCATGAAAGTATAGCGGGAGTGGGATATCCTCCAAATCAATGTCGGAAAAATTTGAAGATGATGCCATTTTGTTTTTCTAAAAAAAATTTCACGAAAATAAAAATAAACAAGCAAAAGACTCAATAAGTGGAAAATAAATAAATAGGAAAGACACAACACTAAGAGATAGAAGTATCACACTAAAAATTTCAAAATCAATCAAAAAATGCAAATAGTAGAAACCGTTATCCCCGGCAACGGCGCCAATTGATTGAACCGGAGGACGCGCAAGGAGCATGCCTTTCACTCCCAAGCGTTGGAGCGTCAATGCAATAAAAAATAACCGGTGAGTACCGGGTCGGATCACAGGGACAAGTCGTTCTACATTCGCAAGTTTGATCGATAAAGAAAAATAAAGCGTGTTACAACCACCTCGCTAACGGTGGAAAAGTGTCGGAAAATGCGTAGTGAATCTATCTTCCTAGCCTACGCACTAAGGGAGGAGAGCCGAATTGGCGAGCAACGAGGACTTATGTGGTGTGTGTGTGTGTGTGAATGAGGTTATGGGAGTAGGAATTCATCTTAAATATAACTCAATTGTTTTCCCGGCTAAGGGACGAACAATCGGTGGATGTGGCATTTCATCGAACATGTGGGGTGCAATAAAAGTAGTGTATGAAACAAAGAGAAATACTTTGAGCAAAGAAGAGATGGTCGACTACGATAGTTCCTCTCTATGGATTACCCACTAGGGTTCCATCAACAACCAACATCTCAAAGTTTTATCCACCAAATAGAAAATAAACACATGCTAGAGATGAATTTCACAACCCAACAACAACAAACACAACACAACCACACAAGAAATATTCAGAGATTCATAATGAAAAGGAGAAGTTTTTACTCAAAACAATCATCCAATTACAACACAAAAATCTAAACCAAAATACACAAGAGAATGGAGAGATTTCACCCAAGTGCCACTCCAAGATGAGTTCTTCCACTCTCAAATGACCCTCCAAGTTCCAAGCATCATCAAGCTCTCCCCCATGGCCTCCAATGTCACCCCGAGCCCTAAAAAATCCCAAAATGAAGAACAGCCCCTCTAAAATGCCTCTGCTACGAAAAATACCCAAAAACGCTTCGAAATGGGCTTGCGGGTCACTTGCGGGTCGGGTTTTTGAGCCCGACCCGCCCTCAAACGAGAGCCGCGCGCGCCCAGCGGGGGCACGCGCTCCGCGCGTGCCTCCCCCCGTTGCTTCTTTTTGTGGGGCGGGCCGGCCGTTGGGCCGGCCTGCCTTCGGTTTTTTTTAAATTATTTTTTTATAAATTTGACAGCGGCCCGCCCTTGGAGCGGGCCGCTGAATTGGGTTTTTAATTATAATTTTTCTTAAAAATTGCAGCGGCGGCCCGATTTGCGCCGCGTGGCGCAACGAGATTGCGCCACGCGTCACGTGACCCCTTTTAAATCTCTTTTCTGGTTTTTAAAACCCCCTTTCTCCTACAAATAATTCACCAAAAATACCCAGAAATTTCAGAAAAATCCCAGAAAATTCTGAAAAATCTCCAAGACTCCCAGGAGTACCTGAAAAATAGGGGAAGAAGAAATTAGTCCATATGATGATAAAATAAATATAATGGCTATTATAAAACACTATTGACCTCCAATAATCCATATAAATTATTCACATGCTCAAATAATTCCCAAAAAATGGCGATATGATCACAATAATAGCAGGAGCATATAAAAAATAGTAGGAAGCCAATCAGGACGATAAAAACCGTATTTTGTGCAAAGAATGAGGATAATCTCTAAAATTGACATGAAGTGAATATATACCCAAAAAGAGCAAGATTAAGTGTAATTCTTAGCACAAAATGGAGGTAGTTAGGGGGTATAAATATACACTTTTCACTCCGAATCAGTGTTGACGGTCGATTGTGTGACATAGACCTAATATCTCGCCAAGGAAGAGATTTGTGGTTGTTGGCTCGATGAAGTCGGCAGGCTGCTGGAATTCTCGATGAAGTCGGCAGGCTGCTAGAATTTTCGATGAAGTCAGCAGGCTGCTGGAATTTCCTGCAGCCTACTGACGTCATCGAGCCAACAAGCTGCCAGTCGCCCTTTAATTTGCTCAAAACATCAAACTTATTTACACGTTTGCCATCACACTATAACCATAAGAATAAGATGAATGTTGCGATCGTGAATAATTGAAAAACAATGACCGCTTTTTTGTAGCCCGAGTTTCGTGCGGTCACTACACAATTGCTAATCATATTACATTTAATTACAAGTATACCATTCCATTAACCTCTGCAAAACACATAGAATGTCAATATCGTAAATAAGTCCAATTTTAAGGTGAAAATAACTTCTGACCGGTAGCGGGTGATGCTATTCACATGTAACATTTTGCTAAACATAGCCATTTATATTTACAATTTTGCCATTTTGTAAAAAAAATAGTATGTTTAGAAAAATATGTAATGTGCATAGCCACCGTATTAAAATTGTATTATACGCAAAATATACTACTTATTACACTATAATTTCTAGCATAATATTTTATCTATTACAAAAATACAATAGATTATATTTTCAAGAAAAAATTTAGAAATAATTATTTATTAAATTATATAAGTAGTTAAGTATTTTCTAGTTTATACTAAAATTTCTTAATAAAAAGAGGTTAGAAATGATTAAACCGGGTTAAAATATTATAGAAATACTAAAAAATACTAAAGAAATACTAAAAATACTAGAATTACTAAAATACTAAAATTATATGAGTATTAGAAACTAGAATGGATTTATTAAAAATACTAGTAAATATGAATTACTAGTAAAAATACTAATAATACTTAAATTATATAAGTACTAGAAAGGTTTTAGTAAAAATAATAGTAAATATGAAATACTAAAATACTAAAATACTAAAATTTCTAGTAAAAATATGTTAGAACTTATACAAATGTCCAGTAAAAAGATGTTAGAAATACTAGTAAAAATACTAAAAATACTTAAATTATATAAGTACTAGAAAGGTTTTAGTAAAAATAATAGTAAATATGAAATACAAAATACTAAAATACTAAAATTTCTAGTAAAAACATGTTAGAACTTATAAAAGAATGGGTTATAAAAATACAATAGAAATACTAGAAAATACTAAAACATAGTAAACATATAGAAGTACTAGAAAGGTTTTAAAAAATTAAAAATAATAGTAAATATGAAATACTAAAAATACTAAAATTTTCTAGTAAAAACATGTTAGAACTTATACAGATGTCCAGTAAAAGATGTTAGAAAATTAGAAATACTAAAAAATTATAAGTACTTTGAAATAATATAAAAATACTGAAAAGAGTTAAAAAGTACTAGAAATACTAAAAAATATTTAAAATAGTGAAAATACACTATTTAGTATCAATACACTATAAGTTCTCTCAAAATACATTATTAATTACAAAAATAATATAGATAGAAAAAATTTCCCAAATTATATTAGTATTATTTAACAAATCATTATTTAACAAAGTAAAATACTAATAAATGCTACATACGTTATACTAAAGAAATACTAAAAAATACTAATAATTTTAACAAATTATATAAGTATAACTAAATTTTTTCATATATTTAATATTTACTAGTATTTATATGAAATTTTATAGTAAACCGATACCGATACTTATACAGTACTGTCTACTACTAAATAGTAAATACTACTAAATACTAAAAAATTTGAAAATTTCTAGTGAAAAAGAGGGTAGAAAAATTCATTAAAATACTAAAAATTTGAAAATGTCTAGTAAAAATATATGAAACTTAAATATATGAAAATTTTCATAAATACTAGTATGAAATACTAATAAATACTAAAAATGAGAAAATGTCTAGTGAAAATGTCTTGTAAAAATGTGAAAATGTCTATAAATGTGAAAATTCTTATTATTTATTTTGCACTATAAATGTTTGCATTTTTGAAAATTAGATCTTTTTTATTATGTGATAATTTAGAATAAATCTGTGATACTTATGTGATAATTATTGTTCGATTAATGCTGCTATGCTTTTCAGTTAATTATGTGATAATTGTTCAGATTCCTAATACCTGATTAGTGTAGTCATTAATAAATTAAATTATTATGAAATATAAAAATTGTTGTGTGATAATAATTTTATCTTCCTAATAAGTTGATTAGGATTAGATCACCCCAGCTCTGATTGGGGATATGGATCCTAATAATTTTATTTTCCTTTGTTATATGTTGTAGTAATTAAAATGTCTCGAAGAACTCCAAAGGAGAAGACGGTGGATATTAGGTGGTCTCATTATAAAATGATTGGAGATAACCATAGACATATAAGGTGCAACTATTGCCGTAAAGAAATGTATAGAGGCGTGTCTCGTCTTAAGGAACACTTGGCAGGAATTACCTGGGATGTGCAGACATGCTCCGAGGCACCAAAAGAAGGGCATATTGAGATGAGAGCACACATATTTGAGAAAAAAGAAAGGGTACATGCCAGATTTGAGAAGATGATAGATGAGGAGATAAGGGCAAAGCCTACGAAGGAAATATCAAATGACTCAGATGAGTGTGGATGACACCGAGGAGGCGAGAGACCTTAGAAGAGCTCTTAGAAGAAGTAGGCAAGAACTTGTCGAAGAAGAAATTAGAAGTGAGGGCAGAAGGATGTGAGCAGGATCGTCTGGGTCGGCTATCCAGATCGGGTTGTCGTACCGGTCGAATGGCCGGTATGTTCGCATGCAGTTCTGCTCGCGATATTGAGCCAATCGGTAGACCAACCGGTGCTCTTAGACCCGGGTGCCGACCCTTTTCCTCTTACGAAGAAGGGTAAATCCCAGTCAACCATAAAGAACATTCATTAAGAATGTCAAGGCCTATGTCGGCCGAGCTATGGCCAGATTTTTCTACTTCAACCACATCCCATACAATGTGACCAATAGCCCATATTATACAAGTCCATGGTGGATGCTATTGTGGAATCGGGATGTGGCGTTGCTCCACCCACTGCTTGGGAGCTGTCACACACATACTTGGACATGGAGTATGAAGAAATCAAAAATTATGTAGAAACTTTTCCTGTTCAGTGGGATGAGTACATTTGGATACTGATGTGCGATGACTGGACAACACAAAACAGAAGAAAGATTATTAACTACATTGTGTATTCGCCCCACTGGATGGTGTTCCTGGACTCTGTAGATGCAACCGACAAATTCCAGAACGGTCCATAGATATTTGATCTTATGGATAAATATGTAGAACTAATTGGGAAGCACAGAGTAGTCCAAGTAATTGTCGACAACGGGGCAAACTACAAGTCAGCTGGGCAGCTGCTGATGCAAAAGAGACAGCATCTGTATTGGACCCCGTGTGCGGTGCATTGTATCGACTTGATATTTTCTGACATGGCAAAAGAAGTAGTCAAAAATATCGTCGCACAAAGTCAGATGGTAACATGATTCATATATAACAAAGAGTATGTGCTCAGCTTGATGAGAAGAGAGACTGGTGAAAAGAGTTGATCAGGCCCGCGATCACAAGATTTGTGACCCGCGATCAATGATCATCGGACTGGTCCGAGAACTTTCAAAGGCTCAAACCAAAAGATAGGACCGTTGGAAACGTGTACGATCTGATTCATGGCGATGATTTCTGGCAGGATATCTCTAATGTGTATTCGACCCACTGGACGGTATTCCTGGACTCTGTAGATGCAATCGACAAATTCCAGAACGGTCCATAGATATTTGATCTTATGGATAAATATGTAGAACTAATTGGGAAGCACAGAGTAGTCCAAGTAATTGTCGACAACGGGGTAAACTACAAGTCAGCTGGTCAGCTGCTGATGCAAAAGAGACAGCATCTGTGTTGGACCCCGTGTGTGGTGCATTGTATCGACTTGATATTTTCTGACATGGTAAAAGAAGTAGTCAAAAATATCGTCGCACAAAGTCAGATGGTAACAGGATTCATATACAACAAAGAGTAGGTGCTCAGCTTGATGAGAAGAGAGATGGGTGAAAAAGAGTTGATCAGGCCCGCGATCACAAGATTTGTGACCCATTTTATTGCTTTGGACTCTCTGTACGCGTATCGAGATGACCTGTAGAGAATGATCACCTCCCGGGACTGGTCCGAGAACTTTCAAAGGCTCAAACCAACAGATAGGACCGTTGGAAACGTGTACGATCTGATTCATGGCGATGATTTCTGGCAGGATATCTCTAATGTCATCGCCATATTTGAGCCCATAGTGAAGGTTCTCCGATTGGTTGACAACGATGATAAGGCTGAGATAGTGTATCTCTACGAGGCCATGGACAATGTAAAAGAGGAAATTCGGCAGAATGTTGGTAGAGAATACAGAAAATAGTGGGACACGATCGAGACAAGAGATGTGATAAACAGCTACATCAAGATATTCATGCCGTCTGAATCCTCGTTTCCAGTACTCCTCCAATGCAACAAACGACACCGAGGTGCTGGTTGGACTCAGAAGCGTGATCGCGAGGCTGGAACCAGACATCTCGTAGCAAATTGACATAGAAAAAGAGGTAAATGGAATTCAGATATTTTTATTTCGATGAAGTGTACGATCTGATTCATGGCGATGATTTCTGGCAGGATATCTCTAATGTCATCGCCATATTTGAGCCCATAGTGAAGGTTCTCCGACTGGTTGACAACGATGATAAGGCTGAGATGGTGTATCTCTACGAGGCCATGGACAATGTAAAAGAGGAAATTCGGCAGAATGTTGGTAGAGAATACAGAAAATAGTGGGACACGATCGAGACAAGAGATGGGATAAACATCTACATCAAGATATTCATGCCGTCTGAATCCTCGTTTCCAGTACTCCAATGCAACAAACGACACCGAGGTGTTAGTTGGACTCAGAAGCGTGATCGCGAGGCTGGAACCAGACATCTCGTAGCAAATTGACATAGAAAAAGAGGTAAATGGAATTCAGATATTTTTATTTCGATGAAGTAGTTCACATTCTAAAATTATGATTGATAATTGTAGCTGGAGGCCTATAACATGAGAGTTGGTTATTTCAGCTCCAGTAAGACGGAAATGGCAATAACAAGGGTCACTCCAGGTATCTATAAGGATCTTAGATTTATATTTGTTTTCCATAAGCGATCCATCTTTTTTGACCAATGTAACTTTTGCAGCTTAGTGGTTACACATTGGGATAGAGCAAGCTCCAACTCTTACACGTTTAGAAGTGTGTGTTTTGAGCCAAACGGTCTCTTCTTCCAACTGTAAACGAAACTGGACCACATTCTCACTCATTCACACTAAGACAGGAACATGCTAACAAGGATCACTCCATGTATCTATAAGGATCTTAGATTTATATATGTTCCCCATAAAACGATCCATCTTTTCTGACAATAGTGGTTAAGCGTTGGAATAGAGCAAGCTCCAACTCTTACACGCTTAGATGTGTGTTTTGAGCCAAACGGTCTCTTCTTGCAACTGTAAACGAAACTGGACCACCTTCGCACTCATTCACACTAAGACCATGAACATGCTAACAATTGAACACCTTAAAAGGCTGGTCTATGTGCATTATAATATGAGACTGAGACAAAGACATGCGAGAAGGTGCGCGAAGGACGATCACCAACTGATCGATTTGGATCAGATTTTCCATGAGGATGATTTATTGCAGGAATGAATAAGGAAGACAGAAGACTTGGTGCTCGATGACAGAGAAAATCCTTAGTTAGACGAGGTACTTGCGGAAGCAGAACGTACAAGAAGCAACCAGCCGCGACCAAGGCAAGCCCCAGTGAATATCACGTACAAGCGAACGAAGGCAGCCACTCAGGCTCGGCACGATAGCGACGATGATCTTCGTCTCCCAATGACCAAGATCCTACAGACGGATGTTGTACGTCGGCATCCGTTCGTCCTACTGAGAGACGTGTGGACCATGTTCATGATACACCACATTCGCATAGGTATAGAGACCATGATATGCAATACCAAAGTGAAGAATGGGGGGACTATACCTCCGGTAGACACTCTGAATATCAAGGGTATCAACTTTTTTCTGATTATTATAGAGGTTATGATATTCATGCCAGTCATGAATCGTATTTCGGTGGATACTCAGACAGTCATGACGGTTATTTCGCACCGTACAGACATTGATGTCTATGCAGATTTTGGTAGTCAATATATGTACGGTCCAAACGTGACTGAGCGGTCCAACAGTCAAGGCAGTCATGACACGCCTTTCATCGAGTCGAGCCGGCCCTCAGCATATGATAACATGATATCATTTTTAGGGTCAGAACAGATGCAGTATTCCTATCCTCCATACTACCATTCACCATAGCCGGATGATGAGAACTACGAATGAGATTTTTGTATCTATTTATTTATTTTCTTCATTTTTATCTATTGATGTATTTTATTCAGTTTTTGTATTATGAAGTCAGATTTATGGCTCATCAATATTTATTGTTCTTTTATTTCTATTAATTAGTTAATTGTTGTTACAAATGAGTAATATGAAGTGTGAACAAGAAAATACATGAAAAATACAGAAAAATACATGAAAAATACATGAAAATACATGAAAAGTATAGAGAAATACATGAAAAATACATGAAATCCAGACAAATACATGTAAAATACGTGAAAATACATGAAAAATACAAAAAATACAGTAAAATAAAATAATGAAGGGTTGGCTGGATTACTATATTAGTTACATCTAAAAAATTTGTACGCATTTTTATGTTAAATTACAATGTAACTGTATGTAATACGTCACTATGTGTATATAGTATATACATATTTAAAGTATCTCCGAAATCGAAACCTATAATGAAATGAAACTACTGATACGAACGATACCGACAATCGAAACTTGCTTCCAAACCCACCGGAACGGGCGATATCGATACCGAAACCTAAATTTTGGCTGGAGCGATACCGAGTCAGAAACCGAGATCTAAAACCTTACTGAAAACAGTGGCCGCCCATTTAGGGTTTTGGAGGTTGTTAGCCCTACTCTTGACTGTCCCAAGGCCCCCATGATCGTGGAGGGAGGTTTCACTACATCGAGGCCCCACAAGGCTTGGGCGCACCCAGATCCGGCGAAACTCAATATGGAAGATTGAGGCGAAGATGAAGTAGCGCGAAAGACGCGATCTTTGGTGGAGGAGGAGAAAGTTGTCAACTTTAAAGATGAATCACCACCAACGGACGTTGATCTGCAAGACTTGGAGCAAAACTCCCCTCCACAGTCATGGGATGTTCGGCCTCGGGACCGTCAGCGGAAGGGCCGCCGGTCCCTAAAACCCTAATTGTGGGGGCAACCCTTGTTTTCATAGCCTAAGGCGGCGTAAGGCCTTGGTGCCCCTGCTTGGCCTTCGCGAAGCCTGGGTCAATTCAGGCCCATGCGCAGCCTCATGTGCCTTGATGTCCCATACGCATCTGCATGGGCCCTGGGGCCCCGGTTAACTCTGCGGCGGGGCTGCATGCCCCTGGAATACTTTCGGAAAAGGGGGAAAGAGAAAGTTGTCAACTTTGAAGACGAATCACCACTAACAGACGACGATCTGCGTGGGATCTTCGGTCAAGGGGAAGGGGAGAACGTTGTCAACTTTGAAGACGAATCATCACCACTGGACAACAATCTGCAAGATTTGGAGCAAAACTTTCCTCCCAGTCATGGGGCATGTCATGGGGAATGCGGCCTTGGACCATCAGCGGAATGGCCGCCGGTCCCCAAAATCCTAACTGGGGGCAACCCTTGTTTTCATGTCACCGGGCCTCGACGACCCTGTGAGCCTGGTCCCACACATAGGAGGCGTAGCTGCATGGGCCTCACTGGCCCCATGCGCATCTACAGGGGCCCCTTTGCCTCTGTTTACTCTGCAGCCACAGGGGCCTCACAGGCCACCTGCGCATCCGCATGGGCCTGCTGGCCCTGGCATCTGCGGGCCGCATGCCCCTTGAAGACTTTCAGGTGGTTAGGAACCCCCATGCGCTTCTACAGGGGCCCCTTTGCCTCTGTTTACTCTGCAGCCACAGGGACCTCACAGGCCACCTGCGCATCCGCATGGGCCTGCTGGCCCTGGCATCTGCGGGCCGCATGCCCCTTGAAGACTTTCGGGTGGTTAGGAACCCCCAGCTTGCTTCCATGGGGCCAACGGCCCCTTCCTTGGGGCGCAATAGGGCCGTGGGCCGTGGAACAGAGACCAAGGGGTCCCATGGCCCTAAGATGACTTCAGGAGGGCCTCTAGGGCCCCATCAACGGACTTCGGGTTGCGAAATTGTTCTTGGAGTGACGTTGATCGAGAGCGGACTACCGAGGCTTTATTGATGATGAAGGAGATTCGGCTTGTGGTGACGACAACTGGGAGATGACGAGATGGCAGGAGGAGCCACGTGGGGAGACTTCGGTACATAGCAGAATGTCTACCAGCAATTTCATTTCAGTCGGTCTAGAGGGAGAGCAAGACAATATGTTGATGCGGCTAGTAATTGGAGGGAAGAGTATTTGAGTAAAATAACAAATATGGGTGTTTTCCTATTAAGAGGGTTGAGCCGGCCCTAATTGTTATGCGAAAATTATGAAAGTTATTTTATTTATTCCCTTGGATTAATTGTATTAGGATTTGGCTTTTCCCCCTAGGTTAACAATTGTTTCCTAGTCTTAGTTAGCGGGTAGTTTAATTGTAGTAGGGTTCCCTTTTAATTCTAGATCTGGAATTCCAATAAAAATCCAGATCGGAAATTATCAGATCCAGATCGATGCAGATCGGAAATTATCAGAAATTATCAGATCCAGATCTGAAATTTTCAGATCCAGATCTGAAATTTTCAGATCCAGATCCGACAGAGACGGAGGAAAATGGTGCAGATTTGAAGCCTGCGGCTGTCGGCGATCCAGATCTGAAATTTTCAGATCCAGAAAATGTGATTTTTAGCGAGGAAGATCCAGAAAATGAAGAAGACGGAGACTTCGACCCGTACAACCAACAGAACGGAGCGGATTCACAAGGGTGTGACAATCCAGAGTATTTGTGGGGGCCCGACGACGCTTTTTGGATCCCGCCTTGGCCCGACGATATTTTTCCGGACTTCGTTGAAAGCGGTGGGGACCACTCACATCCGTTTGACCCGGGAGGAGGATTGCAATCGACCTGGTAGAATGGATGGCTCACGGACATTATGCACTACCTTGAGGCCAAGGTGGATTTTCAGGGGCGGAGTAGTGATGCGGCTAGTAATTGGAGGGAGGGGTATTTGAGTAAAATAACAAATATGGGTGTTTTTCTATTTAAGGGGGTTGAGCCGGCCCTAATTGTTATGCGAAAATTGTGAAAGTTATTTTATTTATTCACTTAGATTAATTGTATTAGGATTTGGCTTTTCCCCCTAGGTTAACAATTGTTTCCTAGTCTTAGTTAGCGGGTAGTTTAATTGTAGTAGGGTTCCCTTTTAATTCTAGATCTGAAATTACAATAAAAATCCCCTTTTTATCATCAAATCCCTAGCGAAACGCATCATATGTATTCAACACTGAGAGCATGGTCATGAAGCTGAAAATGTTGGTTTTTGAGCGAGAGGATTCATATGGTTGGGTTCGTTGTGATACTTCGCTGTGAATCACTTGATTGAATAGGAGAAGTTATTTATGATTGGCATTTTCTTGGAGGGAAAGATGTATGCTGATTTCAGTGCTTGGAGAGGCTTTGGAGCAGGTCCAAATGGTGGAAGACAGGATTACTGCAGAATGATTACTGCAGAACGGATCGCTAAAGGAGCGATGAGCGAGTCCCATTTTGCATCCATGCCACGACAAGGGCTCAGAAGTCCCATCCAACGACAGTTCAGACAGTTAAGGAGAAGAGTAGCGGGTCTTAAACAGACAACAGGTTCAAGCAGCTCACATAGAAGGAAATCTTAGATAGATGCGCCACTGGGTTATGCTTCCGATGTGGCGAGAGATACATGCCAGGACATCAATGCTGGGATCATACTCTATGGGTTTTGGTCGTCAAGGAGGAAGAAGGCCAAATAGATATAGATTTTAACCTTTTTATTTCCAGTACTGAACACAGACCTTGCAGGAATTTTTTTTTATGAATATGGAATGAAGAGAGTGATGTGTATTATCTTGCATCATAACTTGTGGAGATTTATTTTTTTGACCCTCCTAATTTTTTGAGATTGGATTTTTCACATGTTGATGCAAACATGGTTCTCGAAATCGCCCGCACCGCGTTGCGCCGAAGGCGCCCGCCAAATTTTTTAATGCAAATTTGTTGTTCCGTGCCGAAGGCGGCCGCGTCGAATTTGTTGTTCCGCGCCGAAGGCGGCCGTGCCGCTAAATATTTTTATACTAATTTGTTCTTTTAAATTTTGGCTATGCAAATAATTTTTTGGTTCCGTCATACATCCCTTTTATGGTTCCAACATTGCTCTCCTTTTTTTAAAAACAGATGTTATTATTTACCAATTTGCTAGATAATTTTATATTGAACTTATGTGCTTAATTTTATGTGTATGCAGAGCAAATATTGATTTCTGGAGAGCTGAAGTCTATTGGGAATCACAACAGATATCACCATATCAAGCATCTGGACATAACTAAAGCCTTCTAAAAGCTCGTGTATAAATAAATTTCATTAATATTGTAGATTATCTCACAAGGATGGTAAGGACATAATTGAATTTTTTTTAACTTGTTTGTATTTGACAAAACCTCTGTGAACCTGTAGCTTTCCGTTCGTGTAACTTCTTACATGTGTTTTTTCTTCTTTACTTTGTGTAGGCAACCAATGAAAACCTTCCACCCAATGTCATCAAACAACTTGCCAAGGAACTGAAAAATCTTGATGAGAGTCCACCAGATGGCATCAAAGTTATTGTAAATGATGACGATTTTTCTACTATATATGCTGATGTTGATGGCCCTGGTAACTATCCTTTCTGTTCACATATTTTTTGTTGTGTTTGAATTATACATTGACACGAGGCAATCTGCAGCTGGAACTCCCTATGAGAGTGGCATATTCCGCATGAAGCTTTTGTTATCTCGAGACTTCCCACAGTCACCTCCTAAAGGTTTGCCCTCAACTCCCTTCACCTTTTTGTTCTTCTTGTCATGGCATGTCATAATTGAATTTGTATATATTGTATTTTGTAGGATACTTTCTTACAAAAATCTTCCATCCTAACATTGCTATGAATGGTGAGATATGTGTCAATACGTTAAAGAAGGATTGGAACCCAAGCCTCGGGTTGCGTCATGTCCTGGTGGTGAGGTCAAAACTTTTTTTCCATTATGTATCTTGTGATGGATTTTACTGCATTTGGAACATGCCTTCAAGGAATTACTTGGCTAATTGGCTAATCATCTGGTGTAGAATCCAACATGTAAAACCTGCTATGTCAGATTGATTTTTGGTCCACACTACAGATGAGTGTGGTGTAGAATCCAACATATTAAACCTGCTATATCATGTGGTGCATGCATTCCTTATGACTGCATTTTTTCTATTGTGATCGTCAGTTTTTGCTCACAATTTGTTTTCCATCAAAGTTCATGTATCAGGTCGATTTCATTTTCATCGGTGCCTGCACTTTTTTTCTATTGTGATCATCAGTTTTTGCTCATAATTTGTTTTCCATGAAAGTTTGATTATATCAGGTCGATTTCTTTTTTTTTTCCCCTTTGGTGTCTTAATTGGCTTGTGTGAAGGAGCCACTTACCGCACTTCTGGTTGCAGAAAATGCACTTGAAATGACCAAACCCTCTTCCCTTTCTTTTCTATCAATTAAGATTTTAAATGGATATACGTGGATTGGTGTATGCTTCCAATGTTTTGGTTGCGGAGAAGGAGCATTTCTTTACTGATTAGTGCTAAAATAGGCTTTAGTGCATTCCTTAATAATGGAATGTACATTCTGATAGAACCAACTACTTCACCGAGGCCCTGATTTTTAATGTCATGTTTGATGATTGACTGTCTGGTGGAATTTTCTATCGTGACAATCCATGGTTGGCCAGGTGGGTGCTCAAGTTTCTACTGAATTTTTGACATGAAAACAGATGATGCTGTTTTAATGTTGTTTTCTAATTAAGAATGGAAATTTGTCTTCCGTAGTTGCTCAGATTATCAACAGTTAGCTCTCTCTTTTTTGTTACTGCATTTGTTTATTAGTTATTTGTAGCCCTTAAGCACCTGCCATTATTCTTGTTAATTCTTTCATCTTATCAACAGTTTTGTCTCTTTTCTGTTGTCACATTAATTGCTTAATTGTTAGCAGTCCAAAAGCTCTGACAGTAGCAGTGCAGCCCACTTAGAATATTCTATCTTAATAGCCCACGTTTGCAGCCCAACTTCATAACTGTTTTCATGAAATGTTGCACACTGTAGTAGCCCTGCAGCCCACTTAGAATATTCTATCTTAATAGCACACATTTGTGTCATGACAGGTGGTCAGATGCCTTCTGATAGAGCCATTTCCAGAATCTGCGCTTAATGAACAGGCTGGTAAGATGTTGCTTGAAGATTATGAGGAGTATGCTAGGCATGCCAGGTTAGCTCATGTCTCCATTTTTTATTGTTTACTCGCTTTGATGCAGTTGGCGTGTATTTCTACCCAGTTTCAGCAAGGGCCAACGGAACAATGCATGTTATCTAAGACGCGATTAGTGCTTACCATATGATTTCTAGAGTAAAAAAACATGGTATAATATCTTGTGTCTGGGTTTATAGACATGGAACTTATATTCAAACCTGATTGGTACTTATCATATGCTTTCTGGGGCAAAACATAGTATGGATCGACTGTCCATGGAATTGGGTAATTGGTGCTTTATCATGTGCTTTCTAGAGTGAAACACGGCAATTTTTGCTGTGAATTACACTTAGTTTGGTGCTTATCACATGATTTCTAGGGCAAAACACAATATACAAATCGTCTCTGGATTTCAGTTCGTGAAGCTTATACTCAAAGCTGATAATTACACTTAGTTTGGTGAACCTTCTTCCTTACTATCATCGTATAAATCTTTTTGGAGTCAGCAAATTTCAGATTGTCTCATCTTAAAATAAGTTGCTCTAACACAAACTGTTTATGATAATTAGTTCCACTCAATTGTATGCTTAACAGATATTAATCCCATTTTAAAGGTAAGCGATCAAAAATTCTGTGGTCCTGTAACATTAGATGGTCTAGTTACATTGTCCATTCTAATTTGTGTTGCTTGTTATATAATGTTTGACTTGCATAGGAGAAACGTGTTGGTGCCACATCGTTTTATGTAAGTTTAAAGCTAATACTACAGGATGGTTTTGTTAGGAATAAACTCTCTTGTATTATTCCAAGGGCAATAGCCCGATATATATAGAGTACAGACAATGGTAAATAAGCACAAAAGACCCTATACAAAAGGGGTATATACATATACATCTAACACCCCCCCTCAAACTCATGGTGGATCAACAACACTGAGTTTGGAAAGATAAAAACTGTGTTGTGCTCTAGTCTGGGCCTTTGTGAAGAAATCCGCGAGCTGATACTCAGAAGGCACATACTGTAGAGCAATAACCTTATCCCGTACCTGTGAACGCGTAAAAGAGGCGTCCACACCAATGTGCTTGGTGAGCTCATGCTTCACCTGGTCACGAGCAATACTGATGGCACCTGTACTGTCAGACAACAACGGAGTAGGTGTGGAAATAGAGACGCCAAAATCCTCAAGTAACCAACGTAGCCAAATAATCTCTGCTGTCAACAAGGCCATAGCACGCAACTCAGCCTCAGCACTCGATCGAGAAACCGCCTGCTGCTTCTTGGTCTTCCAAGTGATGAGAGAGCCACCCAGGAAGACGCAATAGGCAGATAGAGACCGACGATCAGAATGATCACTGGCCCAAGTCGCATCAGAGTAAGCATGTAGCTATAAAGGACCAGAGCGTGGAAAGAATAATCGACGGTGGCTGGTCCCGCGCAGGTAACGCAGGACACGAAGAAGGTGGATGTAGTGGAGCTGAGTAGGTGCAGAAACAAACTGGCTCAAGATGTGCACGGAATATGAAATATCCGGTCGAGTGATCCCAAGATAGACCAGACTGCCAACAAGATGGCGATAACGAGTGGGGTCCGGAAGAGGCTCACCGTCAGTAGAGCGAAGATGTACATTCAGCTCCATCAGTGTATCAGCGGTACGCTGATCAATAAGAGAAGCCTGATCAAGAAGATCCTGAATATACTTCTCCTGAGAGAGATAGAAGCCATCAGGTGTGGAGGAAAACTCAATCCCCAGAAAGTAATGAAGAGGGCCAAGATCCGTCATAAGAAACTACTCGCTCAGTCGTGCTTTCACAAAAGCAATATACTGGGGATCATCTCCAGTGATAATCATATCACCCACATACAAAAGGAGAAGCGTCCGACCACGAGATGAAGTATGAACAAAGAGAGCAGGATCATGATCACTCGCAATAAAACCAGCAGCAGTGATGACAGAAGAGAACCGCTGAAACCAAGCACGTGGAGCCTGCCGAAGACCATATAGAGAGCGAAGAAGGCGACAACCCATGCCATCGGGGACAGAATAACCAGGTGGTGGTCGCATATAAACCTCCTCATCAAGAACGCCATTGAGAAAAGCATTCTTGACATCAAGCTGGGAAATAGTCTATGAACGAACAGCAGCAACAACAATAAGACTGCGAACAGTAGTCATATGAGCAACAGGAGCAAATGTCTCCTCAAAATCTATCCCATGCTCCTGCTGAAAACCGCGCGCTACAAGACGAGCCTTGTAGCGCTCCAGAGTACCATCAGATCTGGTCTTGACCTTGTAAACCCACTTGCACGTGATAGGACGAACACGGGCAGGCAGGGGTACAAGATCCCACGTACCAGTACGCTCAAGCGCAGCAATCTCCTTTGCCATAGCATGCTGCCACCTCCTGGTGAGCAGCGGCATCCCGATAAGAGGTCGGCTCGGCAAGAATAGCACCCAGAGAAGTAAACCGACCAGGAGGGCGTAGTGACTCATGATCACGAAGGTGGTAACGAGGAGGGTCACTGGAGGAAGAGGGCAACTCAGGAGGGTCACTGGTGATGGAGGGCATCTCATGAGAAGGCACTGCAGGAGGATCCTCGACTCGCTGACGACGAGTGTAGTGAAGAGGAAAGGGAGAAACATGTCCTGGGGTAGGTGCAGAGGTGACCGGAGGCACATGGGGCACTGGTGGTGGAGCTGAGGGCACAGGTGATGGGGGTATGGGTGGTGGAATGGTGGATAGTGGACTATCAGGAAAAATGAGAAACAAAAGAGGCTCAACAATAGAAGCCGGACTGGAAGATGAAGAAGGACGAGGGAAGAAGGGACGAGACTCATCAAAAGTCACATCACGAGAAATCCGCATCCGTCGAGCTACAGGATCCCAACACCGATATCCCTTGTGCACAACACTATATCTAAGAAAGACACACTCAGCAGACTGGGCTGTCAACTTGGTGCGCTCACGAGGGGCCAACAAGACATAGCAGACACAACCAAAAAGACGAAGCTCAGGATAAGACGGCAGATCTGGAGGTGGGGTAGGAAGGCGCTCAAGTGGAATCGCACCCTGAAGAGGAGAGGATGACTGCATGTTGCTGAGATATGTAGCAGTAGATACACCCTCAGCCCAAAACTGAGGGGGAACAGAGGAAGCAATCATAAGGGCACAAGCAGTCTCAAGTAAATGACGATGCTTGCGCTCAGCAACGCCATTCTGGGCATGAGCACCAGGACAGGAAAACTGTGAGAGAGTGCCCTGGGTATCAAGAAAGGCACGAAGGTGCCGAGATAAGTATTCTCCAGCAGAGTCAGCACGAAGAACCCGAATGGGAGTGCTATACTGTGTACGGATCATGGTAGCAAAAGATTTATAAATAGACAAAACTTCAGTACGAGAGGACATAAAGTATATCCAAGTGTAGCGAGAAAAATCATCTATAAATATAATATAGTAGCGATGACCCCCTTTCGAAACGAAGGGGGCCGGACCCCATACATCTGAGTGAACAAGATCAAAAGGACTCTGAGAGACAGACTCACTAGTAGGATAAGGTAGCTGTAACTGTTTGCCAAGTTTACAACCCATACAGTCTAAAGACATATCACCAGATACAGACCCTAATAAACCTCTACGAACCAAAGAAAAAAGACGCGAACCACAGAGATGTCCTAAGCGATGATGCCACTGGGCAAACGAACCGGTAGAGGATGCAGCAGAGGCGGAGGTAATAGTGGTGATGGGAGGACTGGTAGAGGCAGCGGAAGGAAGATGAAGCCAGTCAAGCTCCCAAAGACGCGGAGAATCACGCCTGCGGGGGCCAGAACCAACTAGAGTGCCCGTGCGACGATCCTGGATAGAACAAGAGTCAGAATCAAGAATAACACGACACCCATGATCAGTAAGTTGGCCTGCCGACATAAGCTGCATGGTGAGTTTTGGAACGAGGGACACAGCAGGGACATGAAAAGTGGGATTAGAAAGTGTGTCTAGCCCTGTAACTGAAAGTGGGGTGCCATCTGCAGTGAGAACTGTGACAGGGCTGAAGGGAGTACTAATGGAATGTAAAGTGGTAGAGTCAGTAGTCATATGAAATGAAGCACCAGAGTCAAGGATCCAAGGAGAGGTACCTAAGGTGGTGGAAGATGGTGTCGCAGTACCTGGAGGCTGACTGGCAGAAGAAGCAGAGCCTGATGCCCCAGAAGCAGACATCCGACGAAATAACGTGAGAAGCTCCTGCTCAGTATCAGATGGGGTAATGCTCCTCTGAGAGGTGAAACCCCCAGTGTCAGTCTCCTTCTTGGCAGCAGCCTGATCCCTCCGCTTCTTGTGACACTGCGCCTCCACATGTCTGTCTCGGTGGCAGTAGGTGCAGCGTCTGGTGTCACCTCGCACGGGTGATGTAGCAGAAGGCAGATCTGGTGTGATAGGAGCAGAAGAAGCAGGAGCACGGGTCACCAAAACAGAAGCAGAAGGTGTCACAAGACCAGCAGTACGAAAACGAGTCTCCTCAGTACGAATAGCAGCAAGAACCTCCAAGAACGTCATGCGCAGGTGACGGGCAAGCAGCTGGGCACGTATCTGCTCGAACTCAGGCCGAAGTCGGGTCAAAAAGTCATAGACCCGACGAAACTGCAGGTGGGAGTGCTGATGCTGACAACACTGGCAGATACGACAGATCGCTGGTCCCAAAGAGTCAAGCTGACGCCAGATAGCAGATATCTGTGCATAGAACTCATCGACCGTGGCATCACCCTGCTGAAGAGCGTGCTCCTGTCTGACGACAGCAAGGTAGAGGGAGTCACCGGTAGGCTCATAGTGAGAGCAAAGATGATCCCACATCAGCTGAGACGTCGCCAAACTCACAATGTCGCCAGTCAGGGACACATCAATGCTAGCGATGAGGATGTTGGCGGCACGAGCATCGTCATCACACCACCGCCGATAGAGAACATCCTGAGAGGAATAAGCAGCAACAGCAGTCGCATACGCATCGGTTGCCGCCTTCTTGGCGGTGTCATCAGTAGTGGGGTCTCGCTGGGAAGCACCGGTCGCGGTGGGCAAGGACGATCGCCGGTGAGAAGGTCCCAAAGGCGCTGACCGCGCATATGGAGACGAATGTGCGGTATCCACTCCTTATAATTAAGGCCATCAAAAATCAACGAACACCGAGGGATAGCAACATGATGATGAAGAAGAGGTAGATCCGTAGGAGACGCCATATGAAGAGGTAGATCCGTAGGAGGCGGAGGCTAGATTGCCGGTGAGAAGCGGCGGCGTGACTCGCGGCGGCGCGAAGGCTTCGGGAGACGCGGCGGCGCGACTCGCGGCAGCGGCAGATGCGGCGCGGGAGATGCGGCCGACGGCAGCGACAGATGCGGCGCGGGAGATGCGGCGACGCGGCGCAGCGCGGGAGATGCGGCGGCCGCGGGAGATTTTTGATGCGGCGGCCGATGCGGCGGTCGCGGCGCTGACCGTGGGAGATGCGGCCGACGGGAGATGCGGCGGCCGTGGCGCGGCGCGGGAGATGGCGCGGCCGACAGCAGAAGCAGGAGGCACGGCGCGGGAGATGCGGCGGCGCGAAGGCTTCGGGAGATGCGGCCGACGGCAGCGGCAGGCGGCGGCGCGAAAGCTTCGGGAGACGCGGCGGCGGAGAGAGCAAAAAGACGGCTAGGGTTTAGGTTAAACCTAGCTCTGATACCATGTTAGGAATTAACTCTCTTGTATTATTCCAAGGGCAATAGCCCGATATATATAGAGTATATGCAATGGTAAATAAGCACAAAAGACCCTATACAAAAGGGGTATATACATATACATCTAACAGGTTTCAGCTTCAACACTGTCAGCGTTGCCAATGATATAGGTAGAATTTCAAGGAAAGGTTGACCATTACCTTTTACGTGGTAGAATGAGATCGCACAGAGGAATTACAATGCTTTGGATCGGATTTGGAATCACAAGAGGAAATCAAGTACTTGTTCACCGCCAAAGTTACCATTTCTTCTTCTATTTATTTGGGAGAAAAAAGATGGTAAACTTTCTCTCTGTCTCACAACATGAGTTTCCCACAATGAACAGTGTGTATTTATATGAATATGGAGAGAAGTTTTTTTACGTTAGAATTTTTAATTTTGCAAAAAACGTATCTTTCAATAGTAGGATAGTTAGGATAATATTTTTGCATTAGAACCCCTCAATTTCTCTTAATTTCAGTTATCCACAAAGGTTAATTGAAATTTATACATAGCCCCCTTAATCTTTTAAAGGTAAGCGATCAAAAATTCTGTGGTCCTGTAACATTAGATGGTCTAGTTACATTGTCCATTCTAATTTGTGTTGCTTGTTATATAATGTTTGACTTGCATAGGAGAAACGTGTTGGTGCCACATCGTTTTACATAAGTTTAAAGCTAATACTACAGGATGGTTTCAGCTTCAACACTGTCACCGTTGCCAATGATATATAGGTAGAATTTCAAGGAAAGGTTGACCATTACCTTTTACGTAGTAGAATGTGATCGCACGGAGGAATTACAATGCTTTGGATCGGATTTGGAATCACAAGAGGAAATCAAGTACTTGTTCACCGCCAAAGTTACCATTTCTTCTTCTATTTATTTGGGATAAAAAAGATGGTAAACTTTCTTTCTGTCTCACAACATGAGTTTCCCACAATGAACAGTGTGTATTTATAGGAATATGGAGAGAGAAGTTTTTTTACGTTAGAATTTTTAATTTTGCAAAAACGTATCTTTCAATAGTTAGGATAATATTTTTGCATTAGAACCCCTCAATTTCTCTTAATTTCAGTTATCCACAAATGTTAATTGAAATTTATACATAGCCCCCTTAATCTGTTAATATTAACATTTTATCCCCTGTGTCAAACCTGTTATGGGTGTTTCCAGTTCCAACATATCTCACTTATACATGATGAGATTGTTATTACAGAAACAACACGTGACGAAGACTTTTTAGTAACTTGGTCATGCAACCCATAAGCGAACGTAGGCAATCTTGTTATACTATGGTTACAGATACACAACTGCCCTCGTTGTAATCAATACTCTAAAGTATCTTTATCGCTTGTAATACCATAGATATAGTTTGTATATCAGTTTAAGTATTCATGATCCCTCTTTTCATATATTCTCGAGGAATACTTAAACACCTCCATATTGATGGCTTTAAATCACACAGATGGACTGGTCTTTAAGATCATTATACCAGATATCAACGAACTTAGCATTCCCGTTGCGCTCAATATCATAAGTCTCAACTCAGCTGTTTTTCTTGACAATCTTTTAGACCGAATCACTCGTGGTCATAAAAAATATGCTAAATTAGCCATCACCAAGAATGAGACTTCGAATACTAAACTAAGTCAAGAGGTATCGTGAGGAAACCAATCCTCAAGGGACTCACACAGTGAAAAGCCAGGGACCCACTTTCTCATTTCTCATTATGGTCGACTCCAGCACATGTGGTATGAAGCACATGCAACGGTATATTGTGTATGTTTTAGGAGTAATTCAATCCAACACCGTTCAGGTTTCAGTTAAATGTACTACATTTAACACTGAATTCTACAACAATCAATTGCTCTAAGAATTCGTGTCTGGCTCATGAATCGGATTAGATGAACATTGGGAAATTAGTTTTTCTCGATCATTATTTGTGTGTGTAATGACCTCATCTTGAAACTTTATTCAAGGATTAAGTCTCATCCTTGTCTGTTCACTTAGAACATCAGATGAAGAATGCCAATCTCCCATGCCTATTTAACATACTTCTCTCATGTACTTATATGTATGTGTTAACAAATAATCCTATTGGACAAACATATATCATTCAACACAATGAATAAAATAAATATTTTATTGAACAATATCAATGTTTAACATAGTACATATTTAAATTCTACGCAATTCCCGAGCTTTTACATATTTCACAAGTGCATCTCTGGAAATGGGCTTAGTAAGCGGCTACAACCATTGTATTCATATATATACAATGTCTTTCACAAAAAGATATCGTATGTCGATATATTTGGTACGATTGTGATACTTTAGGTTGGAGTAAGTTATCGCAGCTTGGCTGTGCTCTTCAAATATCTCATGATCCTCTTCACAGCCTTCCAATGCGCAGGTCCAAGATTCGATTGATATCGACTTACCAATCCTACTGCATGACATATGTCTGTCCTTGTACACAATATAATGTACAGTAAGATACCAACTGCACTTGCATAAGGCATTTTTGACATCTTGTTCTTTACGTCTGCCATTTGAGGACGACCACCTAAACTTAGACTATCGCCTTTCCCTGCTGGAGTTTCAACTGGATTGCATTTTGACATGTTGAATCGTTCTAATACTTTATTGATATGTTTGTTGCGACAATGCAAGAAATCTTTTAAAAAAATTCTTTTGTATTTTTACACCAAGTATAAAATCCAGTTCTTCCATGTCTTTCATCTCAAAGTTTGATGACAACCATACTTTTATAATCATCGGAAACTACATGTCAAAATTACTATCTAACAAAATGGCATCTACATACAATGTTAAGATGACAAATTTGTTCTCATGTTGCTTCATATAAACACAATGGTCTTCAACAACCATCGCAAAACCAAATGAGGTGACAACTATATGAAATCTTTGGTTCCATTACCTATATGCTTATTTAAGGCCATATAATGATTTTTGTAATTTACAGTTTACACAGACTTTGTTCTCATGGCCTTTAACAACGAAACATACTGGCTGATCCATGTAGATTGTCTCATCTAGTTCACCATTTAGGAGTGCTGCCTATTCATTTGGTGAAGTTCTAAGTCCATATGAGCAACTAAAGCTAGCAAAAGGCAAATAGTGGCAAATTTCATAACTGATGAAAAAGTTTCTTGTAGTCTATATTGGGGTATATCTTTTTGCCATCAGACAAGCTTTGTATATTTTAATAGATCCTTCTGTCTTTCTTGTTATCATGAAAATCCACTTGGTTTCAATTGCCTTTGATTAGGTGGGGCTCTTCCAATAATTTGGTTAGCTTTCATGGAATCCAATTCATCCTCCATAGCTTTCTTCCAATAATTTTGATCATGATACGACAAAGCTTCTCTTACACTCTGAGGCTCTTCGTCATCTTAGAATTAACATCAATTAGAGCTTCCCCTTCGATTTCAAATCTACGTTGTGTAACCTTAACCATTTTGCATCTCCTAACTGACTCATCAATAGTTTTGAATGACTACTCTATCGACCACAACTCTTCCACAACTTCAGGAACTTGAGTAGTATTATCTTTTATCTCAAATGACCTAATATTTATGAAGTCTAGAGCTTCCAACTCATGGGGATCTTCATTTCTTACTTCACCTTATTTAGGAAACATATTTTCTAAAAATGTGGCATCTCTTGATTGATATTCTGTGACAGGAGTTCGTCTTCTTGCTCACACAAGAAAACATAACCATTTGAGTGTTCAGAGTATCTAATGAATATACGTTTATTTCCTCTGGGTCCAAACTTTCCATGCTAATGAGAAGTGTCATGTATATAAGCTTGCACATCTCCATGGCCATATGAAATCTTTGGTTCCATTGCCTAGATGCTTATTTAAGGCCATATAATGATTTTTGTAATTTACACGGACTATGTAGATTTTCTCATCTAGTTCACCATTTAGGAGTGCTGCCTATTCATTTGGTGAAGTTCTAAGTCCATATGAGCAACTAAAGCTAGCAAAAAGGCAAATAGAGGCAAATTTCATAACTGATGAAAAAGTTTCTTGTAGTCTATATTGGGGTATATCTTTTTGCCATCAGCCAAGCTTTGTATATTTTAATAGATCCTTCTTTCTTGTTATTTTGAAAATCCACTTGTTTTCAATTGCCTTTGATTAGGTGGGGCTCTTCCAATAATTTGGTTAACTTTCATGGAATCCAATTCATTCTCCATAGCTTTCTTCCAATAATTTTGATCGTAATAAGATAAAGCTTCTCTTACACTCTGAGGCTCTTCGTCATCTTAGAGTTAAAAGCAATTAGGGCTTCCCCTTCGATTTCAAATCTACGTTGTGTAACCTTAACCATTTTGCATCTCCTAACTGACTCATCAAGTTGATAGTTTTGAATGATTACTCTATCGACCACAACTCTTCCACAACTTCAAGAACTTGAGTAGTATTATCTTCTATCTCAAATGACCTAATATTTATGAAGTTTGGAGCTTCCAACTCATGGAAACACTTCATTTCTTACTTCGCCTTATTTAAGAAACATATTTTCTAAAAATGTGGCATCTCTTGATTGCTATCTGTGACAGGACCATCTTCTTGCTCACACAAGAAAACATAACCATTTGAGTGTTCAGAGTATCTAATGAATATACGTGTATTTCCTCTGGGTCCAAACTTTTCATGCTAATGAGAAGTGTCATGTATATAAGCTGCACATCTCCATGGTTTCAAGTAGCTCAAGCCTAGACTTCTCCTAGTACAGAGTTCATATGTGATTTTATGTACTAGTTTGGAGTGCACTAGGTTTAAAACATGTGATGTTGTCAACAATGCATCTCTCCAATACTTAATTGGTAAATTTGCTGATGACATCATGCATCGAACAATCTCTAAAAGGGTTTTATTTCTTCTATCAGCCACACCATTTTGTTGAGGTGTATAAGGAATAGTTGCCTTAGAATTCCTTTCTCATTACATAGATCTTTTAATTGATGTGATAGATATTCTCTTCCTCGGTTTGTCATTAAAGTTTTAACCTTTCTATCCAATTGATTCTCAATTTCGTTGAGAAATAATTTGAAGCAATCCAATGCCTCAGATTTATGAAATATAAGGTATACTGATGATTGGGACAGCTCAAGCAAAACAAAGGGCCACATGGTCGTGTGGCCATCCACACGATTGTGTCAGAACAGGGCCAGAAATTAATACAGAATAGTGTTCTAAAGCACTACAGTGACACGGTCGTGTGGATCTCCCACACGACTATGTCGGACCACGATGTCTAAAGCGCTTTGAAGCTATATTCTAAGCAGAATCGACACGACCGTGTTGATTACTCGACATGGACGGGTCGGGTCGGGTTTCTAGCTTAACCCGCTAAGGTTTTGGGTTCCTATATAAGCTTTGGTGTGCTGTTTTGAGGGGAAATGATTTTCTTCAGTTTTTCTTCATCTTCCACATATGTAATTAGATTAGGAGTACGAGTAGGGCTATAGGATAGATTATTTTGCACTTTTCTTTGAGGCTGCTTGTGTATTTTGAATGAAGACTTGGATTACTATTCTATCAAGATAAGTTCTTCCCTTTTCTTTCTTATGCTTTTTATTTTTTTTCTTGTGTTTATCTCTGTGAATCTCTTAATGTTTATCGAGTAGTTTTCATCTAGGGCATGGTTGAACTCTATTGAGGAGTTGGGTATGGATTGTTTATCTTGATTGGCTATTGAATGATTAAGTTAGGATTTTGCTTAGGATGATTATAATCAATGAATATTGGTCGCCCCCTTTGTGGTTAATTAAATCTATCCGTCAACGATAGTTGGGGTGGATTTAGTGTTTCTAATCCATTCGTTGATCTACATTGTCTATGTTGCCAACGATAGTTGCGCTAGACTAGAGTCCTAGCATTGATCAGAGTTCTATCCACGATAAAGGCATGAACAATAGTTGGAGAATATTGTTGAGCATTGTGCACCCGTCGTGTGACGATAATCAACGAGAGTTGGTCTGGTCACACGAGGGGTAGCCACATCATAGCTTCACGGGAGTGTGGGTAGTTGATGACACGAGAGTGAGGTTGTCACAACTTTAGATGCGACAACCTCACCCACCCTACAATCAATTCAGTAGCCACATAAGATGTTTATTTCCATATGCAATCCGCATTAGAGGAATATTTAGCCCTAGAGCCTCTCTTTATATAAAACACACACGTAGCTAAACATAGCCTATGATTGGCTAGTACTCGGTTAGACAACCTTCTTGTGGATCGACTCGTTAGTGCTACAACGATGCCGTGTACTTGCGTATAAATATTAAAACTGATACATCATCATATACGTTTTCAAACCAAGAGTAGTCATCGATGGCCGTAATGAAATATGAGGCACCATGCCTTGCCCTCACGCTCATGGGTCCACAGATATCAAAGTCTATAAAATGTAATGGAGTGTCAGCTCGTTTTGCCTTTCCAAATGGGTTCTTAGTAATTTTGCCTGCTAGGCATAGTTCACACAGAAAATTCTATTTTCGTAAAAAATATCATAAATCACTCTTTAGACGAGCGGTCCATCTTAGCTTTTCTTATATGACCTAGTCTAGCATGACATAATAATGCATTGATGTGTACCGGACGAAGATACTGATAACATATATCTCGAAGAACTATTATCAGGATTAAGAAGTGCCAAACCATTAAAATAAGTATCAGATCCATAAAATTCATTACACAAACTTATTTTCAAATCATGCTGTCCAAACAACAACTCAAATCCAAATTTAGCTAATGATACAAACAGAGACTAAGTTCCACCTTATTTCAGGAGTGTGCAACACATCATGTAGTAGTAAGGTCAATTCTCTGCGCAATTGTACTTTGCACGCATCGACTCTCTTTACTTCTAAATTTGTTGTTGCCCACATGTACACATCTGGTTTCGTCATAAATACAATGGTACTTCGCGTAGTAATCACTGCCTAGGGCTTTGTTCTATCACTCCTGAATCAACAAGCCATCAAGGATCGTGTTCTATGAGCATAACAGAACTCGACACATATGTACTATAATATGGAATAAATGAAGAATTAGATGTTACATTCTTCGACTCAGGACAATCCCAAGCGAAATGTTCCTTTTGACACAGTTGAAGCACATCGGCTTATCAACATTCATCAGCATCATCATTGTCGTCTCATCAACCTTCCTCAGCTTTTTGAATTTCAAAGATATGCACCCTTGCATTTGTTCTTCTTTCAGAACTTTTTGTTCTTGAAGTTTCCTCGCCTGGCACTTGACTCAGTCACGTAGAAATGAGATTGTGGTTTTAAGGTAGATAACCTTTCATCTTTCAATTCTATGTGACGTTCCACCTTATTTTAAAAGTGTGCAATCTTCTCATCAATATTCCTTAGTTTTTTTAATTTCAAAGCTGCACACCTTTGTTTTTCTTTCAGAACCTTTTGTTCTTGAAGTTTCCTCTCCTGGAACTTGGCTCAGTCACATAGGAATGCGAATGTGGTTTTAAGGAAGGTAACCGTTCATCTTCCATCATCAAATGTCTTAATACTTTCATAACGAGTCAAGTTGACTTTCATATGTTCCAAGGAATGATTCACAACTTGTACTTGGTGTTCATCATTGAGGTTGCATCCAACAGCTCTAGCTTCTTAATCATTCTAGGCATCTCTCGGAGATATTTGATTGTTTGATTGGAGCTCATTTTACTAGTATCAAACTTAATTGTCAGCTGACACAATTTCGACACAGAGAAGTTCCTCCTAACTTATCATTCAATACCTTTCACTAGTCACTAGCAGTAGGATAGTCCTTGTATACTTACAAGCCAAGTCATCCTTCATTGAGCATACAAAGTAGCATCCTTTTTTATTGAGCTTACAAGAATACCACGTGCAGGAGCATTCTTTTTCTTCCATTTGGTGTAAATCTCAATTGCATGTTTGTGCTGGGCAGTGTTTCTCTCATCATGATCTTTCATTTTATGGTTAACGGTTTCAATGATCTCTTGTTCCTCCAAAAAAAATATTTGATACGGAAACTCCAGACATTGAAGTTGTCTATATTGAGACAATCTCATTTATTGAGGGCAGCAATTATGTTTTTTGGTAGCGTCTATTATGTAGGATGTTCTAAGTTATAACTGAAATATAAAGACATTTAGAAGATTAGTTATCTTGCCTAAAACATATATTTTTGCTAATATCTTAGTTTTTAAATATAATGATTTAGTTAATAGCATATGGTCGGAAGTTCACTAAATTCTCAATCATCGTCCATGACTAAAAAATTCATCATTATTTTAAAGACATACAAAAATATATTTATGCTTATATGTTGTTCACTTCGAACAAATATAAGTCTTCACATTCCACTAAATTCATGTATTCACACTTTAGATTTAAACTTGTTCTTTTTATGGAACAATAATATTTACATAAAATATTATTACGACACTACTTACATAAAATAGGCAAGTGGGATAGTTGTGATAATTAAAATTTAGCAAACTAAAATTGTCATTTAAATTATTAATGTTAACATATAATATTAAGTGTCCGTAAGAAATTTAAACAGATAACTCGTGCAAATGTGCATAGCAAATACATGCATGAGAATTAATAAGCAACATATGCATGACAAATTTACGGGTATAAATGATGCATAAGTTGCATTAAGAATTATTTTGAGCAACTTTTCATATCATGGTCTTCATGTACATCAACAAAATATGGCATATAATACTTAAGGAACTAATTATCCTAACCAAATTAATCAATTCCTTGTCAAATTCTATTTGCAAGAACTAATCTTGAAATAATTTCAAAAACATTCCGTCTCAAGGAATCACATTAATTTGATCATGAATCATTAATATGTCACTATATGGCCCAATGGGATTAATATGTTGCTATTATCAAACATAACTATGGCCCAGTGGAATTAATATGTTACTGCCGGCAACATACCATGGCCTAATCAAATGCAACACTAAGGCTAAAAAGCATGAATTGCCAAAAAAATTCAAAATACAAACAATGCATGCCCAAAAAAAGAACCACTTAACAGAACCCATTTTCTGTTGTCTCAATTGATGTCAAAAACTGAACACATTTTATATTCTCTCCATTGTCAAAAAAATAGAACCAGCTTCTATTATCTGTATGTAGACTAAGGAGAAGTTAAGGATCCTCCTTCCACTGTCAAAAAATAGAACCCATTTTCTATTTTCTCAAGTTCCAGGATGAAGGAAACAGATGCCGATCCCCAGTCTATTGGACCAACCACCTAGTCTATTGGAAGGAAGCCGATCCCCTCAGATGCCAGGTGAAACCCCATCGAAACCCAACTTAGGATTCCTCTTCAGGCCAAGCAAACAGGTAGGGTGCTAGGTAGGGTGCTGAGCCCCGCGGCCAACCGATGGAGAAGGGGGCGGGCGGAGCCCCATGCCCAAGCAACAGGGAACAACGCCTAATCCTTCATCCAACTGAAAGAGGCACACCCACCCCCCCCCCCCCCCCAAAAAAAAAAAAAAAAAAAAAGGGCCCCGCGAATCTTGGCGGTCAGGCGAAGCCCTATGGCCTGAGCAATATTTGACGACGGGTAGAGCCTTGCGGTCAAGTATCGGCGGCAGGCGAACGACAGCGCGCGGAGGTGCTCCTTGGCCAATGAACGATCCCCATCACCGAATCCCCATCAGGTGGCCGTATCTCGCATCAATCGTGAGAAAGAAAGAAAGAAAAATAATTAATTAAACATGACTTCCTTTAAATCTTGCTTTGATACTAATGTAGAATTTCAAGGAGAGGATGAAAACATCAGCTTCTACGCAGCGGAATGAGATCGAGAGGAGGAATTACAATACTTTATCGAATTTGGAATCACATGAGGAAACCAAATACTTGTTCACCACCAAAGTTAACCTTTCTTCTTCTTCTGTTTATTTGGTCGGAAAAAGAAAAACTTTCTGTCTCACAACGTGAGTTTCCCATGAGGAATAGCCTAGGGGTATTTATTATAAGAATGTGGGGAGAGAAAGTTTGTTTTTTCTAACGTATTCTTAACGTTATAAAAACAATGTATCTTCCAATTATAGGGTAACTACTATATGGTAGTTGGTATATTACTTTTGCATTGGGAACCCTCAACAATTGAAATTTACGTTTTACCCCGGGTCAAACCCGTCATAGGCGTACCTAATTCCAACAGTATACATACATAGGAGATACACACACATATACTAAGCGACACATCTGAATTTTTGGCCAATGGCATGCTCAAATCCAACATGGTCTGAAGTTTGAAGCCAGAATAAAAACTGGGTTGAGTGAAACAGTTTCTTCTACCATGTGTCATGCTTATCCCTCCTATGTGTGGTGCAGGTTGTACACTGGGATTCATGCCCTTAGACCCAAATCCAAGCCCAAATCAGGGGCAATCTCCGAGTCCACGACGGCTCTGAATGTGGACCCGACAAAAGCAGTTCCTAGCAGCAAGGCGCCGTTGCTCCCTACCCCATTGGGCGCTTCTGCAGCATCCAAAGGACCCGGAACAAACAGCCAGGATCAGAAAGTGGTGGCCGCCGCTGCCATTGCATCTTCAGAGCCCGCCGTTGGGGCTTCAGCAGTTCCAAAGAAAGGAGTAGTTGCTGCCTCCAAATCTCATGTAGATAAGAAAAAGATGGATGCAAGGAAGAAGAGCTTGAAGAGACTATAGCTGGAGGACTTCAACTATCGCTCATTCATCCGCTGTAAAATGTACTCTGTGGGAAAAAAAAATAACGGGCAATGCACTGAACATAACTTATTGTATGAGGATCCCTATACTCTGGACCGGTGCATCAATTGAAGAAATATTTTGTTCTCTCTCCGATCTTCGGTTAAATGTTTTGCGGCGGCGACTGACTTATTTTTGAATAGTCAGTCAACTTGAACTTCTCTCAAACTTGTGGCCGAGTCCAGGCCTGCAGATGCTGGTGTCCCTTGTTCTCTCGTTCACTTGTGGTTGATTGATTCTGTTGCTGCTGCTCTCATTTCTGAACGTGGAAGATGAGAGGCTTCAAATTGTGGTGATTTGGACTGCAGACGATGCAAAATGCACTACTTTATTTAGTGATCATTAGTTCTTTTGTGGCCCTCATTGGTGGACAGGATTAGTGGCTAACCTCACAGATGCCCAATCGTGGACCGCCCTAACGATAGTTGTTATTAGCCGTTGGTCGATAATAAAAATCATTAAGGTCTCTGTCAAAGAAAACAACATTGTGTTAGGCCGCAAATCGGTCGTTATCAACGAGAAAGATGATTCTACTGCTAGCCATTAGAAGTACTGCTAAAGGCCTCGTGGATGCTTCTAGCAATGAGAACAATAATTTTCTGACTAGTTGGCATGCGCATTATAGTTCTGTTGATATTGTTGGATCCTGTGGACGACAAGTGGAACACTGGATGTGATGAATAGTGTCGTGCAGATAAATATTAGACTTCAAATTTCCCTTTAAAATTTCACCTAATAAATAAATTAGTAATATCTGATTGATTCTTAATCAACAATATCACAACTTGCGAGTACATGAAGCATCAGAAATTAAAGCACAATTGCAAGTAAGAAATAATTGCACAAGCGACACAAAGAGAGCAAGCGAACACAAGCAATTATCTTGGTTTACCCACCTCTTGGCTACGTCTAGTCCTGATACGACCATTCTGAGATGGTCCAAGATCAGACGGCCCAAGCCCACACCGCAAGCAGGCGGCCCTAAAGGAGAGCAGGCCGAGCGACGAGGCCTCCACGAAGACTTGGAGTCGGGTCGGCCTCGACCGAAACGGGCGCCCCCATCAGCCCATGTCAGCGAGAGCTTACCGCTCCCCTTAAAAGCTTGTCCCCTTAAGCACTATTAAGGGGCCCCATTATGCCCATCTTCATGACCCATGAAAACGCCATCAAAGAGGCGGATCATGGGGGCAGAAGTGGGAGACGTTGAGGAGGTGCAGACGTGGGAAACTCCTATAAAAGGGACTCGAGGTACGACGTACAAGAGGACCACTTTCTGAATACCAAAGGACCGAGGTATTCCACTTTACATTTCCTCGGTCCGAGGAGTCGCGTATCGGCCTTTCCGTGAGCCATACCGATCCCACCGAGCATCCTTTAGATCCGTTCTGACTTAGGCATCGGAGGGGACTTGGTCGGAACCAAGGTCCGACCCCCCTGACGAGCTCCCTCGTCTCTCCAGGTCGATCAGGTCCAGCGACGCCGAGGCTATCCCTCAGCGTCTTCCCAGCCGAAGCCGAGCATCCTCAACACGAGCCCGCTCGCCCCCACCACAAGGAGGTCATCGCTTTGTCATGGCTACCCTTCGGCAAGCCGACGCGAGGATCCGCGCGTCCCTCACCGAGCGAACGTACCTTCAACCAATCCCGGAGGTCCCACGTGTCCCTTTGGACCACGTTGACATCCCACCCTCCAGTCAACAATCCAACGGTGAGAAAACACCCCGAAATATCTGGCACCGTCTGTGAGAACTTCGAGAAAGCACCCACGTCAAACAACCACACCCGAAATGACGGGGCCACACACCTCCAGACGCATGAGTGCGGCGGCGATAACCCCAACCCCGGGGCCAATCAACGGTCATCGGAGCAAGACCGCGGCTGTTCGTCGACCGCCCCGAGCCGGGAGGTCGGGCACACCACGGGTAGAACCAGCGGAGGCGGATGATGGAGGAACCGTGAGCTACCCATAACACATCCACTTCACCAAAGAGTACCTGGAGGAAGCCGAGCCACCACGCGACGAGGCGCTAGTTGTCTCGGCTATCATTGACACCACAATGGTCCAACTGCTCCTCGTTCACACCAGAAGTTCGTGCGACATCCTGTTCATGTCAACCCTGGAGAAGATGGTGCTGCGAGCCGAAGACTTGGAGCCATGGTCCGGGCCCGTGGTAGGTTTCATGGGCCACTCCACCCCCATCGAAGGGATGATCCGCCTCCCAGTCACGCTCGGGGAACCGCCCAACTCGACCACCCTGGTTATAGAGTGTGTGGCGCTGAGGATCGAGACAGCGTACAACGGGATCATTGGCCGACCACTTCTCAATGTGGCCGAGGCCGTGGTCTCAACCCTCCATCAGATGGTCAAGTTCCGGACCCCGAAAGGAGTCGGGAAGATCAGAGGTGACCTGACGAAGCCTAAGATCTGCTATCAACTGGCCGGCGCGGGCCATGAGGTGGGGGACTGCAGTTTGATGGAACACCTCGACCCGAGATACAGCCGAAGCGACGCGAGGCCCACACCCGTGGAAGAGCCGAAACTCATCCCCGTTACGAATGTGACGGTAGACTCCTTTCTATCGGGTCAGAACTTGACCCAACACTGAGGGGCGAGCTGATCGGATGTTTGGAGGCCAACCTAGACATCTTCGCCTGGTCGCATGAGACATGCCAGGCGTGGACCCCCAGGTGATCACCCACCGGCTGCATGTCGACCCCAACTTCCCGCCAGTCAGGCAGAAGAAGCGGAACCTGGGCGGCGAAAAATGAGGGCCGCCTTCGACGAAGTGGGGCGCCTTCTTGATGTAGGGTTCATCCGGGAAGTCTAGTACCCGAAATGGCTGGCTAACGTCGTGATGGTGAAAAAGCCTAGCGGCAAATGGCAAATATGCGTCGACTTCACCGATCTCAACAAGGCCTGCCCTAAAGACAGTTACCCGCTACCTCGCATCGACCATCTCGTGGATAATGCCTCGGGTTACGAGATGCCCAGCTTCATGGACGCTTATTACGGGTTTAACCAGGTCCAGATGGACCCGGAGGATAAAGAGAAGACCTCATTCATCACCGATCGGGGGACCTACTACTACAAGAAGATGCCCTTCGGCTTGAAGAATGTAGTTGTAACCTACCAAAGGATGGTCAACCGGGTTTTCGGCTCCCAGATAAGGAGAAACTTCGAGGTCTACGTGGACGACATGCTGGTCAAGTCCAAGGATCCGACCGACCATATCGCCAACCTCCGTGAAACTTTCGAACAACTGCGGAGACATAACATCCGGCTCAATCCCACCAAATGCATGCATGGAGTGAGGTCTGAAAGTTCTTGGGCTTCATGATCACAAACCGTGTCATCGAAACCATCCCGACAAGATCGAGGCCCTGGTCAATATGAGGGAGCCGACAACGATTAAAGAGCTGCAGAGGCTGAACGGGCGGATCGCTGCCCTGGGACGCTTCCTGTCCAAGTCCACCGAGAGGTATCTTCCCTTCTTCAGGAGCCTGAGAAAGGCCCTCGCCGAACCCGTCGGAAAGAGGAAAGCTGTAGAGTGGGACGATGATTACGCCTGGGCGTTCGCCGAGCTGAAGGAATACCTCCGTAGCCCTCCACTCCTCTCCAAGCCGAGGAAAGGGGAACCACTGAGCCTCTACTTAGCCAGCACTGGGGAAGCAGTGAGTTCGGTGCTGATCAGGGAAGACGACGGGGTGCAAAGGCCGGTGTATTATACTAGCCGAGTCCTGAAAGATGCAGAGGGCCGATACAGCCTCATGGAGAAACTTGCATACGCCCTTGTGCTTTCGGCACATCGACTCTGCCCCTACTTTCAAGCCCACACGATCCTGGTCTTAACTGATTCCCAGTTAGAGCGGAACCTCAAGAGGTTCGATCAGATGGGGAGGATGCTGAACTGGGGAGTAGAGCTGAGCGAGTTTGACCTCTGGTACAAACCACGAACTGCAATCAAGGGATAGGCACTGGCAGACTTTATCCTGAATGCACCGTCAACGGAGGAATGCCCCCCGAGGACGCAGACCCAAACATGGTAACGCCTCAACCTTTGTCCTTCCTTTTTGCTGACGTCGTTCTTACCGATCAACTAGGGGCAAAGGTGTGTGGGTAGTCCACGTGGATGGCTCGGCGACCCGGGCAGGGAGCGGAGCCGGCATCGTCATCCGAACCCCCGAGGGACACACCGTCGAGTATGCACTCCGGTTCGAGTTCCCGACCACCAATAACATGGCCAAGTATGAGGCCGCAATTAATGGCCTGAAGCTAGCTCGGGCCTTGGGGGTGGACTCTGTGTGCCTCCTTAGCGACTCCAAACTCATCATCAACCAGCTGCAAAGGGAATACGAGGCTCGGGAGGAGATGATGCAACGTTACCTGACTTCGGCCAGGGCCGAGCTCTCCAGGTTCAAACACGCCGAGACTCTCCACCCGCCGCGATCAGAGAACGCCCGCGCCGACGCCCTCTCCAAGCTGGCTTCCTCTTCCCTTAAGGAATTAGGTCGTGCCATCTATGTCGAGCACCTCCGAACCCCCAGCACGGAGATGAGAGAGCTAATGGTCATCGACACAGAACCCACCTGGATGGATCTGATCGTGCGGTACCTATCCACGGGAGAAGTCTCAGCGGGCCAGGACGAATGCCGCACACTGGATTGGAAGGCCCTCCGGTACGTGCTCCATGAAGGGGTCATGTGCAGAAGGCATTGGACTAAGACTGATGTCCTCCCCTACCTCAACTGCCTTGGACCGCAGGAGGCCAAATATGTCCTCTGGGAGATCCACGAAGGGATCTGCTGGAATCATCACGGGGGCAGGACAGTCGCCATGAAGATCTTAAAACAAGACTACTACTGGACACGTGGATGGCTCGACGACCCGGGCAGGGAGCGGAGCCGGCATCGTCATCCGAACCCCCGAGGGACACACCGTCGAGTATGCACTCCGGTTCGAGTTCCCGACCACCAATAACATGGCCGAGTATGAGGCCGTAATTAATGGCCTGAAGCTAGCTCGGGCCTTGGGGTGGACTCTGTGTGCCTCATTAGCGACTCCAAGCCGACCTTGGTCAAAGACTCGACGGAGCACGTCCAGAAATGTTCGGAATGCCAATGGTTTGCCAGACTCGGCTCGTCCCCCCCCCCCCCCCCCCCCCCGACGGACCTCGTCCCGGTAATTAGCCCCGTCCCATTCACCAAATGGGGTCTAGACATCCTCGGGCCTTTCACCTCTGGGAGGGGACAGAGGAAGTACCTGATCATGGCAATGGATTACTTCACCAAGTGGCTCGAGGCCGAGCCACTCGCCACCATCACCTGGAAGAAAGCGAAGAACTTCGTATAGAACTCCAGCATCTCCTGGTTCGGGATCCCTCGATCCATCATCATTGACAACGGAAAACAGTTTGATTCCGCAGGATTCAAGGACTTCTGCAGTCAGTGGAAAATCAAGCTCATATTTGCCTCCGTGGCACACCCCCAAACCAATGGGATGGCTGAAGTTGCAAACAAATGTATCATCGAGCCATTGCGCAAGAAAATGGTAGAGGCAGAGGGGAAAAGGCCAGAGGCGCTCCCTGGGATACTTTGGTCATACTGAACGACCCATAAGGAAGCCACGGGAGAACTCCCTTCATGCTCGCTTATGGCGCCGAGGCGGTTGTGCCTGTCAAAGTGGGCGAGGAATCCCTCCGCCTCAGAGACTTTGACGAAGAGAGAAACTCGAAAGGTCTGGAGCTCAACTTGGAGCTCGTGGACGAATGGCGGAACCAGGCATTGGCCTCGATCGTCTGACAAAAACACCAGGTGGTTCGCTATTACAACTCCCGGGTCAAAGAGAGAAGTTTCCACCCAGGGGATCTGGTACTCAAGAAAACGATCTTTAAACCGGAGATCGCCCGCAAGGGAAAGCTTGCTGCTAAATGGGAAGGGCCCTATAAGGTCGTAGAGGTCCTCGGCCCTGCTACATATCGGCTCTCTACCCTAGGAGGGAGGACGTTGACACACACCTGGAACGCAGAGCACATCCGCAAGTATTACCAGTGAGTGTAAGCAACACCAACCCCCCCAACAAAGCAAATGTACCGACAAAACGACCGTGAATAAAGAAGAGCCCTTTCTGGCATATAGTCGTTCTTCAGGCACGTCAGGGGACAACCCCAGCGGGCAAGTCACCACTCGACCGAGAGGCCGAGTGTAAAACCCTCCGCTAGCTAACCCACGGATCGACCGTAAGGTTGGGGGCAACTCTCCCAGCGGTCGATCAACCGATCGATCGTAAGGCTGGGGCTACTCTCCCAGCAGGCCGATCAACCGATCGACTGTAAGGCTGGGGCAACTCCACTAGCGGGTTGGTCAATCGATCGACCGTAAGCCCGGTGGTAGCTCCTTCGGCTAGCCGACCGACCCAATCGACCGTAAGGCTGGGGGCAACTCCCCCAGCGGGTTGGTCAATCGATCGACCGTAAGCCCGGTGGTAGCTCCTTCGGCTAGCCGACCGACCCAATCGACCGTAAGGCTGGGGGCAACTCCCCCAGCAGGTTGGTCAATCGATCGACCGTAAGCCTAAGGGTAGCTCCCCCAGCTGGTCGACCAACCCAACCGACTGTAAGGCCAGGGCAACTCCCCCAGCAGGCCGTTCCCCCAATCGACCGTAAGGCTAAAGGCGAGTCCTCCAGCAAGACGATCATTCGTTCGGCCCAGAACCCAAGGGCAACCCTTGGCGGACCGAACGTCCGTTCAACCTTGAACCAGGAAACGATCCCTTGGGCATCGGCCTAGTGGACCGATCGTCAGCAAGGGCAACCCGATTCCCCAAACCTGTCCGCTGTAAGCATCCCGATCGGGATTACGAGAGGTAGGGGTGTGCGGGTCCGGGTACCCTGTTTTTTTCATGTTACCCGGACCCTACCCGGTAAGGGACCGGTTCCTAAAATTTGGACCCGGAACCTACCCAGTTAAACCATATACCCGGACCCTACCCGGACCCTATGGTTCCGGGTAGGTTCCGGGTACCCTGTAAAAAAATCTAATTTATGAGGCATTATGAACAATGATTTCCAAATGATCTGTGCATGACAATTATCTCAAATACGCATGAATAAAAATCATTCTGGAAGTAAAATATTGTCTCTAGTCTCTTTCTTCGGTGATAAATGCATACTGACCAGTCATTTCTAATAGATAAAGCTAGACATATGGAAGAATGATTCACGTTTACCTATACTGCTCTTTTGAACGCATAAGAGAACAATCTGATCTTTGATTCAAATGCATTGTTTAATGAACTTACACGTTGCTCAAAACTTCAGGATGCAAGTTGTACTTACTAATATTATAAGTTCAAATTAGATACAGCCAGGGTGGATCACTCTTATATATTTTGATCCTTAATATTATAATAAAAAAATTATATATATATATATATATATATATATATATATATATATATATATATGTTCCGGTTCTGGGTACCCGTTTTCTATAGACGGGAACCGGAACCGGACCCGATACCCGTCGGTTCCAAGTTTTCCTACCCGGAACATACCCGGAACTGATAACTATCTACCTAGAACCTACCCGTTAGGGTAGGTTCCGATCGGGTATCTGGGTACCCTGTACCCGTGCACACCCCTAACGAGAGGGGGCATACCATTACAAGGCTAAAGAAACAAACTTTTTTCGGGAGACATCTTGATCGAATACGGGCCTGTACATTACAGAGGCGCGGCAAAAGGCCGGAAAATACACAAAGCGACAAAACAAAGGGGGGTTGGTGGGCTAAGCGCCTCCTTCTTCCTGGGCGGCTGGAGCAACGGTGGGAGCGCCAATCGGTTGATCGGTAACCTCGGGACGGTCGGCTCCGGCCTCCTCCTCACCATCAGAATCCATCCGAAGCTCCTCAAATCGGACCCCGGAGTGCGGGAACCTCCGCTGGACCTCGGACAGACAGTGGGCAAACCCCCTCTCAAACGCCTCGTACATCGCCCCGGTGACGAAGGACGTGGCGTACTCATCCACAGCCTCCTTGGCAATGTGCTCGGGGTCTACCACTTCCAGCTCCTTGATCCGGGCCTCGAGTACGTCAACCCGTCGCTGGTGCTCCATCTGTTCTTTCTCACCATCCTTAGAGACTGTGTCGAGCATGGCCAAGAGAGCTCGCTCCCGCTCTTCCACCGCTCCAAGGAGACTTTCCAGCTCCGTGACATCAGCCTCCTCAGTCGCACCCCCGACTGCTCGTGCCTCGACAGCCTTCTCTAGCTCGAAGATCCGTTCCTCAGCCTTCAACTTCTCGGCTAGCGCCAAAGCCCTCTTTGTGTCCGATCTCTCCAGGTCAGATGAGAGCTCGGTCATTCAGGTCTCCAACGACCTGATACAGACCTCGGCATCCTGAGCCGCCTCGTCGGCACCCTCCTCAGCTACTGACCTCTTGTCGTCGCCTGCCCCTGTGTCTGTGAACGCCACGAAGTGACGCCTCATCGAAAGGCCAACCGAGGACAACTGCGTCAAAGGAAAAGGACATGTTAGAGGCTCCCACAGAAAGCAAGGCGTATCGCCGCACAAAGGTTCTACCTGCTAGCCAGCCTGTACCACGAAGGCCGTGAGTCGGTTTGTCACGTCCCGTTCCCCAGAATACCCGGCATTTAATTTTTTTTCCAAGTATCCTGAAGAGTGAGGGTGATGATAGAGGAAAAGAGAGAGAAAGAAGAAACTGAATAAGCAGGCCACTGCGCATATGCTGGGATAGTACAAGTGAAGCTTCATAAAAACATCAAAACGACCTCATGAATACAGAGATCAACAACATCTCGTACATATAACAACTTCCATTAATATACATACTCCAACTCCAAGTACACCATTACATATACACCGTCACTCTCCACCACCCCAAGACAACCATGCCATACCACAACCTACCGCTCACACGAGGTGCTATACCTGAACACAACTCCCAGTCACAAATAACCATGCTGCCACTGCTACCTGAAAATAGGGAGGAGCACATCAATGCGTGTCCCAGTAGGAACCAACTTGGATTTGGAACACCGTTTTAAGGTTATAAATCCACAAGGCAAGGCAGGGAAAATAAGACATGTAACTAAATATATAGCGAAAAGTAAATAGCCAAGTAAGAGGATCATACCTGCGGTCCAATGTCAAGTTACTGCAAGAAAAGGGTTAGCACGAATAGTAATACAAATATTTATACAACTACATACACAAATACACACATACAAGGCACAAACATATAAATTTACATACAATGCACAACACACAACACGCGTATATTGCATATATGTAACACATCACACACAGTGGATGTAATGATGCATAATGATGCACATGATGCGCATGAGATGCAATGCAATGCAATGGAATCCCATGAATGTGCCGGCGTGCAAGTGTATCGTGATCTACTCTGTTCTCAACTGTGACAACTACCAATGGAGTCAAGAGGTGTCTACACGGTCACGGCCCATAACAAATCTCCCTGCCTCCTACGGTGGCTCTCGCTCCATGTAGTGCCATCCATATCCTAAAACATTGCCCATTCACATCATTTCTCATTTTACAAATATATACATGCTCATTCCGCATGTTTCTCAACTTTTGTTTCATTGAGGCATTTCAGCGAACACTTGACGGGCGTAATTCATATCAAAGAAACACAATATCATTTACATGTGCCATTTAAAAATTAAACTATCTTTCAAGTAACAACAATAATCATGGATCATATAGGGAAGTTTAGCAACAATACACAATTAATATCACCACTCAAATATTTCAGCTTGCAGGAAAATTGCAAACAATCCAAACAATTGACTGATGTCACCCAATTATAATAAGAATTTAACAAAACTTTCCGAATGAAAGTTGTAGATATGTTAGTCATGGATTTACAGATAAAATTTCATGTAAAAATATTAAGTAGGTGATTTATAGTGAATTATTTGGTGAAGTGTGTCAAATATGTTTTTCAGACAGATTTCTGGGTCTGTATTGAAATCCAATTTTGGACATGTTACAGCCAGAAATTCGGCATATAAGAGCATATGAATGTTTAGAAAAACTTGTTAACTTTCCAACAAGACCAAGAACACAAAATTCCATTATGTGTGCAGGTGTCTAGGCCAATTTTGCTAAACTGTGTCAACACTGAAAATCAAACAGACATGTTGTAAATATGGATTTATTGCTCCTAATTTCTGAATTGAAACTATGTCAAAATTTATATGATTTTGGGGTAGAACTTCAAGATCTACCAGCTCATATATTTTTCGAACCCTAATTCGAGCTACAGTAACCACAATCAAGGCAAAATCAGACAGCAAGATTTCTGAATTTCAAAAAGAGATGACTTTGCTAAGAATTTCAAAGTGAGATTGTAAAATTGAGCCATAGCATGTAAAAATTGACTATCCTCATCACATATTGGATAAAACATGCTATAAAAACATATTAGCAAAAATTAATTTGATGGAATTCCAAACCAAGAGAGTTTCTACCTCAAAAAGCCTAATTTCCTCTTCTTTTCCTCTTTCTTTCTTCTCCATCTTCTTCTCTCTTCAAGCAAGCATGGATTTCTTCTAATTGCAAATGGGAATTAGGGTTTTCTTTTGATGAAGGAAGGGAAAATAGGGCTAGGGTGGTCGGCCATAGCATGGGGAGAGAGAGAAGAGGGGAGAAAATGAGAGAAAGGGAGAGAAATCACTAGATTTCTCCTCTTTTTTCTTCTCTTTTCTTATTCCTTTCTTCTCTTCTAAGAAAGGAATATTCCAAGTGAATATTCCATGATGACATGACCAAAATACCCCCCATCATCTAGGTATTTACAAGTTTGTCATTACTTTATGCACACACACCACTTTAGGATGTACGCACAGCAGCTTTAGTCCAAATGACTGTTTTGCCCCTTGTCTTTCAAAAAATTTACGGGGGTTGCCATTGACCCCTAACCCCTTTCACACTTGCATGGCTCTTCCTATACACATTCACGCACATCCATGTATGCATACATGCCTCACACACACGTCTAACTCATTCTTGTTGTTTTACACCCACATTTACACTTCTCCCACATTCACATTTCGCATTCTCCTCCCTTAGCCACGTATTACGACCTAAACCCCCTTGCACTACATCACATACATCGATGTCTATGCTTATTTCATGCCCAGTATGCATCGTAGGTAGAAATACCACGTGTGTTCAGTAGAATACCAGTATAGTGCAAAATAGGGCATGACACGGTCGCCCTTCATCCCATCCAACACGGATTGATCCTGTGGCAAGGAACAATTCTCTTTTAGCCGCGTTGCGACCCCATAGTCAGAGAAGACGTACTCCTTCAGTCCCATCGGGAAGTGAGGGCGGAACAACCCGTCCTCGAACCGCGAAAGATCGGCCTCGACTGACCTAAAAACGCCCAAGGCCGACTCGCAATCTTCCGAAAGCGGTTCCAAGCGAGATGGAGAGAGCCCGCCCCAAGGCCACTTGTCCCTCGCCTGAGGAGGCTGGATGGAAGCATCAAGGGGGAGTGCCCCTGACCACAACACGGACCCGAGCTTTCTTTAGCTTGCTCCCTCCCTAGACAGGGGGCAACTGCTCCCTTGCCAGCTTCACGCCAGCTTCGAAAGATCTAGCACCTGGTTTCTTGCGGACCTCCAAGACATGATTCCCCATCTGCGGGTTGGGATTGGGCACAGGGGCCGGAATGGAAGGCTGAGAAGAACCCTGGCCAAAACCATCTGCAAAACAGGACAAGTCGGAGAGACAACCCTACTCAAGATCGATCTACTCGACAAACATTCTAAATGAAGGGTTCCGAGGAGACTCGCCGATGGGCCACAAGGTCAACCTCAGGGCGTGATCCGAGAAGAGAACGTCGATCCTTCGGTCGACTACGGGAACGGCCAACAAGGTATCAACCGCCTTGGCCTCTACGTCGGTGAGTTCCCCCAACTCGAGGGTTAACAAGCTCGCTTCCCCACATCGGACCGGAAAATCCATCTTTGAAGGGAAGCCCACGAAGACAAACCCCCTTCCAGCGCTTCAGGGAAGATGGCAGCCCCATCACCAAGCTCTTCTTCGGACGAGCACTGATGTATATCCAGGCACCCGACTTGTGGTGGCTCATGCGAAAGAATTGTGCGAAGAGACGAAGGGTTGGCTCTATCCCATGGAGCATGTAGAGCACGATGAACCCCACAATAGACTCGACGACATTGGGGCAAAATTGACACAGGGCAAGATTGTGGGCTCTAAGGAGCACGGCGATAAAAGGGTGGAAAGGGAACTGCAGCCCGAACTGGAAGCTCTGTTCGTACACCCCGACTTTGCAGTGGCCCGGGAAGCAGACCCTCTCATCTTTCTCAGGGGCCCGGGCAGAGCATGAGGGGAGAAGATAACTGGAACGCAGTTATCCGATCGAAGTAGCACAACCCGCCGACGGTCACGCCAACACCTCGGAAGGAACCCCGGAGAGATCGCCCCCATGGCGACGGATCTCCGAGACCGATCCTCGGGGCGGGGCAAGAGGGTCGGCAGCGGCTGCCTGACCTGCACTGGAAGAAGAAGAGGACGACTGGGGGCATATGACGCGTCGTTGGAAAGAGCTGGGAGAAGAAGGAGAAAACATCGGTAAAGAAGCAGAACCCTCATTCACTTATCCACCGCCTCCCTTTATACCACTCCCCCGGGGCCCCCGCTCCATCACAGGCCGTCCACCTGAGCACACGCGTCGACATCCCGAAGGCATTGCATGTCGAATCCCACTCCCGAGGGCAGGAGAATTCCAGAACAGCAGCGCCATGATGGCCTCCATATAATGACACAGCCTTGACTGACACACCCGTCAAAATCCACACAAGTCACATCGCCCGAACCGAACCGGCAGAATCCGAACGGCCCGAGCGATGGGGGCAATTGATACGACCATTCTGAGATGGCTCAAGATCAGACGGCCCAAGCCCGCACCGCAAGCAGGCGGCCCTAAAAGGAGAGCAGGCGACGAGGCCTCCACAAAGACTTGGAGTCGGGTCGGCCTCGACCGAAATGGGCGCCCCCATCAACCCACGTCAGTGAGAGCTAACCGCTCCTCTTGAAAGCGTGTCCCCTTAATCACCATTAAGGGGCCCCATTATGCCCACCTTCATGACCCATGAAGAGGCCATCAAAGAGGCGGATCATGGGGGCGGAAGTGGGGGACGTTGAGGAGGTGCAGACGTGGGAAAACTCCTATAAAAGGGACTCGAGGTACGACGTACAAGAGGACCACTTGCTGAATACCAAAGGACTGAGGTATTCCACTCACATGACCTTGTCTTCCACTTTACATTTCCTCTCCTTAGCTCGGTCTGAGGACTTGCGTATCGGCCTCCCCGTGAGCCATAACGATCCCACCGAGCATACTTTAGATCCTTTCTGACTTAGGCATCAGAGGGGACTTGGTCGGAACCAAGGTCTGACCCCCCTGACGAGCTCCCTCGTCTATCCAGGTCGATCAGGTCTAGCGACGCCGAGGCTGCCCCTCAGCATCTTCCCAGCCAAAGCCGAGTGTCCTCAATCATGAGCCTGCTCGTCCCCACCACAAGGAGGTCGTCGCTTTGCCGAGACTACCCTTCGGTAAGTCGACACAAGGATCCGCGTGTCCCTCACCGAGCAAACACACCTTCAACTGATCCCGGAGGTCCCACTGTCCCTTTGGACCACGTTGACCTCCCACCCTCCAGTTAACAATCCAGCGGTGAGAAAACACCCCGAAACAAGTCCCAAGCCACACTTGGATTAAATCCACTAATCAATTCTTGCAATGGAGAAAGATCACACTTGCCTCCCTACAAGAGGACATCCCCCCCCCCCACACAATGAAGATATGCAACCGACTTGCCGAGTGACGATTTCACCACCTCACCAAGTGATGATTTCCAACCAATACCTCTTCACAAGAGGATGACAACCCGTGGTTTTTCCAACAAACCTAACACCACACACTTGTGGATTTTACAACTTATTCTTTTGTTGATGAAGTACAATCTTCTATTGCCTTTTCAATTGAAGCTTGAGTAGCTTTGAGAGATGAAATAATAGTGGCCAATGGGTATAGAAAACTTCAACGTAAATGTCCTAGGGAGATATTTTTTGGCTTTTGGGAAATTAGAGCACAAGAGAGCTTGAAACCTTGATTTTTCTTCTTAACCATCTAGTATTGATTACTGTTACGAGGTGGAACTCGCGTACAATGAATTTGTATTATGGAGAACCAAGGGCACGGTGGTTATATGGAGAAGGTGGTTTAGGTAGGCTGTTTTACAAGTGATTAGTGGGGTGAAGAAGTTGGACTCGTCGCCGGTGGTGATCACGGGGTCGAATCTCACCGGATGCGGCAGAGGAAGGTTGGATGGCAGGAGGCCGAAGTTGACGTTGGCCAAGGGGCGAGCTTTCCCGCAGCACGAACAACTCGTCAGAAGGGCGGGGTTGGGGTTCAACCCTTAGCCCCTCCGATGCCTAAGTCAGTAATAGGACTTAAAACGGGGGCTAGACACGTCGATCGGACTAACGGTGTGTCGACCGCACGTGGCGAGCTATAAGTGGGAGAACAAAGATATGGACGACCTTTGTTCTCGTGTGTGAATGATAAATTGAGAGAGAATTTTTCAACCCACTCTCCGTAGGTGGTGAGGGGGTATTTATACCTGACGGGAGGTGACTAGATGGGGGCTGATCTGGCATGCTGACTAAACGTGCTGAGCTGGCTCGGTTGTCAGCGGAAGCTTCAGACTAGGACGTCGGGAACAGGAGTGTCTGACCTGCCTTTGTCAGGCGACGCAACGGCCAGGGGGTGCTTTTGTCGGGATGTCAGGGCCGAAAGCATCAACTGTCAGTCGGCTCAACCGTCAGGGGGCGCTTTGTCAGACGGTCGGGTGACGTATGTGTCAGTCGTGCCCTTATCCTAGGTCGTTTGTCGTTGGTGGAGAACTATATAGGTCTGGCTACGTTATTCTAGGCCCCGCGGTTCATGGGGGCCGGCCAGGTCGACCGGCTCGAGGGCTGTTCGGCCCGACCGCGCCTCCTTGTCGATCGCGGGTTATGGGCCGCTGGAACGGTGGGACACGCACATGACCATGTCAGCCTGTCCGGCGGTGCTGTCCGGGGGCTACCCCAGCGCTTTGCTCCCGACAAGCCGAGCAACTGCGGTTGCGCGCCTCGGCCGGGTGGGGGGAGTGCTGCGAGGCACGCCCGTTCCTGCATAGCCTCGGTCTTCCGGGGTGGGGGCCCTTTCACCCCGGGGGGAGTCAATGGGGTATATCAGCGGATCCGGGTGGGAGTCGGACCCTTACGATCTTTAGGTCGTAACAACCATCTACATGATCCCAACAATATGCACTAACCCTAAAGCAAACTATTACATTGAAGTCACTTGATGCAAACTTGATGCTTCAAGCTCCTTGTCTAGCTTCCTTTGACTCTTGGCCGTGTTGACCTCACCAATCCTTTCAATGCTTCCTTGATTGACTTGAATTCTTATTAGATGATACGTTTGCTCATTATCAAAACAATACAGGATGTGACGCAATATCGATTTGGTTTGTGTGTTCCTCCCTGTCCATCTGGACTCGACTCTTAGCGTTCCAAGGGTCATACACGGCTGTGTGTGAGCTTGCCAACCTGCCATTTAATCATTCTTGCTTTTTAAACGATAAGATGCAAGCGTGTAGCTAAGGCTTTAACAAAGGTGTGGACATCAAATTGCTGGTTGGGTGAGTCGAGAAAAATAAATGATTTGGATATTCAATTTAAAAATGTTAATTTATTTAATTGATTTTAGTTAAGTCTAAACCCTACCTTAACGAGGATCCCCGACCCCGCGGTCTGGTCACCTCACATGACGTTACCACCGCATTTTCCGCGAAATTACAACGCGACAAATGCGGTTGGCAGTAGACCCGACCGCGGTTCGGTTCCGGTTCGGTTCCGGTTCCGAACCGCCGGTTCCGGTTCCGGCCGAACCCGGAACCGGAACCGAACCGCTTTAGAGGGGGTTCGGTTCCGGTTCCGGTTCCCGTCCGGTTCCGGTTCCGGTTCGAGTCCGGTTCCGGTTCCGGTTCGGTTCCGGTTCCCATATATTTTCTGTTCATAGAATACGTTGAGAAATACAGAAACATTTTTATGTTCTTTTAAATTGTACATAAGGATTGAAAAATGAAGTAATATGTATCTTACAAAATAGTTAAATTGTTTATCACGTGAATTGCAACATGATTCCATGTAGAGGAGCTAATTGGTTAAGTACTTTGGGGAGCAGTTACCTAGGTTTGCATCTCCACCAATGGTTGTGTGCAATCATATTTTTCACGTTGTGTTAAGCCCCAAATCATATATAGTGATGTGAACCACCCTAAGGCCATGACTGTGTTTTGGTCCTCAATGGCCTAGAGCATGACATCACGACCAATGAAAGGAGCCAGAACCGGAGAACCGAACCGGGGAACCGGGGAACCGGAACCGCCGGTTCCGGTTCGGTTCTGCAGAAGTGCGAACCGGAACCGAACCGGCTTAGCCCGGTTCCGGTTCCGGTTCCGGTTCTTGGAACCGGTCGACCGGTTCCGGTTCGGTTCGGTTCCAAACCGGTTCGGTTCCGGTTCGGTTCCACGGTTCGAACCGAACCGTGGTCGGGTCTATTGGCAGGCGACGGTGAGAATCTGAAACTTCTATGCCCTCTCTCTCGTGACCGTCCGTAAATTAAAAGGAATAATTATTGTTGCGGCTCGCCGTTCCCGTGTCCACTACCGCAGCGAGAACGCCGGGGCGCCACGTGGCGGCTTCGAGTCTTCCCGGGGGGCGCTGGTGGCCTTCCTGACGTACACGTGTCGGTCCCTCCCCTTAAATGTCAGTGTTCTGGATGTGTACACGTCAGAATTTTTATTCTAACCGTTTGTAGAAACGAGTGGATGTCGCTGATTCAAGGAGTCGGGCGTACGTCGACGATACGCCACCTTTAGATCGTTTCTTTCCCAATTTTTCCTCCATTTGAGGGGCATTTTCGTCTACGCAAAGAGAGGCAGACATTCAATCATGTGGTTGCTTTCGCTCGAGCCATGCAACTCGTGCCACGTGCACAGCCGCTGGCATCATCGTGTCGCCTTACCATGCGGAAACCTGGCCGTGGGCCCCAACTGTTTGGTCAGCCCAATAGCTTGATATTTTTTGGGAGCAAAGAGCGACCCCCGCTCCAAATCAACCACAAAATCTCGCCTACCCGGTAAACTCACCGACTAGGGATCTACAGTCCGCAATTCTGGACCACGCCCTCGCTGACACGAGTCAGACGGTCACCGTAAGCAGATAATTCAGCAAAGCAAGGAAAATTATTAATAAATGCACCCCAAAAACTGACCTCACATAAAGTATGTGGGGTTATTTTTGGGTGTGATTAATATGTTCCTAAAGAAAGGAATGTGTGCAGTAGGAGGGAAACGACGATTGTGGACGGTGGAAGCTCTACGACCAGTAGCAGCGGTCCACTCTTTTTTAATATTTAAGTTTCAATTAATTACTTATAAACCGTCAAATTCCCCGGTTTTTTTTTGCTTTCGGTTTTTTTATTGTGCTGTTAAAAAACCGGTTGCATAACCGGGCTTTGGGAATTGATTTGCGCAACCATCGTTTTAATCCCACGAAAATATCACTTATTTACACATTTGCCATTCAATTATATTATTTACAAGTTCCCTCTTTTACCCTCGTCTGCCAACTCCCGCATCCGCTGATAACGACGAGGACTCCGACGACAATGTACTAGAGTTTGGTATGCAGGAACCGGAAGAGAGGGAGATGGGCATGGGGTCGGAGTAGGTGTCGGCGTTCCCGCCAACGGCCGTTCGCACTTTGAGCGTCCATTTTACCCACCTCGCACAGCCAATGGCATTTTCAGAAATTTGGGCTTGCAAATGCATGATGAATTTGTTTCTACGAGTGCATTGTGATTAATTTCAGTATCAAACTTGTAAATAAGTACTATATGAACAGGAGTAATGGCAAACCTGTGAATAAGTGGCACATGCAGAATATAACGGTGGGTGCGCAAATAAATTCACCTGGACTTTATAATAATGGACTTCTCCCCCCCTCTCATTTTCTTTCAGTCTTCTCTCAAAAATCCCAGCTATAGGTTTTAAAGCGATACAGATTGAGCGAAATCGAAGGATGAAATCGAGACTGTGCGAGCTCTGCAATGGCGAGGCCAATATATACTGCGACGCCGACGCAGCCTTCCTCTGCTGGGGCTGCGACCGCCGGGTCCATTCCGCCAACTTCCTCGTCGCCCGCCACCTCCGCCGCGTCGCGTGCTCCGTCTGCCGCTCCTTTGCCGAATTCGAAGACCCCGATCCGGCGCTCGTCGTGTCCGGGCCCGGATCCGGCCCGATCCGATCCCTCTGCCGCTCCTGCGACCCGGATATGATGCTTGCCCTCTCCCCGTCGACGTCAGAGGCATCTTCCTGCGTCTCCAGAGCGGATCGCGACGAGAGTCCTCCTCGGCCCCCGCCGGCGGCGGTGGCGAGGAGGACGGCGTCTGCGGCGGAGAGGGTGATGGAGGGGTGGGGGAAGAGCATGGGGCTGAGGCGGTGGAGGCGGTGCGCTCTCGTGGCGGCGCGCGTGATGGGCGCGTGCGGCGGCGGGATGAGGGCTTTGTCCCTGAGGGCGGCGATGGCGGCCGCGATGTGGTTCGCGGCGAAGATCTGCGATCGCGCTTCTGGGGAGACGTTGACAAAGCTACAGAAGTGTTCCGGTGTTCCCGCAAAGGTTATCGTGTTCCACGAGGCAAGGATCGCTCGTGCGGCGGCCCGGCCGCGGCGAGAGGCAGCGCCCTTAGAAGAGGGAGTGGGTGAGTGCTCGTAGACGAACGTTTTGAAACGGTCAGTGGTCACCCGAATTGGTTCGCTTGCTGAATTTTTTTCCCGCTATTTTTAGTTAACTGATACAATTTGAAGACGAACAAAAAAAGGAAAAAAAAGGAAAAGAATTGAAAATAGTGTTCATTGAATTTAAAGTATATATGTAGTTTCTTAATTCCCCCTTTTCGTTGTTCTTGTGATTATATTTGTTGGGTTTGATTTGGATTTTATTCTGAAACGTCAGAGCATTCAAGGAAAAAAAAATGCTGGTTTCTCTTAATTTTCTTAAATATTGTAGAATATGTGACAATTTTCTGCAGTATTTTGTTCCCAAAATTAATTTCCTTATTTTTGGGAATCGTTCTCTGGATAATAGTATCTTTTTAAAAAAATTATCTCCAAAATCCGCGCTTTAATTGATCACGTCAATATGCTTACCAAAAAAAAATTGATCACGTCAATATGGTGGTTAATAACGGGAAATTAAAGGACAGCATGTTTTGCGTGACCACCGGAGCCATTTGGACCGGGGTCGCTGTAACTGTGGGCTTTTTTATTACGTCTCGCTTTGGGTTGGGCCAATTCCTTCCACGATTGTTAACAAGAAATCTCGTCCGTCTATTTTTTTTTTGAGTGCCAATACGGATGGGTCCACTCTTTTTCTCATTCACGACCGATCATTTCTAATTCAAGTTCAACAAGCAAGGGCCTACATGTAATGGCAAGGAATAATGAACTCCTTTGGAACTTTTATAATTGACGAGCCCCTCTTTTACGGATATTTGATGTAGTGAGTCTTATATATGTCGGAATGTATCTCATATAAGTTCTAAAATAACTATATTATGTTTTTTTTTAATTTGGAAAATTTTTAGGACTAGGGCCGGGCCCAATGTCAACCCTGACCCGTGGGTCCATTTTCATCGCTAGGCCCCTATGTGGCTGTGTATTACAACGGCCTAGTTAAGGCTTGTTATTTAAGAAAGGGGAATTCACAAAAAAATACTCTAACATTTGGGTATCTTTCAACTTAATATCATGAACGTTTAAGTCGTACACAATAGTATCTTTTTATGTGTTTTGGCTAACGGATGACGACGGCGTTAAATTATGCATGTTTTGCCCCTGATCTAAGCTCACAAAAAATATCATAACGTTTAGGATATCTCTGAAGTTAATATCCGCTCATTCATAGTCGGCGACTACCTGTGTAAGCCACTATCATACTTTTTTGGGTTCATATCTAATGCCTGTGCAGTTCCAGTACATGACTCCACTGTCGAAAATGGGCTTGGTGTCCCTCCCATCCGCTGTTCTCTATGGCCATAACCTGATCCTTGCGCTCAACCCATTCTTTGTGATCCGACGAGAACACCTCGAACCGATACTCCACCCCATTGATACTGCTTACATTGCTAAACATCGGATGAGCCATCGAGTAATGGTTTGGAGACCTCGACGGATCGTACACCAGCCCAACGGATTCATACCTGCAGAAGCTACTCGGCAGAGGGACGCGGTCACCTTCCATCGTCACGGGATTACAGAGGTACAAGAACCTATCGCACATGCCCCGTTGGCAATGGAGGCAAATGAGCCTCTTGGCGGATTCCAAGATGTTTAGGACATCGACATTGTCTCCTATGAATCTCAGGGAAGCATCGGTCACTCCGACAAGCTCGCCTCTACCGAACGTGCCGTATAGAAACAGGAGGCCTCAGAAACCGAGCAATGTTTAGCTACGAGCCTATGTTGTAGCATCTTGAACAGATGATTGTCGGAGATGGCTCGACTCCAATTATTGCTTATGGACTTGAGCCAGCACAGGGATTTGAAGGGAATTCGAGGTAGGATGCTGTAGATTATGACCTCAACCGAGAAGCAGCGCGCCGTCCGCTCACGTTGCCGACGCTGCACTGTTGCCTTCTTGAACTTTTTCGCTAGCTTCAGCTGCTATTCCAAGGCTTTCACCAAGAAACAAAAGATCGTCCCCACGTAGCACCAATTCTCTTATGGCCGATTCTTTTCCCTCAATTTCAATTAAACAACCAACTTGGTCGTGACCCAAGCGATCACTATTTCATGCCTTCTTCACTTCCGTTGTTTCCTCCTCTTCCTCCAAAACCGCCACCATCGATCATTCCGTTCTACAGCGAACATTTGTACAGCAGGAGGGCTTCTTCTGCACTGCAGTTTGATTACCTTGATGATCAATTAGGGTTGGCTTCTAGCTTCTGTAATTACATGGCCTATGGCCGAGGTGATCCTTCGTCGTCTTTGCCTTTTGGGAGCAGCATTCATTCCGAATTAGGTAAGATGATTGTGTAGGAGATCGTGGATGCCGATGCCCTGGTCGAGTTGAAGAGCAGATGCAAGTAGCACATCAATGCTCATTTTGCTAAGTTACGCAGCTTATTGCCTAGCACCACCAAAGTAAGCACAATGCATATCCAAATTCATCCATAATTACCAACAATGATAAAATTTAAACCCATAAGTTTATGGCCATGATCTTGAAAAATTCATGGAGCCTAGAGAGAGAATAGCCTAGAAAGTAGATAACATAAGTGAGGGACGAGCACAACATTAAAAAGCTTGCAGCTATGAAAAGAGTGTTTTTGTGCTGCTAAATTGAAGAGAGACAAAAGCAAGTTCCATCTCTAACTGTCAGAAAAACAAACTCCAATAACCAATGAATTTGTTCATGCATGCATATTTTCAATTCTCATTGTTTTCTATGTCTGTAGACAGACAAGACCTCATTGCTAGCAGAAGTCTTCCAGCACATTAAGGGGTTGAAGAGGCAGATATCCGAAATCGCCGAAGAGATCCCGTTAGCAACGGAATTTGACGAGCGCACCTTCAATGCCACAACTAATGATAATGTCAACTTCATCATGAAAGCATCTCTGTGCTGCGACGATCGTGCTAGCCTTCTCCCTGAACTCATCAAGGCACTTAAAGCTCTGCAGCTCCGGACACTGAAGGCCGAGATCACAACCCTTGGTGGCCACTTTAAGAATGTGTTGGTTATCATTTGAGATGAGAATTTAGATTAGAGTCAGCTGTAGCAGTCCATGGCGTTGGTTCAAGAAACAATGAAGGCAATCATGAAGAAGCTGCATTCAGCGACGGGCAACATTAAGAGGCGTTTTGTAAAATTGTAGATTCACCGTTCTTTCACAAGCATGTTGAGGGGATTAAATTTGAAATTAAATATTTATGGGGTGGCCTCAATAACCATCTGTAAGTGCATTAGATTATATGAAATTCAGCTTTTACCTGGCTTAAACCCTTCTATTATGTTGTTTATTAACGAGTGCTGAAAAATCCCCAGCTTGTACAGCACTGGGCCCCTCCCACCTACGCTGTTGTTGGGACTTAAAGGGCAGCCAAACCCTTTCCCTTAAGTGACCGACAGAGGCAAACGTTAGGTGCCTCTCTCAGTTCGTTTTTCCAGAAAGCCCACAGAGCAAATAGAAGGAGTGCCTACTCTCAGTTTTGCAGAGAGCAGAAACAGAGAGCCCTCTCTCTTTTGTTTGGCTTAGGGTCTTGCATCAGAGAAGTATAGAATAGCAAAGCAAGGGTTTTGGAAAGCCAAAGAGCTTTGCTTGTGAGATCCAAGGTGAGTGTCTGCATTTCTTCTTCCGTGTTTGAGATCTAGAGTCCCTTGGGTAGCTTCCTAGTTTGGGGCTATATTGTTGGATATGGAAGACGTTAGTACACCCTTGTATGGGATGTACGAGGGAATACGGACCTCGAACGTCACGTACACGAAGTCATGCGCAAAGGGAATATGTTCCCTTGCGGAGAGGATCTCTAGATTGATGGGAAAGTCGCATTATATGTGCATAAGTGCATGCGACATATGGCTAATAAAGGGGTAATATCTTAAGCTTATATTGTACCATGCATATGGTACAACTTAAGCTTATAATATGCCATGTACGATGGTACACCTTAGTTAAATTGTTCCAAAGGAATAATTGCTCCTAAAATAACTACCTTGGGGGCTATAAATAAGACCCAAGGGTTAGCCATTTTGCTTACACTTTTGCATGACATTCTTGCATGCATTTTCATTCTAGCGAAGCTCTGCCGAAATACTTCCTCTCCCTTTATCCAAGTTCTTAATCTAAAAGTAGAGATTTAGATTGTGGATTTAGTAGCATTACTCCGTTCGTGAGAAGACTCGATCCGTCGTGGCGAATCCGAAGGCGAAGTTCGTAGACTACCGTGCCGCATACGCAAGCGTAAGTCTCAACTTCATTTATCGATCCTAACTCTGTTTTGGCAGGATCCTTCATTGGTATCAGAGCCATACGGGTTCGCCCTGGTCAAACCGCCGCCCCGTCGAAACTATGAACGAGTCGTTGTCTTTTTCACGAATGGGTATCCTACCATTACGGATATGGTAGGAACGCTTCGTGACGGAGAGAACGCATCGGTTGTTCTTTTCACGTTAGGGTCTCCTATCATTACGGATATGGTAGGAACTCTCCGTGACGGGAAGAACCGACCGTTCACGTAGTATGTTATTTTTCATTTTTGGCACACGGCCATTAGAAAATAACCACTTTCTCGACGAACGGGTGCTTCATCGACGAACGGGTGCGTCATCGAGGAAGAAGGTGGTGGTTATTCCCATCGGGGCTATGAAGGCCATGCACCCCCCTCCCCATGCGGAGGGGGTTGGCTACGGCCAATAACCACCGCGGCAAACCCCACCGACGGGGGTGTGCGGCCACCCCACACAAGGGGAGGCCGGCCATGGCCAAAGGGCCATGGCCGGCCAAGGCAAAAATGGCCTTGGCCATGACCGGCCATGGCCAGGCCATGGCCAGGCCGGCCTGGCCGGCCCTGGCAGTGGCCAGGGCCGGCGCCCTGGCCTCGGCCAGGGCCTGGCCGACCCTGGTAGAGGCCAGGGCCGGCCGGCCGGCCCTGGCCGAGGGGGCCAGGGCCCCTGGCCGGCCAGGGCAGAGGCCCTGGCCGGCCCTTGGCCAAGCCTCGGCCAGGGCAGAGGCCCTGGCCGGGAGAAGTTGCAGACCAAATAATTGGTCGACCAATTTGGTTTTTTGGTCGACCAATCCGGCAGAAGGTCTTGGTCGATCGTAAACTTGCCGACTGACCCATATGGGGTGACAAAAGGCCTTGGTCAAACTCGAATGTGCCGATTAGTCCATACGGGGCTAACCACAGTGCCGACTAGCCCATACGGGGCTAACATTTTAATGAAGTTTTTCCTTGGGCTCTACTCCTTGAAGATTAGCCATAGTGCTCTACTTCATGCGAGATTAGCCATGTCATTGTGCTCTACTCTACGGAGATTAGCCAATGTACTTATGACGTTGTGCTCTACTCTACGGAGATTAGCCAATGTATTTTAAATTTTTTTTTGAAAAAGATGTTTTCAAATAGGTTATGTCCCGTCCTTAATCGGGATAGCGCAATTTAGAATTCCAAGTCCTACCACGATCCGGCCATGGTTATCTAACCCATGGGTGTGTAGAACAGGTCTCGTGGCTTGGCAATTGTTGCGCTAAAATTCTTTGCGCAAACTCTCACCTATTCCATTTTGAAAGATATGTTTTTCAAAAGTAATTTTCCGATGTGAAGTACTATAAGAGTACGACTGTTTGATAAGTGATGGGGGAATATTGAAGGTTGTTCTAGATGGTGATTGGAATCATAGAGACCTTTTCGATTCTAGAACAACATCTTCAATATTTTTCGAAAGTAACTTATCAAATATAATATAATTCCAAGTGGGATTTGAATTTTTAGAACTATCCAAATGGGATATTCTATTATCATTTCAAGTGGGAGTTATATTTTAAGAATTTTTATGCAATGTTTTGATCAAACCTTCGGTTTTGTGTCTTTTGCAGCATTTTAAAAGTAAAATGTCTTCCGCTTCAAAGAATATCGTCGCTGAGTTAAACAAAGGTGAAAAACTCAACGGCGATAATTACAAACTTTGGTCCATCAAGATACAATACGTTCTAGAGGAGCAAGAAGTGCTCGAAACTCTAAAGAACGTTATGATTGAACCCGAGTTGGGCACTACGGCCCAACACCGACGAGACAAGGAAGCTTTTGATGCTTGGTCTCGGAAGAACAAGATAGCGCGCATTACGTTATTAAGCAGTATGGCTGATGACATAATGCGCATCTTCCGAGAACATGACCTAGCCATGGACATATGGTCCAAGCTAGAGGAGAAGTTCGGTGGCACATCGGTGTCCAAACTTCGCTCCTTAACTATAAGGTTCGATTCATATAAGAAACGTCCAGATCATTCCATGGGGAAACATCTGCGACATATGGCGAACCTTATCTCGGAGTTAAAGGATGCAGGTCATGTGCTCACAAATGAGCAACAAATCCAAGCAGTCATACGTTCCCTACCAAATGGGTGGGATCAGATGAAGATGCATCTCACTCATAATGAGAGCATCAAGACCTTCAACGATGTTTCCAAGCACCTCGAATTAGAGGAAGAGCGGCTTGTGGCTGCCAAGCCAAGTGCAGAAGTGCACATGGTTGCTAGTTCCTCACACGGGGGAAAGAAACGTAAAGATCGTTCGAAGTCTTTTAATGAACGTAATAAGCAACCTGAGTCTACCAAGGAACCCAAACATAAGGGTGGGCACAAGAAATGGCACAAGAAGAAAGACTTGAAAAGGATCAAGTGCTTCAAGTGCAACAAGCTCGGTCACTATGCTCGTTCGTGTACGAGTGGAAGTGACGAGGTAACTTGTAATACTAGTTACATATGTGTTTCTAGTTCACTATTTCTTGTGGAATCTAATCCATTTTGGGATAATTGATTCAGGTGCCACCAACCACATAACAAAGGACAGACGGTCCTTCGTGGAGTATCACCGGATACCCCAAGGAATGAAGTGGATCAATGTAGGAAACAACACACGTGTTGAAGTGAAAGGCGTTGGGACTCGCAAGCTAGTCTTGGACAACGGCCGCACTCTCCTACTTTATGATGTTCTCTTCATTCCATATATTCAAAGGAATATTAAAACTGTGGTCAATTTAATGGGTCTTGGTTATAGTTGGTTCCTTCATGATTGTAATATTGACCTATTTTGCAATAATTCCTTTATTGGTACTGGGTTTGTATTTCAAAGGATTTATTGTAATAAGTACAATGTATGATTTCTCATATAATGAAAATTTCCTTGTGACAAATTCTTTGACTAATGAGTCTAATATAATTTGTTGGCACACAAGGCTTGGTCATATTGGACCAAGGCGTATGGATAGATTTGCCAAACGTGGCCTTCTATCAAATGTTTCAAAGGTTGAAATGTCGACCTGCGAACATTGCCTTGTGGGGAAATCTTGTCGCAAGCCGTTTGGAACCGGCACAAGGGCCGAGGTTCCATTACAGCTTATCCATTCGGACATATGTGGTCCGATGAATGTAAAGACAAAACGCGGAAAGTCCTATTTCATCACTTTTATTGATGATTTCACCCGATTCGGGCATATCTATTTGATATCCCACAAAAGTGAAGCTTTGGCTTGCTTTAAAAAACTATATGAGTTTAGTGGAGAATCAATTAGATCGCAAGATTAAGGTCTTGCGAACCGATAAGGGGCGGTGAATATCAATCAACAAGTTTTAAGAAACTTTGTGATGAAGAAGGCATGGTACATCAGGTAACTATGCCTTATACTCCTCAACAAAACGGTGTTGCAGAAAGGAGAAATAGGACTTTAATGGAAATGGTCCGTTCAATGATGGCGCAAGCTAACTTGCCAATCACCTTTTGGGGTGATGCATTATTGACGGCCGTTTTCATTTTAAACCGCGTACCCTCGAAATCAGTTAGCTCCACTCCTTATGAGTTGTGGAACCAAAGGTCTCCTGACTTAAACATTTAGAAACCTTTGGGTTGTGCATTCTACGCACATACTTCCTCCCATAAATATGGCAAACTTGGGCCAAGGGGAAGGAAATGTATCTTTAAACGATACGCAGAAAACTCCAAAGGTTATGTTTTTGTTAGTTAGGAAGACAATGGTGGGCTAATTGAGTTTGAGTCGAGGGATGTCACTTTCTTGGAAAACGAGTTTCCAAGACAGGGCGAGATAAGTCAGGACTTATCTCTATTTGAGATTTATGATCAAGAAGGATTACCTCATTCGAGTGGGAGAATTCTTGGTGAAAACGAAAATACGTTTCAACCTTCACCAATGGATTATACGAATGACGATTATCCTATTCCATACGGGAATAATGATCCAAGTGGGAGCAATTCTAACGACATTCCAAGTGGGAGTGATATTAGAATTGATCTAAATTCGAGTCAACAAGGACTTGAAGAATCTCAAATACGACGTAGTAGTCGTACAAGGTTGGCTCCTCTAAGATTTGAGGATGAATTTCCGCAAACCTTTATGACTTTACTACAAGATGACGACGACGAGCCTGCTACTTTCAAACAGGCCGTATCATGCCCTGCAAAAGACAAATGGATGGAAGCGATGAAGGATGAATTGAAATACATGAAAGTTAACCAAGTCTGGGACTTAGTTAACTTACCCATAGGACATAGAGCAATTGGGAACAAATGGGTTCTCAAGATCAAGCATAAGGCTGATGGCTCTATAGATAGATATAAAGCTCGCCTTGTCGTGAAAGGTTTTACGCAACAGGAAGGGATAGACTACGAAGAGACCTTCTCACCTGTTGTGCGTTTTACCTCGATTCGCCTGATTCTGGCAATGGTAGCTTGCTTATACCTCGAATTACATCAGATGGATGTAAAGACTGCCTTTCTCAATGGAGAATTGGACGAGGAGATCTATATGGAACAACCAACAGGGTTTGTAAAAGAAGGAAACGAACATAAGGTTTGTAAACTTCGTAAGTCCATATATGGTTTTAAATAATCCTCGAGACAATGGTATATACGATTTCAAGAAGTTGTCTTATCAAATGGATTTTCCATGCTTGATGAAGATAACTGCGTATATATCAAGAGGATTAAAAGCAAGCATGTTATTATGTCTCTATATGTAGATGACATTTTAATAACCAGAAATGACAAGGGCTTTGTGATGGATATCAAGGCTTGACTTTCATCAGTTTTGAGATGAAAGACATGGGGAAGCCATATATATCCTTGGAATTAAGATTTCAAGGAATCGTTCAAAGAAACTTCTTTCTCTTTCACAAGAGACTTATATAAAGAAGGTTCTAGAACGGTTTAATATGTAGGACTGCAAGTCCAATTGATACTCCTATAAGCAGATGCGATAATTTATATCTGAAATCATGTCCAAAGAACCAAAAGGAAAAGGAAATTATGGAAAAAGTTCCATATTCCAGTACAGTTGATAGTCTTATGTACGCTATGATGCATACAAGACCGGACATCTGTTTTGCCGTTGGAATGGTAAGTCGTTACCAATCTAACCCAGGGCAAGAACACTGGAAAGCAGTTAAGAGGATAATGCAGTATCTTAAAGGAACTGCAGATTTGCAAAAGACTATGATAAAACCAAGAAGGTAGACATAAGGTACATATCTACGCATGAGATGATAGAGGATCAGCTTACGAAAGCGATCCCCAGAAATGTGTTTTATAAACACTTATCATCCCAAGGATTGCGTAAGAGCTGAGTTGTACCAATATATATTCCCATGTCTGAGAAAGATCAAATTTAATAAAAGAATAAGTCCTTTTTCAAACATTGCATATGAATCTCTTGAGAAATGTTTGTGTACATTTTGAAATCTCAGCTGAACTCTAGTATGTCGGACAGATTAAGGTTGGCTCTCTCACATGAGCAACCGCCTTATTCTATCAGACGGATAGAATAGAGATGAGACCTGTTTAAAGTCAAAATCATCAGACGGATGATTTAGAGTCATGACTTAAACAAAATGGTCGCATGAAAGATCTGCATCATATGGATGCTTACAGAAGATCTCAGAGGATTTTTGAAATCCCATCTGTCTAAATGCGGGATGTGAGTCCAAATGATTATTTGAGTAGAAAAAGGGGACTCAAAGTCAGACATTGTGGTGTCTGATCATCATCCTTACAACATCATTGAGACATACACTCCCTGGGAAAGGAGCGATGTTGTAATACGTGTTCATACCACGTATGCATTTCGACCACTGAGTTAGTAGCAATAGTGTTTGCTATTATGTGAGAATCAAAGGCCATATGGGCCTTAACTCTTACCCTCAAGGACTCCAATTGGTTCCTTTAGATTTGACGAGATGATCGCTATCTTAGCGTGTTGCTAATGGGCTATGATAATTCGGCTCGGCGGGGCACGTTAGAAAAGCGAATCAAGTCAAGATCAGAAGGTTCGTAAGAAGAGGAAGATTGATTTCATATTCACATTTGGACTTTAATGATTCAAAGCTGGCCAGCCAATTGTGATCCAGATGGGATTCAATTGTTGAATATAAAGTATAAGAAATGTGAAGAAATAATCTAGGGTAAAGCATGCGTTGAACTACTCAACTTTGCACCTTCGAGGTCGTTGTGTATCTCTAACAAGTGCACAACAACAGACTCTACGCGCATGACGGTCGCACGGTCTATTTCTCGGTATGATAGATGAAAGAACTAAGAGAAAGACGTTCTCTTACAATCCCCTCAAGTGTGAGTGGGAGATGTTGGATATGGAAGACGTTAGTACACCCTTGTAGGGGATGTACGAGGGAATACGGACCTCGAACGTCGCATACACGAAGTCGTGCGCAAAGGGAATATGTTCCCTTGCGGAGAGGATCTCTAGATTGATGGGAAAGTCGCATTATATGTGCATAAGTGCATGCGACATATGGCTAATAAAGGGGTAATATCTTAAGCTTATATTGTACCATGCATATGGTACAACTTAAGCTTATAATATGCCATGTACGATGGTACACCTTAGTTAAATTGTTCCAAAGGAACAATTGCTCCTAAAATAACTACCTTGGGGGCTATAAATAAGACCCAAGGGTTAGCCATTTTGCTTACACTTTTGCATGGCATTCTTGCATGCATTTTCATTCTAGCGAAGCTCTGCCGAAATACTTCCTCTCCCTTTATCCAAGTTCTTAATCTAAAAGTAGAGGTTTAGATTGTGGATTTAGTAGCCTTACTCCGTTCGTGAGAAGACTCGATCCGTCGTGGCGAATCCGAAGGCGAAGTTCGTAGACTACCGTGCCGCATACACAAGCGTAAGTCTCAACTTCATTTATCGATCCTAACTCTGTTTTGGCAGGATCCTTCATATATTACCAAGGAGTGATCTCCATTGGTGTGGGATTGGTCCCTTGAGGAGCTCTACGTGTTATAGAGGCTTTGTTATCAAGGATTCCTACTTGTTTGAGAGTGTGTGTGAGCTTGCTGAGAGATCTAGGGTTAGGTCTTATTGCTTGAAGCTATTCTCTCATTGTGGTGGAGGAAGAAGATGATGACATGGTCGGTGTATGTCTTGCTTGATCATTAGTGAAACCGGATGCATTTGATGCTGGATGTAGGTTGTTTGCAACCGAACTAGGGTAAATCTCCGTCTCTTTTGTGTTGCTCTTAATTTCGTATTATATTTGCGTGCTTACATTATATATCGCAAGATCGTCGAGGGAGTTGGTAGTTGGTGACAACTTTCTCTTGTGCCCGTGAGGTGTTTGGTTTTGTGCCTCGGTGACATCTCGGTGGAATTCGGGCTTGGGATTGTTTGGCCACCGTTTCCGCGCATTGTAGGTGGCGTTGTGTACCTAGCCTAAGTGTTGGGGAGGTGTACGGGGATCCAACAAGTGGTATCGGAGCAGCCGGTTTGCGAAGAAGTGTAGTGTCGCGATGGCGTCTTGCTCATGTGAGGAGACGGCCGGGTGTTCATACGAAGTAGAGAGGCTAAATTGCCGTGACAATTATGGTCCTTGGCGACAAAAGATGGTGGCTTTGTTGAAGCACCATGGAGTTTACGGTACTATATGTGATACGAGCATGCCATATAAGGCAACGGTGTATGATAAGCGAATGGTGGAGCTTAAAGCCCTCGGTGAGATATTGCAATCCGTGGAGGATGAGATCCTTCGACAGTTTGCCAATGTAGAGGTCGTAAGCGACCTATGGAGGATGCTTGAAGCTCGGTGCTTGACCAAAACACCAATTGGACGAAGGTTGCAATTGTGGCAACGCTTCTATACTCACATGATGAAAAGGAAAACTTCATTGTGGAACCATGTTGGCGAGATGGACCGTATAGTAATGGACCTACGGGAATTGGGGAGTGTGATAGAGGACGAGCTACATGCCATGGCGCTACTGTGTTCTCTTGCTCCGATGTATTCCAAGTTTGTAGGCTCGATGTTAAATGGCCGAGACTCACTCACGTTGGATGAGGTGAACTTTGCATTGAATACGGAGGATCTTCAAAGTTTGGTCTTAGGTGACACCGATGGTTGTAAGATATCCCATGTCATCCGGGGTCGCCAAGAGGGCGGACCCACTCCAAGATCTAAGACGGGCCGTTCCAAGAGTTGGAATCGGCGACAACGGCAACGGTCCAAGTCAAGGGACCGCGGTGACAACAAATGCTTCCTATGTAAGGAAAGCGGGCATTGGAAGAGGGATTGCCCGAGGTTGAACGCGAGGACGTCGATTGGCATTGTGGAAGATGTTGCTCAGAGTTCAACTCATTTGGAGCACGAGACATGATGTTTTCTGACGAGGATGATTGCTCGGTGTTTGTGACATACTCCGTGGGAGAAGTGCAATGTTCGTGGCTATTGGACTCGGGATGTTCATTCCATATGACTCCGGATCGAAGTGTGTTCGACTCATACATTCCATGCATTGGAGAGCGGATTCTCGTGTGGAATGGTATGGAGTGCGAGCAGGTTGGAAGTGGCACGGTCAGAGTCAGGATGCACGATGGCATCGTCCGTGTGTTTGATGGCGTCAGACATGTTCCTGATCTTTGTAGTGGCCTGATATCGATAGGAGCTTTGACCGGGATAGGTTACATGGCAATGATCGAGGAGGATCGACTGTGTATTTCCCTAGGATGCCTGGATGTCATTAGGGGAAAGAAGCGTGGTAACTTGTATGTGCTCGATGGGCAAACGGTAGTGGGCGAGATTGGCAGATCACAGGAGTCTAAGAGTAGAGATCCAGCGAGACTGTGGCATCTTAGATTGGGGCATGCTAATGAGCAGAGCCTTGACATTCTTCAGAGGAGGAGTGTGTTCGGAGGTGATTGTGGGTTTGAGTCTTGCAGTGACTGTGGTGCAGAGTGGCCGAGGCAAGTGCAGTTTGGGACAGCTGTCAAACACAGTAGGGAGCCCCTAGAGTGCGTCTATTCCAGCGTATGGGGTCCATGTCCAGTTCCTTCCCTGGAAGGCGCGCGGTACTTCGCGGCCTTCATAGATGACTTCTCGAGGAGAGTCATGGTTACTCTCATGGGATCTCGGGAGGAGATCCAAGAGAAGATGCGGCTAAGGAGGAGCATAGTCGAGAGGAGGATGGATAGACCCGTAGGAGAGATCCGTACCAATGACGTAGAGATACAGTATATTTGCAAGTCAGAGGGGATCGCGTATCGATACACCATTCCTGATGGAGACCCTCACAGTGGCGTAGCAGACAGTATGATCAGGGTGTTGGTAGAGAAGACACGGTGGCTACTGAGACCATCCGGCCTTCCTAGGAAATTATGGGCAGAGACCCTTGCTACTGCGGCATACCTCATCAACCGAACACCGTCACTAGCCGCATGTAGTTCTATTCCCGAGGAGTTATGGATAGGCAGAGTCGTTGACTTTTCACACTTGCGTACGTTTGGATGTCCGGTGCGGCCGCACGAGAGGGACAATGTCGAGATAGTACAATGTGCACATGATTGTGTCCTACTCGGGTACGCTATTGGAGGTGCGACAGGGTATATGTTATGGTGTCCTAGTACCCGCGAGGTGATTGTCAGACGACACGTCATGATTGACGAGTCTGCAGTGCTTAGTGCAGAGCAGACTCATGATAGTGTGCAGAGAACAGAGGACAGCCCGGTCCATAGAGAGGATGAAGTGATTCAGATTCAGACTCAGGCAGATGATCAGACATGTGTGCAGACGGACAGGGTGCAGAGTTCATCCGATGTGGTCAGTGTCAGTGATCAGCAGGTATCTCACGATGTAGCTCCAAATTCAGTTCAGTTGGAGGTGCAGAGGACATCGGTCTACGAGGAGGCGTTACAGTCGGTCATCGTATCGATGCAATCAGTTGCAGTGTGTGAGGAGATAGAGGTCTCTCACAGTTCCAGCATGCACGTTGTGGGTGCTCTTGAGGAGACCCAGCATGCTGAGGTGTGCAACTTTAGCTTCGAGGTAGAACCGTCGATCTACGGAGAAGTAGGGCAGTAGGTTTTCGCGCCGATGCCAGAGGTTGCAGTAGGTGAGGAGACAGAGGTCTCTTACGTTTCCAGCACGCATGAGTTGATTGCTTCTGAGGAGGACCAGTGTGTTGAGGTGTGCAGCTTCTGCTTCAGGGTAGAGAGGTCTTCTGAGGAGCTTGACATCAGGGTAGAGCATTCGCTGTGCATGGTAGAGCAATCTTCACGGTATGGGCACAGGCGATATGGCTCTCGTTTGGCTAGGGGTAATTTATCAGGCGCATCTTCTGATATTTCATAGGCCAGACCGGTGGAGATGCAAAGAAGCATGGAGTCTGATAGCGTGGTGGAGCATGGAGACTCCCACGGCAGTGTGGAGACTGTGATGGTGGTCCCAGGTTGAGTTGCCACTAGGGACATATAGCTGAAAGTTAGGATGCCACGTATCGAGTGTGTTCTCGCTCGATATAGGGAGGAGGCAGAGCCGAGTGGGGCTTCTTCAGTGTGCTCTCATCTCTCACCTTCGGTGAGTTCATTACAGGGCATGGCAAGTGAGGACGATCTCCAGAGGCTAGATGTTGGTGCAGCAGACAGTTTGGCACATGTGAATGTGCATTTGTGTCTTGAGTCGTCGGCACAGTCAGTTGAGGCGCAGAGCCGGTGGACGGTGAGTCTTGATAACAGGCATCAACAGACAGAGCGGATACAGACGACATATCGATGTGACCCAGCTGGGGTCGGTCTGCAGAGCAGTGGGGGTGACTGCGTGTTTCTCATAGATGATAGCCATGGCGAGCATGAGTTGCTCGCGGACCTGTGGGGTGATGATAGGGATGCTCATGGAACGACAGAGGGCTCATTGGACGCTGGCACGGCGTCATTGGGCTCGTTCATGGAGTCCGAGCTTGCAGGGTTATCCTCAGAGACAGATGACTTCATCGCAGACATGACGATGGACGAGGCAGAGATGCGGGTTGCTAGGCTCAGACGACTTCTGAGCGTGGCATTTCTCTTAGAGGATTGAGGCGCCAGAGGGTGCAATTTCTGATGCACATGATGGAGGTTCACATGTTTGATTGTTAAGGTCAGGGAAGTTCATACACGATGGAGCTAGAGCTGTGCTGAAGAGAGTGTATGGATTTATCACCATGGTATAGTGTTGTTTTTTAACGAGTGCTAAAAAATCCCCAGCTTGTACAGCACTGGGCCCCTCCCACCTACTTTGTTGTTGGGACTTAAAGGGCAGCCAAACCCTTTCCCTTGAGTGACTGACAGAGGCAAACGTTAGGTGCCTCTCTCACTTCGTTTTTCCAGAAAGCCCACAGAGCAAATAGAAGGAGTGTCTACTCTCAGTTTTGCAGAGAGCAGAAACAGAGAGCTCTCTCTCTCTTGTTTGGCTTAGGGTCTTGGATCATAGAAGTATATGATAGCAAAGCAAGGGTTTTGGAAAGCCAAGGAGCTTTGCTTGTGAGATCCAAGGTGTGTGTCTGCATTTCTTCTTCCGTGTTTAAGATCTAGAGTCCCTTGGGTAGCTTCCTAGTTTGGGGCTATATTATAAAGGAGTGATCTCCATTAGTGTGGGATTGGTCCCTTGAGGAGCTTTACGTGTTGTAGAGGCTTTGTTATCAAGGATTCCCACTTGTTTGAGAGTGTGTGTGAGTTTGGTGAGAGATCTAGGGTTAGGTCTTATTGCTTGGAGCTATTCTCTCATTGTGGTGGAGGAAGAAGATGATGACAGGGTCGATGTATGTCTTGTTGAGTATTAACTCCCCGGATTTGGTTTTGGATGATGAACAAACATAAATATATCGTGAACTAACTCTTTGTGAGCGCAGTTATGGAGATCGTCGCCAATATTCCACGTATATCAAATGCGACGTCTCAATACTTCTCAAAGCGCGTGATCGCAAGCTTGAAGCTTCATTTAAGCTCAAGGACGTTGATTGAAGTCATGAAGATTCGATTGAAGCTTTTGAAGACGGTTCGTCAAGTTTATTTAATGTCTTCTAGCTTCTTTTCGTAGAATGTTAAGCCTTGAGTAGGTCTTACGTTTTAATCTTCATATTGCTCCTATCTTAGAGCTAGGAACTTAGTAGAAGCCCACTCAAACTTTCCCGAAGCATCGCGCTTCGATTCGCGGCTTCTTGTGCATGTTAGTTGGTTCAAGAAGAAGAACCAACCGACTAGATGGCAATCTAGTCGGTCGGCAAAGCTTCTTGAACCGACTAGAATGCCTTCTCAAATCATATCTCTTTACTGTTTACAGTTAGTCGGTCCAAGTTAACTCACCGACCGACTAGTTGATGAACTAGTCGGTCAGTGATCCTTCTTAGACCGACTAGTTGAGCTTTCCCTGTACATGCCACGTTAGTGTTTATCGTTAATCGGTCAAAGAACGTTTGTCGACCGACTAGTTGATGAACTAGTCGGTCAACATTTGTTCTTGGACCGACTAAATCAATTTGTACTCAGACTATTTGTTTTATCTCTTAGTCGGTCTAAGTTCACTCACCGACCGACTAGTTGTGAAACTAGTCGGTTGGCAAGTCTTCTTGGACCGACTAGTTCTTTAAGTCTGAACTTCGACCTTTTGGTTGTTCTAGCATTAGTCGGTCTACGTTGTATCACCGACCGACTAGTTGATGAACTAGTCGGTCAGTGATCCTTCTTTGACCGACTAGTCTGGTTCAGAATAGAGCTGTTGGAGCTTTAATTGAAACGTTTTTCTCTCTCTCTTTCCTCTAACCTATAAATACTTGGTGTGCTGCATTCATTGCACTCAAGGCTGATATTAAGAGAAGTTTAGAGATCAAAAGAGAAGCATTCAATCTCATTCAAAGCTCATTCATTTCCATTCTTGAATCTCTCACACTCTTACTTCCAAAGAGAGATTCATTGATTGTGAAGCCTTCCAAGCCAAGAGCTTGATTCTAGGTCACCATCTACCTCCTAGGTCTCCATTGCTGGTCATCTACTTGGAGCTAGGGTTTGGTGCCATCATCTTCCCCAAAATCCTCTTTGCCCTAATTCGTAAGTATATTCAAGGCATATGTATTTTGTGATAAGAACTTTCATTTCAATTTACTTTGATATTACAAGTATTTTACTCTCGGTTGTGAGAGTTTGTTTGTGATCCCGGTTTGTGGGAGTCACATTTCGATTTGTGTATGATTTGACCTTGTAGAGGTTTCTACAAGTATTTCATAGTGCAAATCTTGAGTTAGGGTTTCTAACTCAAGTATCCGGAGGGGATCCGGGTGGTTGGGACGTAGGATCACCGGGAACAAGTCGGGGAGACTTGGGTGGATCCGAACCCATTAACATCGTGTGTTTGTGATTGTTTCTTTGTTGTCATATTTACATTTCCGTATTTTCCGCATTGTTGGTTGAGTTTACAAGATAATTAGGAATTATCCTCTTAATTATTTTAAAGTACTATTCACCCCCCTCTAGTACTTGTACAGTAGCTTAGCAGGGCATTACATATGGTATCAAAGCCAAGTCTATAGCTATGTCTGCCAACGACAACAAGACCGTTCGTCCACCTTCCGACTATAGCACCTTCAAGAATCGTGAAGGAGCTTCTTCGGTGATGGAAGGACACTCCTCAACGAGGCCTTCCTTCTTAGGAGGCCTCCCTTCTTCAACGATGCCAATTACAGGTACTGTAAATGCCGGATGGAAACGTTCCTCCGGAGTGCTTCATTATGGAGAGCCACGATGTCGGAGTACGTCGAGCCCGCCGAACAAGATTTCGCTAAGTGGACTCCCGCGGAGGTCGCCGCAGAGGTTACAAATGCCAAGGCAATGAATGTCTTGCAATGTGCCTTGGAGCCCGAGGACTTCAATAAGATATGCACATGTAAGAGTGCATATAAAATATGGAACTCGCTCCTCATCTTTCATGAAGGAACGAGTCAGGTAAAAGACTCCAAACTCGTAGTTGTGAATAAAGATTTCGAAATATTTTATATGCAACAGGGTGAGAAGATGAAGGAGTATTACGCTCGCTTCGTCGACATCACAACGAGTTGGAGGCCCTTGGTAAAACTTACACCCAAAAGGAGAAAGTCTCGAAGATAATCGACGGACTTCCTTCTTGTTGTGAGAAACGTACCTTCGCCATCGATGAAGGTAATGACATGAAAACTTATACTGTTGTTCAACTAATGGGTACCTTGATGTCTTACGAGGTACGCAAGGATAGCAAGCTAAAAATGCAGGACAAGTTGAAGTTCTACCTAAAGCAAGATGAGCCAAAGAAGAAGGCGATTGCTTTCAAGGCCGTTCCATCAACTTCCACATCGACCGATGATGAAAACTCGGAAGACGAGTTGGACTTGGAGTCCATGGCTCTCATGGCCAAGAAGTTCAACCGAGTCTTCTGGAAAGGTAATTACAAGAACAAATCTAAAGTTAGTTCTTCTAACGCCTCCGCTCCTTTGTGCTTTAAATGCAATAAGCCAGGACACATGAAAGCGGATTGTCCAAAAAATAAGCAAAAGGAGAAGTGGAAGGCACCGAAGTACGACAAGTCAAAGAAGTACAAGAAAGGGTACAAAAAGGGACTTGTCGGGACGTTCACCGACTCCGAGGATGATTCCTCAAGCGGAGAGTCGGACGATGAGCAAGTGGAGAAAGCACATATGTGCTTCATGGCTCGAGAGGAGCTAGATAAAGATTCCTCCTCCGATGATAGCGACAAGGAAGGCGATGAGGTAACAATGGATGACCTTAGAAATGCTAATTCTCAATTATGGTCTAAATACACTAAATTAGTAAATAGATACACTAAGGTAAAAGATGATTTAGCTAGCATCCAAAACTCGCCTAAACCTATCATCACCAACAACGACACCGTTGTTGAAGAGTTGAGAAATGAGATTGTTAATCTCAAATCTCAACTTGAACATGTTCATGTCGAGGAATCGGATGAACATGAGATAGCGGATTTGACTTCTCGGAACTCAACTTTGAGTATCGAGAATGAGAATCTTAAATCTGGTGCTTATGCACTCACATCGCAAGTATCCACTTTGGATGCTTCGATGCATTCTCTCACCGAGAAATATGAGTGCACATTAGGCCGAATTAATAAATTCAATAAGGGTAAGGACCATTTGGATACCATCCTAAATGACTTACTTCCGGCCAATCACCACATTGGTTTGGGGTATAAGATGGGAAGTTCATCCAAATCGGCCACTACCTTTGTTAGGCCAACTTCCGGTGACTCAACGAGTGGGAGCAAACACTCTATTGGTAGTTCATCTACCAATGATGCTTCCACCTCGTACACACCCTATTTTAGAAAGAAACCCACGTTGGGTGGACCTCTAAGGAAGGGTCATGCTTACATGTACACAAATAATATGCCACGTAGGAACACACGTCCTACTCCACCGGCTCACACATATGATGATTTTTATGCTACACGTCCATGGGCACGTGCACACCAAGTGAGACACCCTCACACACGTGTTCTCCCACATGCATATGTTTATCCACAACATCATATGAACCATTCTCATAATGCACCATTTCATCATGTTCCTTATGCCTATCCACGACATGCATCACGTAGAAATCAACGACGCATGCATGCACCCAATAGGATTATGGCTCCCAAAATTTTCAAGATTTGGATCCCAAAGGACACAAATATGAATGAAAAACAAGTTTATATGAATTCGTATTTCATGAATGTTGTGCATAGTGATAATTATGTGGGGAAGTCTAAGTCCAATTGGACTTGGCTTCCAAAGGTCTAATCTTTTGGACCCAATGACCTTGGGTACCATGATACGATACTTTCTATCTTTAGGTACTCAACAGAAAGAAACGGAGCAACAAATTCAAATTTAGCTCCAAGAATAATTGGATACTCGATAGCGGGTGTTCAAAACACATGACGGGTGACGCTCAATTGCTCTCCGGAGTGGTGCCCATTGCAAATGGAAACCGGGTAGTCTTTGGAGGCAACGAGAGCGGAACCATCATAGGTGTTGGTAAAGTGGGTAATCCTTCTAAACCTCTTATATGTGATGTTTACCTTGTTAAAGGATTAAACCACAATCTCATTTCAATAAGCCAACTTTGTGACAAAGGTTACAAAGTTAGCTTTGCGAAAGGAATGTGCCATATTTTAAGAAAGGATAATGATGAATTATTATTTTCCGGCACACGCCATAAGGATATTTATATTTTAGATCTCCCAAAATCACATGAACAATGTCTCGTTGCCAACACAAGTGAACAACACTTATGACATCGACGTTTCGGTCATGTGAACTTTGGAACACTATTTAAGCTTTCCAAGTTAAATTCTATTAGAGGCTTCCCTAAGCTTGTCTTTCAAAAGAAAAGCTTTTGTGACTCGTGTCAACAAGGAAAGCTTCCAAAATCGTTTTTTAAACCTAAGAAAAGCATTTCATCTAAGCGGCCACTAGAGCTATTACATCTAGATTTATTTGGGCCAACTAGAGTTGCTTCATTAGGAAATGCACGATATGGACTTGTCATCGTTGATGACTTTTCTAGGTTTACTTGGGTATTTTCCTTATGTAATAAAAATGATGCTTTCGAAAACTTCACAATATTTGTCAAGAAAGTACAAAATCTCTTAGGAACCACCATTGTCACTATTCGCAGTGATCATGGAGGAGAATTTAAGAACGAGTCTTTTGAGAACTTTTGTGATGAAGTTGGTATTACACACACCTTTTCATTCCCTCGCGCACCTCCTCAAAATTGTGTTGTTGAGAGAAAGAATAGGACGCTAGTGGAGTGTGCTCGCACTATGCTTGATGATAGCCAACTTGGCCATCAATTTTGGGCGGAAGCGGTACATACCGCTTGCTATGTGTTTAATAGTATACTTTTGAGGCCCGGCACCAAACAAACTTGTTATGAATTTTTGTTTGGTAGATTGCCTCAAGTTAAACATTTTCGTGTTTTTGGTTCAAAATGTTTTATTAAGAACACGTATGGTAGCTTGGACAAATTTGATCCAAGATCCGATGAGGGGATTTTTGTTGGATATTCCTCACGTAGCAAAGCCTACCGGATATACAACAAACGAACCTCAACGATCGAGGAATCACTTCATGTCTCATTTAATGAAGATTTTGTTCCGGCTAGGATTACTAATGATGATGACTCCATGGATGTCTTATGTGATTCAATTGGTAATTCTAATTCTAATTCTAATTCTATTGATTCTAATGATACTAACCCGACTAATGAATCTTTTGAGAATGTTCCTAGTGATCAAGGAATTCCCAAACGGCTTCATACGGTCCGTGACCATCCTCATGAGCAAGTCATTGGCAATATTCATGATAGTGTCAAGACGAGACCGCAAGTGAACTACTTTGCTCATTGTACTGACTTCAAGGTCTTCCTCATAATTGTTTTAGAAGCGGCCATATGATATGGTTACATTGTGCCTTTGCCTCCTCGATAGAGCCAAAGAATATTAATGAAGCGTGCGAAGATAGCGCTTGGATCCTTGCCATGGAAGAGGAACTCATCAATTCGAGAGGAATGAGGTTTGGGAGCTTGTTCCTTTGCCTTCGAAGAACCACACCGTCATAGGGACAAAGTGGATCTTCAAGAACAAGACCGACGAGAACTAAAACGTCGTCCGGAACAAAGCTCAGTTAGTAGCTCAAGGCTATCGGCAAGAGGAAGGTATTGATTTCGAAGAATCCTTTGCTCCGGTAGCTAGATTAGAATCCATTAGATTATTGTTATCTTTTGCATGCCATAATGATTTTAAATTATTTCAAATGGATGTTAAAAGTACGTTTTTAAACGGAGATGTTGTTGAGGAAGTTTACGTTTCTTAACCTCCGGGTTTTATAAATGAAAAATTACCAAATCATGTTTTTAAACTTAAGAAAGCACTTTACGGTTTGAGACAAGCTCCTCGAGCTTGGTATGACCGTCTAAAGAATTTTCTTTTGGATTTAGGATTTAAAATGGGAGAAGTTGATTCCACATTATTTGTTAAGTATTCGAATAATGATATAATTTTAGTTCAAATTTATGTTGATGATATCATTTTCGGTGCTACTAACTTTGCTCTTTGCGAAGAGTTTTCTAATGTGATGAAGGATCAATTTGAGATGAGCCACATGGGTGAGCTCAAGTATTTCTTAGGTCTCCAAATTCGTCAAATGAAAGATGCAATCTTCATCCACCAAACGAAGTATACGGTGGAGTTGCTAAAGCGATTTGGAATGGAGAATGCCTCCGGGAAAAAGACTCCAATGAGCACGACTACACATCTTGATAAAGATGCAGGCGATAAAGATGTAGACATTCGTCTATATCGAGGTATGATAGGTAGTTTACTTTATCTTACCGCAAGTAGGCCCGATATTATGTTTGTCGTATGTGTATGTGCTCCTATCAGTCCCAACCTAAGCATTCTCACTTAGTAGCGGTAAATCGTATTTTCCGTTATCTAAGTTATACACTTGACTTTGGATTACTTTATCCAAAGTCTAGCACATATGAGTTAATCTCATATAGTGACGCAGATTATGCGGGATGCAAATCCGACAGGAAAAGTACTAGTGGCACTTGCCATTTTATAGGAAATTCTTTTGTCTCTTGGTTTTCCAAGAAACAGAATTCCGTATCACTTTCAACCACCGAGGCGGAATATATTACCGCCGGTGCCGTGTGTGCTCAGGTTCTTTGGATGAGAAACACTCTTAAAAACTTTGGTATAAAATGTGATACTAGCCCTATCATGGTAGAAAACCAAAGTGCAATATGTCTCTCAAAGAATCCGGTACACCATTCCCGTTCTAAACACACAGATGTCCGTCACCATTCCTTAGATGATCACGTTGCTAAAAAGGACATCATATTAGTGTACGTTGAAACCCAGAAGCAAATCGGCGATATTTTCATGAAACCACTCAAGGAAGACTCCTTTGTGCGGTTGCGTCGAGAATTGGGGATTATGGGTGAATCCGAGATTTAGGATTCATTTTATTCAATAATCTTGCATGCTATCAATTTCGTTATATTTGCACATGCTAGATTTATTGGAATTTTCTGGATTTTCCGTTGAATTTTCGGAATTTATGATCGATTTATTCATAAACATCAATTTTAAGATTTTCGATGTTTAATGGGGTAGTATAATGATTAATGAGAGTTTTACGATGTTTCGTCCAAGTGCGATTAGGAGAGAACTCAAAATTTCGAAATTTCAAATTTTTGAACTCTGTTAGTCGGTTCATGTTCATTGACCGACCGACTAGATCATCATCTAGTCGGTCAGTTAATGAACTCAAACCGACTAACTCAAGCCCTAAATTTTGGCTTCAGTTACTGTTTGCACTTAGTCGGTTCAAGCTCATTGGCCGACTGACTAGACAGTCATCTAGTCGGTCAGCGCTTGAACTGTGACCGACTAAATGCAACGGGGACTGCTTGATCTTTTCGCATTCCGATCGACTTAAAACTCATCTAACCGACTTAATCTCTCCTTAGTCGGTTCATTTCTCCTCTCCCAGCTCAAAACCCCCGAAAACCACTTCGTCTCTTCGACTTCCACCGCCGTCGTTCATCGTTTTCTGGCCACTCTCCGGCCATCTCTACATGTGCCGTCGACCCCTCTCATCCTCCCAGGTATCTCTCTCTATTCTAGGGCTAGTTCTCAGCTTTTAGGGTTAGGTTTCATCTAGTTTTCTTTCCATTTAGGGTTGTGCTAGGGTTTGTTCGATTCGATCTCAGTTAATTGCTCGTGTCTCGTCGCGCTTATGGCGAGAACACGTATCCCGATCCGACCCTCGAGCCAGTCCCCTATGACCGTAGAGTCACCTCCTAGGGAACCCTCGCAACCCAAACACCGATCGAAATCAACCCACCCTTCGTCGTCGTCGCCTCCTCTTAAGAAGAAGAGGACAGCGGTAGCCAAGCCCTGATCACAACCTAAGCCTAGGAAGCAGCCCGTGTCTCCTGCTACATTCCGAGCTCCTACTCCTCCTTCAGATTCCGATACCGAGTACATTCTGGAGACCGAGCCTAGCCATAGGGAACCTACTCCTCCACCCCGATCTAGCACCCGTCAGCCTAAGGGGAAGGCTCCGATGCCAGTTGGCGGTGTCGATATTTCATTATGTCACGATGACCCGATGTGTCTCGTGGCATATAACCGTATCGAACACTGTCCGCTGCTGTTGGAGCACCCGATCTCCCTGAGCCGCCTCGCACCCTCGCACCGATCCGCCCGAGCCGCTTTCGCCTCCGAGCCGATCACACGCGGTAGAAAGTTTCACTTGAGAAGAAACCCGCGTCTTAGACGTCCGGATCAGATCCAAACCCCCTTCGTAGTCGTGCTAGGACTACTCCGGAGAATAAAAAGTAGAGAGAGAGATTTAGTCGCGGACCGAGCTTGCTCAATAATTTGGAGCTACCCGATCGTTGACTGGTGTGTTTTTCAACGAGGAGAGTGCACCCCTATTTATATAGGGAGTGAGCACTCACCCTCTTGTTGCGGGCAATGTGGGACAATCCACATGAAGAGAAAAATTGAATTAAGTCATTTGGCTTAATTTCAATTTTAAAGTTAGCCTTTCACAAAGTCAAACTTTAACGAATTAATTCTCCTCACATACTAAACTTCAGACACCAAACAAGCTATCAATCAAAAAAGCTTGGAATGGTGAACGCGTAGAAACTGACGGTGACGAATTTCGACTTCGTTTGACCCCTCAAACAATTGCTCAAAGTTTAGCAATTCTCACAAAATTCGTAGCCGTCATTTGGGTTTTCAAAAAACCTAATTTGACTTAAGTTGCGGGCGCGCCCGCTAGACTTAGCGGGCGCTCCCGCCCAAGGGGGGCAAGGGCGGGTCACCCGCCCGCTGCAAGCAGCGGGCGGGCGCTCGCTGCTGCAGCGGGCTGTGCCCGCTGCGTGCAGCGGGCGCTGGCCCGCTGCGTGCAGCGGGCCGCGCCCGCTGCGTGCAGCGGGCGCTGGCCCGCTGCGTGCAGCGGGCCGCGCCCGCTGCGTGCAGCGGGCGCTGGCCCGCTGCGTGCAGCGGGCCGCGCCCGCTTGCAGCGGGCGCTGGCCCGCTGCGTGCAGCGGGCGCTGGCCCGCTGTGCAGCGGGCCACGCCCGCTAATGCAGCGGGCGCCCGCCCGCTGCACACAGCGGGCCATGCCCGCTGCTGCAGCGGGCCGCGCCCGTTTTGCCCTTGCACATGGGCCTCTTGGCCCGGTGGGTCTAACCCACTTCCCCTTGAACTCTTTCTGCGTTTCTGGGCTCGTTTGAGCTCCGATTTGGACACGGTTTGAACCTGTGTTTAGACCGGGACGATCCCGTCATCCAGGTAACCCTTTCCAACAAGTTTGTTCCTACTAAATTCGTCGTAACTAATTTACAACACGTTTAGTTAAAGTTAGCATCTAATGCAACGTTATGTCCCTATTGCTATTGCGACTAACTTTCACAACTTAACTTGTGAATATCATCAAATGACATTTCTCTCTATTCTATATTCCTATTACTAAGACACGAGTACTACTCGGTGTGAGACCCTACAGCCTGACCTTACTACAGGTTGGGGCTCGAAACCCCTAGACGACGGTCACTATGAGCAGTAGCTGTCGTCCCTGTTTCAGAGTCATCATAACGTGATCGACCCTTTGACAAAAGTATCATTGGGTTTGCATTGGCTGTGTCAGTGATGAATTCCGTTAGCTAAAATCCCTTCGTCAAGACTGTGTTTGATGTTGGTCTAGGGTATGGTTTTCTGTCAACCCTATTAGACAACATTGGTCAGTATACGGCGGTCTTTATTTTATACACGTTGTACTACTTGCAACGTACCCCGGCCGAGGATTAACATAAAGACCGTACTGAGCCTATAACACTAACTTCCCTTTAATGGAAGTGACGAATCCCATCTTAGTCACTTACTCACCTTGAGAGCTTCAGGTGCAACCCAACCTAAGATCTTTCATCAGGACTGGTCCTCGAAGCTAGATCATGGGTCTAAGCTACACCGTCCGTTCACAGGTTTATACAGTTGACTTCAGGTCTTAAGGATCAACTAACCTATCATCACCCTAGAGTTATTAAAGACAGATCATTAAAGTTTAACCATTTAATAACTCTAACTTGGTCGTTCAGTGAACTCATTCTCTAATGAGCACCTGTGTCTCGTCTCCGACTTCGCCAAGTCGAATGACTATGAGATCATCATTACCCGAAGGCAAGACGAAGACACAGTGATCTATCCGATGTGTCGATATCCAGTTCTCGACACATCTATGATCACGAACCGTTTAAGACTTACGTTTCTATTCGGTCGCTTACTTACTCATAATCGAGATCTCATCTAGATATGTAAGGACCTAACTATAAGTCTATGGATATTTCTAAGTATATTAATACAAATGATTTTATACTTAGAGTAATACGTACCATATACGGTATGAACAAGACGCATAATCAAGATAAATTGCCTTATGGGCATATATCTTCCTACAGACCCGATGTGTCTCATGGCATATAACCGTATCGAACACTGTCCGCTGCTGTTGGAGCACTTCGTACAGTTCTTTGACTTCCAATGCCTTGCTGATCTTCTGTCGTCTTCCGGTCTTATCGATTATCTTCGATATGACCCCAAGGCGAATCCACATCCATACCTTAGCCTTGTCAAGCTTTTCTACACCAATAGGGTTCGCGGTCAGTACGACGAGACCCATTCTATTGAGACTACTGTCTTGGGGACACCGATAGTCCTCACGGCAGAAATCTTAGGAGATTTGATAGGTGTCTCCTCGTCTGGCCTTCTTCCTTCAGATATTTCTGTTGATGACATTTCTGACCTTGACCAGGTCATGCTCGCTGAGATATTCCATGAGATCCCTCCTGCCATGATTGGCGTCCCATCCAAGTCCTTCAAGCCGAATGCTTGGGTCCTAAACCTGATTCTGAAGTCGTGTCCCCTCCCGAAGTATGGCTCCTCTTCTTTGCCTTCCCAGCCATTCCTCAAGCTGATCTACGCCATCTTCATGGGGAGCGAGATTAACTGGGCTAGGATCATTCTCGATAAGATGGATTCTTTCGAGTGTATCCGAAAGTCCACGAAATCTGCTCACATCCCATATCCATGCCTTCTGACACTCGTATTCCGTCACTTTCGTGTCCCTCTTCCTCGTGATGATGAGCGTCCCCTCGGTCCCCCTCTGAATGCGACGGCCGTCAAGAAGTCTCTTGCGGCGCTTTGTCATGTTCAGAGGACGACCCCGTCTGCTTCAGCCTCTGCTTCAGCCTCTGCTACTCCCTCTCCTACTCTTGCTGACCTCGCACGTTCGTTGAAACGTGTGGAGTCTCGTTATGCTCGTACTGAGGAGATTCTTGCTCGTATCTCTTCTCACTTGGGTATTAAGATCCCACCGTCAGTTTCTGACGAGGATGAGTTTGATGAGGATGAGAACGAGGAGCTTGCTCGTGCTGCTACTGCTCGTGCCCCTGAGGGTACTTCTGGTGCTGCTGTTTCTTCTGCCGTTGACCCCGAGAGCACACCTGGTGCCACCATACCTGCAGTGGATACTACGTCTGGTGCTCCCGAGGCCACTCCCGTCGCTCCCGTGGACACTCCTGCTGACCCAGTGACCACCACTCCTCCTGCAGAGCCTGTTACTGCTGCAGATCCTCCCGCTGCCTCATGAGCTTCATTGGAGGACCCTCCTAGTGCTCCTTGGATGATAGATCTTATAGTGAGAGTGTGGGTTAGGATAGTGTGGGTGGTTATGATATTTTGATTTATTTTGATGTATTTTTGGTGTTATGATGCTACATTTGTGATGTATGATCATTTTGATGTCTGGTGTGATATATGTTGTATTTTTATGCTTCGATTTGCGGATCGCTTTTGTGTATGTTGTCGATGTATCATTTTGATGTACTCATGGTTCATATTTATATATATACATCGATGTTGACATTTCATTCTCTTGCGCACATTATATTCTTTCTATGTCTCTGATGTTTGATTTCGTCGCTCGACGATAATACTTGGTTAAATAGATTTCATTTTATGAAAACATAGAATTGTTTTCCATGCACTAAATTAACCAGGAATGTTGATATTGGAGAGTATATTCCATAACTCAATATGTTTAAGTGATTTGAGTTTTTGATGATTTCGTTTTTCGATTTTCAACTATGGTATCATTGACACGCTTTGATTTAATTCGTTATTTTCCTTGGTGTCATTTGAACCGTGGTCGTATTCTTCGACTCCCATGCTTTTATTTTGGCCATTGTTGTTGTCATTGTTCTCCTCCCGCTCTTTTTGCTTATACCAAAGGGGGAGAGAATTAATAATGACGATGTGCGACATGATAATTCAAAGCAATTTACCATGAATCTAATTTGATGTGTTAGATTCAGGGGGAGTGAAGATATATAAATGGATTTTCAAATCCGATATTTCAAATATTTCAATGATTGGATTCTCATTTATTTCTTCTCTCGTCTGCTTGATGCATATGATTATTGTTATTAATTGGAATTAACGTGTCATCAATGCAGGGGGAGTAAGTAAATTTCATTTGAATCATTATTTTTTATTATTATTTATGTTGGTTTGTCATCAGCAAAAAGGGGGAGAATGTTGAGTATTGACTCCCCGGATTTGGTTTTGGATGATAAACAAACATAAATATATCATGAACTAACTCTTTGTGAGCGCAGTTATGGAGATCGTCGCCAATATTCCACGTATATCAAATGCGACGTCTCAAGACTTCTCAAAGCGCGTGATCGCGAGCTTGAAGCTTCGTTGAAGCTCAAGGACGTTGATTGAAGTCATGAAGATTCGATTGAAGCTTTTGAAGACGGTTCGTCAAGTTTATTTAATGTCTTCTAGCTTCTTTTCGTAGAATGTTAAGCCTTGAGTAGGTCTTACGTTTTAATCTTCATATCGCTCCTATTTTAGAGCTAGAAACTTAGTAGAAGCCCACTCAAACTTTCCTGAAGCATCGTGCTTCGATTCACGGCTTCTTGTGCATGTTAGTTGGTTCAAAAAGAAGAACCAACCGACTAGATGGCAATCTAGTCGGTCGGCAAAGCTTCTTGAACCGACTAGAATGCCTTCTCAAATCATAGCTCTTTACTGTTTACAGTTAGTCGGTCCAAGTTGACTCACCGACCGACTAGTTGATGAACTAGTCGGTCAGTGATCCTTCTTAGACCGACTAGTTGAGCTTTCCCTGTACATGCCAAGTTACTGTTTATCGTTAGTCGGTCAAAGAACGTTTGTCGACCGACTAGTTGATGAACTAGTCGGTCAACATTTGTTCTTGGACCGACTAAATCAATTTGTACTCAGACTATTTGTTTTATCTCTTAGTCGGTCTAATTTCACTCACCGACCGACTAGTTGTGAAACTAGTTGGTTGGCAAGTCTTCTTGGACCGACTAGTTCTTTAAGTCTGAACTTCGACCTTTTGGCTGTTCTAGCATTAGTCGGTCTACGTTGTATCACCGACCAACTAGTTGATGAACTAGTCGGTCAGTGATCCTTCTTTGACCGACTAGTCTGGTTCAGAATAGAGCCGTTGGAGCTTTAATTGAAACGGTTTTCTCTCTCTCTTTCCTCTAACCTATAAATACTTGGTGTGCTGCATTCATTGCACTCAAGGCTGATATTAAGAGAAGTTTAGAGATCAAAAGAGAAGCATTCAATCTCATTCAAAGCTCATTCATTTCCATTCTTGAATCTCTCACACTCTTACTTCCAAAGAGAGATTCATTGATTGTGAAGCCTTTCATGCCAAGAGCTTGATTCTAGGTCACCATCTACCTCCTAGGTCTCCATTACTGGTCATCTACTTGGAGCTAGGGTTTGGTGACATCATCTTCCCCAAAATCCTCTTTGCCCTAATTCGTAAGTATATTCAAGGCATAGGTATTTTGTGGTAAGAACTTTCATTTCAATTTACTTTGATATTACTAGTGTTTTACTCTCGGTTGTGAGAGTTTGTTTGTGATCCGGTTTGTGGGAGTCACATTTCGATTTGTGTATGATTTGACCTTGTAGAGGTTTCTACAAGTATTTCATAGTGCAAATCTTGAGTTAGGTTTTCTAACTCAAGTATCCAGAGGGGATCCGGGTGGTTGGAACGTAGGATCACCGGGAACAAGTCGGGGAGACTTGGGTGGATCCGCACCCATTAACATCGTGTGTTTGCGATTGTTTCTTTTTTGTCATATTTACATTTCCGCATTTTCCGCATTGTTGGTTGAGTTTGCAAGATAATTAAGAATTATCCTCTTAATTATTTTAAAGTACTATTCACCCCCCCTCTAGTACTTGTGCAGTAGCTTAGCAGGGCATTACATGTCTTGCTTGATCAGTAGTGAAACTGGGTGCATTGGATGCTGGATATATGTTGTTCGCAACCGAACCAGTGTAAATCTCCGTCTCTTTTGTGTTGCTCTTAATTTCGTATTATATTTGCGTGCTTACGTTATCTATCACAAGATCGTCGAGGGAGTTGGTAGTTGGTGACAACTCGCTCTTGTGCCCGTGAGGTGTTTAGTTTTGTGCATAGGTGCCATCTCGGTGGAATTCGGGCTTGGGATTGTTTGGCCACCGTTTCCGCGCATTGTAGGTGGCGTTGTGTACCTAGCCTAAGTGTTGGGGAGGTGCACGGGGATCCAACATATTAAGCCTGCCATTAACTACATAAGTGTTATGTTCCCTCAAAAGCGTATTTGGTTTGGAATCGGCAATTTTGCTAATGTTTTGGGTATTAACTTGAAATATATCCCAAACGGTAGGGTATTTTTTTTGATTTCCCTTATGAAGAATGAGGGGATGTGTATAATCGTCTAAATTTCATTAGTTAATGCAACGTGTTCAGTCATTTGGACGGAAAATAAAAAAAGATATCTAGTTAAAACCGATATATAACATTAGGCTTAAACCTGTACAACTTAAAAGTTCAGAGTATTAACTTGAAATATATCCAAATGATGGGTATTTTTTTGTGAATACCCCTTTAATAAAATATACACCCGAGATGATGTTAGTAAAATGCCGATGGTTAATTACCTCCCTCCCCCGGAAAGGACCCTAACAACTAGGCTTCAAAACAGGAAAGTCCTAAAGAAGTATGATTGGTGTTTTTTATACATCGGAAAGCAGGATCGAACCCAGGACCTCTCACAAAGGAGGGAAGCTGAATGACACTAATCTAATTGGCCCGGGTTTTCAAGTTTTCTAATTCTATACACTGGTTATCTAAGTCATTGCTTACTTTACATGTGTTTGATGAGTGCTAATTTGATCAAAGGAATTGAGTTGGTAGAGCAAACCTTGGTACTTCGGCTTGACTACAGCTTTTTGTCTAGTGTGGTCTGCATGCTTCTCGTTGGTTGGTCCAATTCATTCACTCTTTACAAACGCTCATTCCAAAGCTAAACGATCCATGTCCCAAATACCCCTAAGGGTGTGTTTGGTTAGTGGGAAAAGGAAAGAAAAGGAAGGAAAATAAGAAGGAAATGTTATGAATCAACTACTGGGGGAGGAACCCCCAGCCCTTTATTTATAGGCATGGTAGGAGAGTAGATACATTGAATACATAGATATGGGCGTATCTCTAAGATACCCGCAATCCTAACCGACTCTGGTTATTTCCATTCACAACACTCCCCCTTATCCAGCCATAGGTGTGGACTCTGCTCAAGAGTACTTCGGGATTCTGAGCGTAATAAGAATCTCACATGGGGTGGATACTTCAGGATCCTGAGTTGGTGAGGTTTGCCTCGTTAAAACCTTTAGCTATGGAAAACCCAGTGGGAGAAACCATAGTTAAGGGAAAAGAGTACAAACGCTCTTTAACTCCCCTTGATTTGTACAAGTGACACTGCTCATGAATACTTCTGGATTCTGAGCGTCACAGAGGGGTGGATACTTCAGGATCCAGAGTTGATGTGATTTGCCTCGTTAAAACCTTTGGCTATGGAAAACCCAGTGGGAAAAACCATAGCTAAGGGAAAAGAGTACAATTCCCTCAACTCCCCCTGATCTGTAAAAGCTCTTAGGCTTTCAGATCTCTTAGGCTTATCTCATCACTCCTATTTACAACATTCCGAAAATATACACAGATTACAAAGTTATTGCAATTAAGTAGCTGCTGAATCCAGAAACTCTGGAGAGGTGTGCTAAGTATCGTCGCCTCTGATGATGTCTTCAGACTATGTGGTTAGCTCCACAATACCAGCTTCTATCCCAATCGGCGGAGAAGGCTTAACTCTGTACCGGGACACATGCAAAGGCCAGGCTTGTATATGATCTATAATCCTGTGGAAATTATGTTCTATGTTATCTGACAAGCTTCTACACATTGCATTGTTAGCGTCTTATCGAAATCAGCCTTAAATGCGTCCCCTGTTTGGGGTTCTAGGTATCTTATAAGTGAGGGTGAGTCAAACCCTGCATGGATACCTAGGCGACGTTGAGTACCGTTTTGGTCCTCTTTGGTGGTGCAATGGGGATTTAAGACTGCGCGACCGAAGATTCTCAGATGAGAAATGTTCGGTGGCATTCCATATGCAAATTGCATTGGAGACTCTGACCTCCAGAGGGTCTTATTTTCATTTACGATGCAGCATGCAGAGTTTGCATGTCCCCATGCATCCATAGGCAATCGGGATTTAATGGACGTTCAGTCCATTGGAGTCTACTTTTCAGTGACTCTACCGACCCATTTTGGGTATGAACATGCGGCACTTGTATGTTCATTTTCAATTCCCGTTGATTGGCAGTACTCTTGAAAAGACTGGGAGGTATATTTCCCAACATTAACCAGACTTATTTACAACATTTTATTGTCTGGGAAATGTGCCCGCAACATTTTTATTTTTGTGCCAATAGCTTTGGAAAGGCTAAGTTGTGGGTCTGTAGTAGACACACGTACGAATATTCTGAGGATGCATTTATCAGTACAGTGAAGTACTTAAATAGCCCACTCAATTAGTTTCCCCTTATAGTAAGGGATGCGAGGGATTTTTTCCCTTCTGAAGAATCTTCTGGTTCTTCAAGTCATACCCATAGGATAAGATGCGATGCATCATCACAAATCCAGGGTGGCCAAGTCCATCATGCCGGAGTAAAAACTCGGCTGATGTCGGGCACTTCAGGTGCTCCGTTTAATTCTGCTTCCTTTCTCCGAATCTTCGTATGGTGGAGGCCTATAAGGCTCTCAAAACGTTCAAGTGTGGATTTTACGAAACTTAGAGAGTCTCCTTCAATATAGCCCTGATGTTGGGCTTTGTATTGAAAGAGATCGTGCGTGTTTATTGTCTACTAAATATTTATGAGAGCAGTTTCATCTATTGAAAGATGAATCGTTAGGCACATGCATATTCAGATAAACATTTTCATTTATTGTCTACTAAACATTTTCATTCAGAACAAATTTCATAATTAAAATGCTCTCATAAATTATTCTCAAAACAAATTGCTAAGATAAAAATAAAGGCTAATCAAGCAAGTCATCATTTTCGAAGTTGTCAGCTGAAAACTTGACTGGAGCATCAGAGGTCATCAGGTTTGTTTCAGCTTTATTTTTCTTGTTCTCTTTATACAAATCCTGGAGGTGCTGCGAAGTTCGGCACATTTTGGACCAGTGGCTTTTCATGCCACAATTATGGCACTGGTGTACATGGCCCTTGTGAATGGGGCAGTGCCAGGACAGCTCAGAATACTTGGTGAACCTGTGTTCACGGTATTGCTGCATGAGTATCACATCTTTTTCATGGAAGGACGTATACGTCTTTTCCAGCATGCGATCTTCTGAGACATTCTCACCACACAGCTTCAGGCGTGAGGTGATGCTAAAAAATACTGAGTTGTACTCAGCAATGGACTTAAAGTCCTGTAATCTCATGTTCTCCCACTCATATCGTGCCCTTGGGAGTATAACACCTTTCTGATGTTTATACCTGATAAGTGATGGCTTGCGGCAGGCAGTTTATTCGTAGTGTTAGTTAACTAACGCATTCGGCCTATGGGCCTTCAGGACCACAGATCATATAAGTTGTAAATTACACTTTCTGAATTATTCACCCTAAGGTGTGCGCATCAACACTCAAAAATCAACCGACCATCAACAGTAAAAGATAATTCGATGTATATTGAATCCTTGATCATCAACCGGAAGACTTTTCCTAGATGAAAATCGACCAAATTCGTCATGTCAATGACCATTGATTCAGCGCTGACTAGCGGAGTTGGATTTGGCTCGGGATTGCAACCCGAAGGCTACTATTTGAGGATGGAAATTTATTTCATTATCAATTTTAGGTTTCAACTCCGAAAAACAATTTCCTAAATACTTCTTTAAAAATTATCATAAATATTGAAATATTGAACAACTAATGAAATGATTTTTGTTAAATTTTTTTGGACCATAGAATAGAATAGTATGTTTAGAGGCTGGAGTTGTTTGCGACTATTTTAATAATATTTACACTTATTAAAAATTTAGCCTCAAAACATGATACACTTTGGTCTAAAATTTTTGATAAAAATTATTTTATTAGTTTTCCGATATTTCAGGATTTATGACAATTTTTAAATAATTTTTTGAAAACATTTTTCGAACCAAAACATATATAATAATAATCAAACAAAGTCACGTTCTCAAATAAGCAATATTTGGTCGGGATTGGGCTAATTCGGCCAATTCAAAGTTGCCAATTTGTTCTGGTCGTTGATATATGACAAAAGTTGATCGATTTGATAAATAATTTTGAATTTAACCGATTTTAGAAATTAGACCTTTTTTCCCGAAAATTTGTCCTTCCAAAAGTAAACAGATCCTTTTGGGCTAAGCCTATTGTAGCCCACAACTCGCCGGCCATTTATAGGACGATATACTTCCTAAATTCTCCTTAAAATGGGCCAAAACTACAGACCGCTATGAACACCCAACATTGCGGGCTTCCATTCCATTCGAAGTATGAATCCAAATGAACAGCCCAACAAGGGCCTCTCATTGCCATCGCCTTCAAGAAAATGGCAAATATAAAAAACAAAAATAAAAACCAGTCTCTCTCTCCCCCCTTTCTCTCTCTAAAACCATGGATTCTCTGCTCGCAAACTACGCTTCTTCTGACGAAGAAGAAGAAGAAAAAGAAGAGAAGGAACCGGAGTCCTCGTATTATTCTTCTTCACTCTCAAAGCCCTCGTTTTTCTCATCTCTACCACCTCCCAAGATCCCCAATTCTTCGTCGTCGTCGTCGTCATCATCATCATCATCATCTCTCTTCTCCTCACTGCCTCCCCCAAAGTCACAGCAAATCGAAGAGATTCAGCCGGTCGAATCGAAGCAAACGAGACCCATCTTCTCGTCTCTCCCACCTCCCAAGATCCCCAGCTCTTCATCTTCATCCCTCTTTTCTTCGCTGCCTCCCCCAAAATCACAGCAAGTTGAAGAGAGTCAATCGTTCGAAGAGAAGCAAAAGAGACCCATCTTCTCCTCTCTCCCTCCGCCCAAATCTCAGCCGGCTCCGGACCCTAACCCTAAACGGGTCGTTCAATTCACCCTCACCTTGAACCCTTCCCTGCTTAAGCACAACGATTTCGACGATGAAGATGAGGAGGAAGAGACAAAGCCCGTCAAGGATTCTTCCGATTCGGCGATGGCGATGGCCCCCAAAGGCCTCTCCTCGATGCTTCCTGCCCCAAGGAATTCCTTTGGCTTAGCTCCGACCACTGCCTCTAGGCGATCAGCTTTCGATTCCAGTCTCCTTGCGTCGTCAAAGGCAGAGACTTTGGAGACGAGACAAGAAAGTAGCAATCTTGACAGCTATGGCAGCTCAAAAGCTGAGAGCTTTGAAGGTGGAGACCAGCAGCATCAACAGCAAGAAAGCGGCCACTTTGAGGATTATGGGAGCTACCCTTTGGAGCAGGAAGCCGTCGGCTCTGAGAATTATGGGAGTTACGATGGTAGTTGGGCTGCAAATGTGTCGGCCGATGCAAGCTATGCGAGCAGCTATCATAGTGGTGGTTACGAGAATTATGGGACTTATGGGGGTAACATGAATGATGGGAATGAGGCCGCAGTGGCAGTGCCGATGGTGCCAGAGATGGAGAGAATTGTGGGGAAGAGAGGAAGGAATGCGATCCCGACGGAGATTGTGGAGGTGAACCAGGCTGAGCTGATGAAGAATCGGCCGAGGGAGGACCAAGTTAAAGTGACCGGGATTGCTTTTGGACCAGCTTATCAGGTTTGGTTTTAGCTCATTCTTCATGTTGAAATCTGGTTCCTTTTGGTACATGCCGGAATTTGTCAAGTGCTTCATGTTACTCAAGCCTTTAGTTTAATGGTTAGTGTAGTGCAATAAGACGTTTAACTCGAAAAAGAAAATGGCAAAAAGGGCAGATTTTCACCAAGGGATTCAGTAGAAGGGAAAAAAGTAGACTCGTCGACACCACCTAGTGAAAGATAACACTAGTTAACACCTGATGCCGCCTAATGTCTTTGGTGTGCCTTGCCATGAAGAGCTAAACGTCTCCACCTATTGCCTGAAATCTATAGATGAGGGTCAACTATTTACATTAGCCCATCACAGTGAAAGTTATTGTCATAATATATGTTATAAATTCTAGAGTGCTCTTATAGGATATGAATTTTGATAGAGTGCTATCCCATGGCGACGTTAAGGTTCCTTAGATAAATAAGGGGTAATTTTGATAGATTGCTATGCCATGGCAACATACGGTTCCTTAGATAAATGAGGGGTATGCTAGTTGTTCCCTATCTGCTTAAAGAATCTCATATTTCCCGTTATGGGGGATGGTTGATGCCTCAAACTTCGGAATGTTGATAAGACTCTTAAGTTCTTGTTGAGCTTCTTATTGAATGGTAGGGTGGGCATCGGGTAAACCCGATTTTTTTGGACGAGTCCGAATCCGAATCCGTCTTAAATCGGACAGTCAAAAATGGACAGAAGCCCGATTCCGATAAATCGGACCTCTCACTTAAAACCCGATTTCAATTTCAGCACATAGGGTTAAAGGTACCAAGAGCCACCTAGCACATAGGGTTAAAGGTACCAAGCGCCACCTGACCCAAGCCCGATTTCGAAAGTTGGTCAACCACGCGTTTATTTATAGAACTACTCCCTCTGTCCTTTGAGCGATGTGGGACTAATTATACGTTGTATATGCAGCACATGCTCTCTGCAGCAAACGTGGGCCCCATCGTTTAATCACACATCGGTGAGAGAAAAAGTGCCTCAAATCTTTAAATAGGTTATTTTGGCCAATCAAATCGAAATTATTAATGAACAACACATGCAGAACTTATTCACTTGTTAGTTTCTAGGAAAGAAACCCGATTACGACGAATGATCTCCCATGCATTCTTTTACTTAAAGAACTAACACCTAACACGTTCGTAATTTGTCCAATGTGGGACCAATTACTCAACGCCTAAGCTGTGCGCGCAAAGCGCTGGCCACTTTCACCTTCAGGTTTAGTCCCCACATCGGTGGGAAAGAGAGAATTACCTAGTTTAAATTAGTTATCTTGAACAACAGCTTTCAAGTTTAACAATCGGAATCGGATCCGAGTTTAATTTTCGGAATAGGATCGGATTTGGTTAAGATAGTGAGACCCGGTTTCCGATTCCGAATCCATTCGGTTTGCTATATTTTACCCGATTCCGGATCCGAATCCAAATTTACCGAATATTCAGAATCGGATTCGGGTACGAACCGGGTTCGGAATCGGAACCGGGTTTTCTGTCCACCCTTACTGAATGGTGACTTGACCAGTGATTAGGTGAAAAAGCAAGGTTCATGTGAGCTAACCGGACATTTAAAATCATAAATGTGCTTTTGTTTAACATCACTGACCATGCAACAAGTACACTGAGAAGATACAAGTCAAGGCATTGTGTTTTTTCTTAAAAGCTTGAGAGGATACAAACCACCTTCCTATAAAAGAGCTTAACATATGCAATTTGACAGATATCCAGAGTCTATACTTCCCTGGGGTGACACTTTGCTTTGGAAGCAGATGATTTGACATTATGGGGGTGAAAATCGGTAGTGGCATATCTACTTTGTTAGGATCTCATGATTTGATGGTGAACTTAGTAGAAGCTTTGGGCATTTGAATTTATTGGACCTGTAAGCTATGGACCTGATTATTTGGCATTCTTATAATTCTCAACAATACTCCTATATATCTAACCATGGATGTAAATTGTATAAAAATGTCTAATATTTCACAGTGAAGTTTGAAGTTGCCAGTAATATGAGTGAATGAAGGCTTCATAAGGAAAACTCCGAACAGCTATTGTTTACGCATTAATGTTTTCTATCATGTTTATTGAAGTTCTCAATTCATGGATGTGTCTTGTTCTTGTTGAGCTAGCTTCTTGCTAAATGGTGACTTGAAGAGTGACTAGGTGAAAAAGCAAGATTCATGTGAGCTAACCGGACATTTCAAATCATAAATGCGATTGTGTTTACCATCACTGACCATGCAACAAGTACACTGAGAAGATACAAGTCAAGGCATTGTGTTTCTTCTTAAAAGCTTGAGAGGATACAAACCACCTTCCTATTAAAGAACTTATCATATGCAATTTGGCAGATATCCAGAGTCTATACTTCCCTGGGGTGACACTTTGTTTTGGAAGCAGATGATTTGACATTATGTGGGTCAAAATCGGTAGTGGCATATCAACTCCGTTAGGATCCCATGATTTGATGGTGAACTTAGTAGAAGCTGTGGGCATTTGAATTTATTGGACCTGTTTGCTATGGACCTGATTATTGGACGTGATTGTTGGGCATTCTTATCTCTCTCACCGATACTCCTATATGTCTCACCATAGATGTAAATTGTATAAAAATGTCTAATATTTTATAGTGAAGTTGGAAGTTGCCATTAATATGAGTGAATGAAGGCTTCATAAGGAAAACTCCGAACAACTACTGTTTAAGAGTTAATGTTTCCTATCATGTTTATTGAAGTTCTCCATTCATGGATGTGTATTGTTTGAATATATTTTTACCATATCAGGGTGTTCTGGGCATTCAAAATACATGTATGGAGCATTTTTCTTTTAGCCATTTAGTTTCATGTTAACTACTTTGTTTGATCATAGGGAAAGTTGATTTTGAAATATGATATTTGACATTGCTAACATTGAAGCAAAATAAAACGTAACATTCATATAACTGAACTTTGCATTTAAAAACCCATTACAATTACTTGGAGCCAAAGGCTACACCTGCACAATTGACACCTGCACAATTGATGTCCCATGAGAAACAATGAAGCTGTTCCAACTTCCAACTACATGCCTCATGTCAATCATGTATCATAATACATTATTAGCAATTGTTGGATTCTTATATCTGACCAATTGTTCATAACTAGCTTTAGAGCTTAGTGCTACATACTACCATGATCATGGATTAAGCAACTGTCAATTACTTATGTTAAGCTATTAGCTACTATTCATAAATATATTGGGGATGCCTAGTGCTAAATGCTATTATGATTTTTGGCCATTTGTTGGCTATAATATCAATTTTGCATTTAGATTTGATTTGGTAGAGCGAAAGAAATCTGAATGAGAGACTTTGTCTGCCATTGAGATAGATTTGATTTGGCAGAGCCAAAAATAAGATTGAGAATGGCATAAAGTTGGGTCGATGTTATATGTTTAGACAGTCTATGTAGGTTTAATCATCTTTCCTCATATATCAGAGATCAGCATGCATATTCCTGCCTTTACCAATCAAGCCCTCAATGATTATGTCTCTAATAACCATCTCATCTTTGAGCTTCTGCTAGTTGTCTGAAAGAAAAATCTCACCGTTTCTTTACATATCTAATTACAACCTTTTCTTTTGAATCCAATATCTTGTTTAGGCTATTTTGAGTAAAAAATGGTTCGTTAATGAGATCAGGGTTAAGTTGAAAATCATTAAATGTCAAAGTTTCATATGAAGTATGAAAGTTAAAAGCAAAATGATTCGTAATTGAGATCTGAGTTAAATTGAAAACACTCAAATGTCATAAAAGGTTTTATATGAACTATGAAAGTTAAAAGCTTATCGAGTAAAAGCTATAAATTGTGGTGATGATTCAGAGTCTAGGATAAATACTCTGCACATTGCTCATTTGTTTGTACCTCTTATTGATACTTGAGATCATTATTTTACATGTTTAAAGATTAAATTTTTTATAGGTAATCTGATGAACATGAGAACAGTATCGTACACCAACATGTTCCATGTGTGCAATATGGAATTGTTTTGGAGATCTATTAACATGAAATCACATCTACGCGATGTGGGTCATTTTCGGAATCTGGATTGACATCGGACCATGAATATAAAATCATGGGCTTATATATTGATTTTGTTATTGATTGCTTGTCTGGGTCAGCTTTGCACTAGGCATGCCTTTCTAACAGTGAAACAAAAGTTCCACATGCTTTCTAACCATAGTTTATCGTATGATTGAGAAAGTCTTCTACTATACGTCCAACAGTTTAGGCAACAATGAATTTACACTAAGAGTTTGATCACGCCCGGATGTACATCCGGAAAACGACTGTAGTTTTACCGCAAGCGCACGGTGTAGTGGCGAGCGGGTATCGAACACAGGGAGGACAATTGACAGTACTTTATTTTAATCACCTAGTTATCGATGGAATAAGAACGTAATGGTTTGAATAATAGTGTCACAATCGTTCAAATAGCAAATAGAATTCAATATAATAAAAGCGTTTAGGGATAGGAAATCAATCCACACTACGGATTGTCACTTATCCTTGTGGATCATGAATTTCCATGTTGCAAGGCTTGAACTAAGGTGAACTAGTCACAACTGAATGTAGAACCAAGCTCACGCTCTCGCGCTATTGCCGGTCTATAGTAACCTAGATTAGAGACCACTCTCGTGCAAACCCTAATCTAAGCTACTAGTATGAATATCGACATCATCGTCCAATCGTACCTCGAGCCCACTCTCGTGCAAACTCGAGCTACGATCTAGGTTATGATAGTTCGTATTCGTCCAATCTCTTGCAAATGAATATGAGTATAGATTGTAATAAAAATCCTAGCTTTGGTCCAATCTCTTGCAAATCAAATCTAGAGAATCTCGATTATAAACCTAAATCGAATTTCTAGGCCTTCCCATCAACTGAGATCCAATCTCTTGCAAATTCCAATCGATGGAAATTCCTAGCTATCCGTAATTAATCAATCACAACCTAACCGTTATCAATCATAGCAACAATTCAATTCATTCATCACAATTCAAAGATCGGGTCCATAGGTTCATCACCATGCCCTAGAACGATGAAACTGCTCACAATTCATCATGAAAATCTCAGAAATAAAGAGATAGATCATAGCACAATTCATAGCTAAGAGAGAACAATTCATAAAAATAAGAGTTTTAAAGAGAAAGATCAAACCAAATTGCGCGTCTATGATCTCCAGCTGAGATTAATAGCCGTAAAAAATAAGTTCAAGTCCCCCTAAAACTAAGAATAAAACTAGGTTTAAATACAAGCTAAATTCGTACAGAAAATCCTGACAGAATTGCCCCTAGCGCAGCCAAAAAGCCTAATTCACGCAGCAGTCGGACTGCGTCACTCGGCCGAGTGACCCATGTCACTCGGCTGAGTGACAGACCCAATAAAAACAGAGAATTCAGGAAAATTGGGGGTCTGTCGCTCTGTCTGACTCGGTCGAGTGGTCTTCTTCACTCGGCTGAGTGAGCAATTTTGCTCGGCCGAGTAGGTCTTCTCAGACTTCCAGTAAGTTGGCTGCTTCTCGGATGAAAATCCCTGTCAGACTCGGACGAGTGAGTTTTCTCACTCGGCCGAGTGAACTTTCCTGCTCGGCTGAGTGCACATTGAAAATTGGTAGATCTGTATCCGTTCCACTCGGACCGAGCCCAGTCCTTCACTCGACCGAGTAGAGTCTCCGTTCGGCTGAGTGGGCTGTTTCTGGGCTCTTTTCTTCTATTCCTCGTCTCCTCGTCGATTCTATCGAATTTCTCTCTTCCGCTCATACTCTAGCGCTGCTAACTCCTCAAATAAGCTGTGGACGACGCTCCGGTGTGCGTGAAAGTCCCTCGATCTTATTTTCGCTTCAGATCGCTCCATATCTTCTGAAATACGACAAAAATAAGAAATAGTGAAAAAACGCGATATTGTCGAATAATCGTGGAAAATGCAATATGGGCGATCGAAATGACATGAAAACATGCAGAAAAAGGTGTAAAATAAGGGGCGATCAGAGTTTACCTTGGTTTATGTTTCTTTTCGAGATGGCTGTGGACGACGCTCCGGTGTGCGTGAAAGTCCCTCGATCTCATTTTCGATATGGCTGTATAGCCGCATTACTTCATAATTGTTGTTTTAAGCTTTTAGCTGAAAGACTGAGACCTAATTTTAGGGCGCCAGTTGGTCAGATTCTGGTTGCAGCTGACATCCAGTTTCCATTATAAATCTGTAGGATATACTTAGGATCCTCACCTTCTAACTAATTCAGTATCATACACAAATCTGAACATACTATATTTGATTGGATTCAGATCGTCCAGATCCATCATTCTACCAAAGCATGCTAACTTTTCTTATAAATCAGAGGAAATTAGCAGAATTTCTTGCTTCCCCATATTTCTTTTCTTCTCCTAAACATGACATGTCTAAAAATGTCTAAGAATTCATATAGAGGGGTTGGAAGGGGTAGGAGATGATTCAGTTATAACTTCAGTACATATCTATATAGTTACGAATGTAATTTTGAAGTTGCAGGTCTAAATCCAATAATGTATGGGTTTAATTTTAGGATGGATTTTATTCCCAAGCATGTGCTTGTGAAGATCCATTTTTTTTTATTTATTGTAATCCCAAGCGTGCACAGAAGCATTTTATAGTGTAGTCTGAAGGGTTGTAACCAGACGACCACATATGATATCTGTTGAGGTGGGATCATTCCAAATTAAATTTAAAGGGACCTAATTGTCCGAAGTACAATTACAACGCTGAAATTAGAATTCTATGATGGAGAGTGGTAATACGCTAAGGATAGATAAGACAGGAGTGTGTCAATGAGAAGTTTGAGATAAGATTCAATGAGGACAAATCGACAGAGAATCATTTAAGATGGGTTGGACAGGAACAATGGGGATCGGTGATGCATCAATTTAGAGGGGTGGCCGAATCATAGTCAGTGTGGCTGCGATGCTAAAGCATACCTAGGAGACATCAATTCATGCAGTTAAAAAGATAAAGAAAAAAAGAGAGATTAGTCAATGGAGAACCAAGGATTTATCTAGACAACTGCAAGTAATTGGGATAGAGCCTTTGTTTACTGTTGATGCAGGCTTGTCACTTAGGCATTACATATTCAGAAGCGTATTGGACACTTTGTCAGAATAGGATAATATCAGGATCAGGGGATCCCCCATCATGTTTTATCATGTCCATCATTTTTTAGTTGGTAGTTTTTCTTCTTTCATTTTAACTTTAAGGAATTGAGATTATGTCTACGATGCATCAAGAATAAATGTGTCTGTGTGCATTAATGTTCATCTAATAATTATAATCTACAAGGCTAACAATTGAAACTCAGATATTTTGAAAAGTTAGGAGGAACAATATTAGCTGAACAATCACTTGTAATCTGGAAATTGTGTGTGTAAGTATATCCAATACAAATGAAATGTTATACCATCATTCGTGCATTAGAACTTTTAATTTCTTAATTTAACATACATCTTGAATTCATGTGGGATATATTATTTTAGGATATATTAGAGGACGTACTGATAACCATCCATCTAGTGCCAGAATATCTTAGTATGAGAAACATTCATCATTCATGTATATCGTTCCTTAAAGAGGACTCCATGCAAGATTGATCCATATTGCTTCAAGTGAAACCGAAACTGTGGAGAAACAATCCGTCTACCCTTAGATTCTTGTAATTTTTTGATCTTTCTTATCTATGATCTTTTCTAGTTTAGGGGTATCTTAAATTACGTTTTCTAGTCGTTTAGCTTCCGATGGAGATAAGAATAGTTTGGTTGGTGTTTGATGTGGAAATTAACATGTAGTGTCAACTGGACACCCCGTCTTCCAGAGAGGGCAAGTGTGCAATTGTATCTTGTATGGTAAACTTATATTAGGGGATTAGGAGATTATTGTTTAGAATAAATTGCACTTAGACCAGATATTCTATGAGATGTCTGTAACTAAACACCCCCAATCTTTGATATTAACATTGAGACATCCTGGATTGACTGACTAAGAAATGCTAAGTTGCACCAAGACCCATTGAAATTAGAATTTTGGGGGTAATTTGGGACTTTCCGTGTTAGTATCAAAGATTGATGGTGTTTAGTTACATGTACCTTATATAACAAGGGGTCAAGTGCAATCTACCCTGATGTTTATAAAGTTGTATCATGCAATCAAAATGCAATTGGCATGATAATTATCAGATAATTCACTGGAGCTATATGTTTTGAAGAATCTTTTATTGACATTGGGCTGGACTGAGTGTCATTTCTCATGTTCACTAGTTGGCTGTTGAACTCTTGCTACTCTTGGAGACGCATGTCCTTTTAGTTTATACCCGAATCTTGATTATGCTCCTTGGATAACATGTTCATAACATGATAAGCCTTCTGAATGATGTAAAAGAAGGCAACCACCAATTTTCACATTTGTTCTTATTTGAAGCTTGGTTTTGCTATTGAGTTGCTTTATTTGGTAAATTTCTCTCTAAGCTTACTGCGGTAATCCAGGCTCGAAAGTGAGTTATCCTTCCAATTTTATCATGCAGGCGGTATCATCGAGCAAGGGAAAGCCCTCCAAGCTGCACAAAAGGAAACATCAGATTGGGTCTCTGTTCTTTGACATGAAGCAGAAAGAGATGGAGCTTGCGGAGAGGCGCGCCAAGGGATTCCTCACAAAAGCCGAGACCCATGCCAAGTATGGGTGGTGATCAGGATGTCGCTTTTAACATTTTGTGCAGGCAGTGGGGGCTGCGCGTCTCATCTGCCATGTATATGCCATGTTCATAACAAGTAGCATTTACTTGTGTGTAACTTGGTCTGATTGTGAACTTTTATTTGTTCTTGCCAAACTGCGAGAGATCCCTAATCTCTCCTTTACTGTTTCTAGTATCTTTCTGATAGGTAATTGTAAACGGTTCAATTTTATGGAATTACTCTCTGTACGGCTAAAATGTCCAACGTTTGCAATACTACTGAAATTAGTAGGATCCAAAGAATACTTTGCCTAAATGAGGTGCTTTCTGCTTGATAATTTGATGTGCCGTACAAAAACAGTTGAACCTTTTCTTCTATAGCATGCGAGTGAGTTTTCGAATTAAAAATGCAGGAGTCTAAATATTAACAGCACGTGCAGATTGTTGAAATTTTGACGTATGAACAAAAATACAGCAACTCTGAGTCTGCAACTGCAAAAATAATAGCACAACTGGTTTCATGTCAATTGAAGTTATCTGCAGTCTATACATTATCATATAGTAAAATACAACATAACAAACATACCGTACTTTTGCTCCATCTACTATGCATACAACACTGGCCTACCATCAAAAGAGAGGGCCAGAAAAGAGAGTGATGTACGGTTATACAGACGGAGATTAGCATCATATAATCACCAATCTTTCAGTAATTGACTTGCAACATCCTTATAGCTAACTTTCTTCTTCACAGGTTTCTCATCTGCATCTGGTGGCATCTTATTTTCCTGCGATACGGGCACGGTGGAGCTTGCGCTGCTGCCCGCAGGTTCTTTCCTCTTCTGGCCAAGTGTTGGTATCATGTCCAGTAGCATTGCTTGCAATGGATCTACCATCTGCTCCAGCTTCTCGCCTGTTCCTTTATTTCCACTTTCGGCGACACAAACAATTTCGGCACCTTTGTGGAGTATGTCCTCCTTCAGACTTGCTTCCTGTTTCGTATGGGATTCACCTAAATTTGCATCGGTGGTCCATTCTTGATCCTCGACACCTTTGTCTCGCCTTGGTTCTTGTCCTTTGTCGTCCTCGCTGCTCCCGTTTTTCTTTGGGTCACCATGAGTCTCCTCGATCAGCTCATCAGCGTCTCTACCATCAGAGTCGTCAAAGGAGTCACTCTTGTCTAGCTCATTTGAATTTAGTTTCGCAGCACGGTTTCCAATCCTTGCCCGTGTCCTTCGGTAGGGCTTTGGAGCTGCTCTGCCTCTTTTTGTGTTTGCGCGCGTTGGTCTCCCTCTTTTTGGCTTCTCATCTAGTGGTTTTGAGATTGTTTGCCTTCCGATTTTATTTACAATATGAGCTGCTCTGATATCCTCTTTGCTGTATGAAACACGAAAAAAGACAAATAAAATTCAATGATAAAATATTTGAAATACGAGAGATTCACAATGTTTTGGCTGGGATATGCATCTTTTGATTAACTTAATGCTATAATTGGCTTGAGATATTGGCGAAGCAAGCATAATGCATCATGTAGAGACCTGTCCCCATGTCCTAACACTAACAAAGTCGTGATTGGCACATACCATCTCCTAAATGGGAATAGGGGGTATGAGATAGATTAATAAAGTAAATAAAAGAAGCAAGAAAGCAAGAATCCCATGAAAACAGCGACAATTGGAATCCGAGGGATGTCTTGTGAGCGATGAGGTTGACATTAAGAATTTTTAAATAACAAATATATTTGAAAGCACACACTACACCAACCAGATAAAAAATAATGGGATATATTTGATGCACACAAATATGTACAAAGCAAATAATACCCAAAATACATTAGTAAGGTGATTTATGCTTTGACATTTTTAATCTCATTTTCAAGACAAAGTGGAAAGTCATCACCATCTTGTGACATGCATGTAGACATTTGTTGTGCGCGATCGAGGAAGACTAGGAGCACCGGACGATCGAGACGAGGATGAGCAACCAAATAAACAATCAGGAGCACAATGAAAGATATCAACTTTAGGCCGTTGACCGGCCAAGGAAACACAAATAAGCTTTATTACGAAAGGAGAGAACAAATACAACTCTTCTATCTTCACAACGAAGAAGAAGCACACAAAATCTCTCCAAAAGCTCACAAACAATCTCTCAATGTTGGCTCTCACAAATGGCAGCTCCAAGTTCTCTCAATGTGTTCCACTTAAGAAACCCTCGTCTAAAACAATATATATATGTGTGTGTGTGTGTGTGTGTGTGTGTGTATAATATAACCCTAGGCTACAATAGGTGTTACCATTGAGGAGTGATTCCAAAGAGATACGAATCCCGTCTTTCACAGAGTTCCATCCCAATCGCAACTCTACGCAATTAATGCGCCGCACCCTAATGAGCCTCCGCCACATCCTAGTGGGCCGCATCCTAGTGGGCCCCCTCCGAACGACCGAGCTTGCCTCTGAAGACCGAGCGAACGAAGTGCCAAGCCGAGCCATCCGATCTATCACAAGCTTGGACCGGAGAGCTGTCGACCTATGAGCCACCGATCGATCGATCATCCAAACTGTGGTCTTCAACCGAGCGAACGAACAGACGAGTAATGCATTGTAGAAGTCCAATAGCTCGACACCGTATCTGACTTGTGCAGAGTGAGAGGTCAGATCCAAGCACAGCCGACTTATCTCTGCACAAGATAGCTCGACTGCCGAGCAAATATTTCTTCAGCGCCTCAATCGAGCCAACTTTCACAAATCTCCACCTTGGAGAGGTTTAGGCATCCGACTTACGAACGACCTTCAACACCACCTTGGTACAGTCACATTTGGTGTTCCCGCCTTTTTGCTCCGAAGAGCCCAATGTCCCTTCGGGTTCCACTGGCTTCATCGAGCCTCAATGCCCCCAGCTGGAGCCATCTTGACATCATCTCGAAACCACATTGAGCAAGTCCTAGCACTGCTTGAACTTGGCTCCCTATATAACCTTAGTCAACATGTCCGTCGGGTTATCATCCGTTCCGATCTTCAAGTTGATGGTGTCTTCTTCTTCCACAGTCTCAGACAGTGGAAACTCACATCAATGTGCTTTGTGTAAGCATGAAAGACCTGATTTTTAGCCAAATGCACCACACTTTGACTATCACAATGGAGGTCATATCTCTCTTGTAGACTCCCAGATCATCCATCAAGCCCATCAGCCATATCGTTTCTTTCACCGCTTCAGTTAATTCCATATACTCTGCATCCGTAGTAGACATTGCCACCGTAGACTAAAGAATACTCCGCCAACAAATAGAAGCTCTTGACAGGGTGAAGACGTAGCATGTCATCGATCGCCTCCCATCCAAGTCACCTGCAAAGTCAGAATCTACAAAATCGATATCATGCAGACCTTCATCTCATCGGCTACAAGTCAATCTGACGTCGACTGTGCCATTGATGTACCTCAATATCCACTGCATTGCTCGCTAGTGCTCCTTCTCTAGACTTGCATGTATCTGCTCACCATGCTGACTGCATGTGATAGGTCGGGTCGGGTACAAACCATAGCGATACATCAAGGCCCCTACGGCATTGGCATATGGTAAGCTCTCCATGAGCTTCTTCTCTTTTTCGTTCTTCAGGCAATGCTCAGCACAGAGCTTGAAAGTGAGGTGTAAGCGGAGTAACTACGGGCTTCATAATTTCACAACCAAATCTCTGTATCACAGACATCAAATAGCGACTATATGAAAGATGAACTTTCACTCCACTTCGATTTCTTGTTATCTCTATCCCAATAATCATCATTGCTTCGTCTAGATCCTTCATCTCAAATGCACAACTCAGCTCAGACTTTAGTCTATGTATCTCTGCTTTATTTGATGAAGCGATAAATATATCATCAACATAGAGCAAGAGATAAATGGACCCATCACACACTTCTCGATAGAACCCGCAATGATCATAGGTGCTGCAAATATACTCTTGATCATCTGTCATAAAGCGTTTGAAATGCTTGTACCATTGTCCAGGCGACTGCTTCTTCCTTAGCCTACATGCACGGCCATTGCCGCTTCCATAGCCATCAGGCTGAGTCATATAGATCTCCTTGAGCTCTCCATGCCAGAACGTCGTTTGGACATTTAGCTGCACCAGTTTAAGATCGAACTGTGTAATCAATGTCAACAGGATCCGAATCGAGCAATGCTTTACCACCGGAGAGAAGACTTCATTATAGTCGATGCATTTCTTCTGTGCAAAGCCATTCGCTACGAGGCGAGCTTTGTATTAAACTTCTCCAACTTCGGATCCATCCTTCTTGGTGTAGACCCACTTACACTTAATTACCTTCTTGCCCTCTGGAAGCTTCACCAGATCTCATATCTCATTTTTGCTCACGATTCCATCCCCTCGTCCATCGTTTTCCTCCACTTCTCAGTGTCTTCAGAATGCTCCACCCCTCTGAAGGAAGTGGGTATGTATATACTTACAGCATGAAAAGCGAACTAGACCATCTACGTGTATCTTGTAGGCATTCGTATCTCATGCCTTGGTCTCGACACTACAATGGAATCATTCGGCTGTGCGGTCTGCGGAGACGAGCTATCTCTATCATCCGAGCTTGAACCAACAACAGCACCAGCATCTGTCTGGAGTACATCGTCTGCAGCTTCTAGTGTAGCTCGGCCTGGGTCTGTAGCCGAGCTAGTTGGGTCCTCAGACACTTCCATGTTGACATGTTTCATCTGTGTCTGTTCGGTCTCCACCATTGGTTCATGCTCCTTCAGTAACATTGACTCATCGAATGATACATCTCTGGTTATGATCTCATTTCTGTGTCGAAAACCACAGCCTGTATCCATTGACGCCATTGCTAAAGCCTAAGAAGGTGGCTTTCTTTAGCATCGAGCTTGTCCTCCTTCACGACATAGTGCTCGGACAACCACATATCTGCATAGACCCATAATCAGGAACTTGCTTCCCGACCAGACCTCCAAATGAGATCTTCCTTTCAATGAAGCAGATGGTAGCCGATTGACCAAATAGGTCGAGTACGCCAGGGCTTCCGCCCAGAACTCAATCGATCGGTCGGCTGTTGACAACATGCATCGAACTTTCTCCAGCAAAGTCCGATTCATCCATTCAGCTACTCTATTCTACTGCGACGTATTACTCTCGGTGAAGTGCCTCTCAATCCTTTTCGATTTGCAGAACTTTTGGAAAAGGTCTGCCATATACTCTCCACCGTTGCCACTTTGGAGCCGTCTAACTTTTTGACCTGTTTGAGTCTCAACCAGCTTCTTCCCCTCTATAAAAGTGCTTAGAACTTGGTCTTTTGACTTCAGAGAAAACACCCACACCATGCATGAGAAATCATCAATGAATGAAACAAAGTAGTGTTTACCTCACAATGAGGCCGACCTAATTGGCCAATATACGTCGGATGAACATAGTCGAACGCTCTCTTCATACTATGAATGGCCGTCCCAAATGAAGCATGTGTCTGTTTATCGAAGACACAATACTTGCAGAACTCAATCGTCCTGGTCTTGGCACACTTCAAATGATCTCCAATGATCAGCTTCTGCAAAGCTTTCTCGTCAACATGACCTAGTCGCATGTGCCAAAACAATAAGTCGTCTCGGTCACCTCACGGATCAGAGCTGATGTGCCAACCACGACCGAACCATTCAAGTAGTATAGATTGCCTTTCTGCTTGCCCTTCATCACGATCATAGCTCTTCGGATCACCCTCAGAGGTCTATTCTCCATCGTCACTCGGAAGCCATTGGCTTCGAATGAGCCGAGCAATATGAGATTACGCTTTAGGCCGGAAACATATCGTACTTCATCGATGTCTCATATAACACCGTCGTCCATCCTCATCTGAACTGTCCCGATACCTGCCGTGCTGCAAGATCGGTCGTCGCCTAATATGACCGTACTCTTACACTCTTCACAGAAAGTTGTAAAGTACTCTCGATGTGGCATCATATGGAACACGCACACAGAGTCGAGCACCCAACCATATGATGGCACACACTCCGAAGCACTGAACAATAACCATTCCTCGACCTCAACGCCCTTAACGACATTAGCTGTTGCGTCGTGCTTCTTCTTCGCCTTCGGACAGTCTCTAACCCAATGTCCTCTTTCTTTGCAGAAAGTACATTGGTCCTTTGCTAATAACTCCTTGCGAAGATGGAGTATACTCTTGTCCCTAGACTTGGAACGAATATACCCCTTCCGAGCTCCACCTCTCTCTTTGCTCCGACCTCTCACTACTGAAAGAGCGTCGTTAGCTCGGCCTATCGTGTTCTCGTTGTTCTTCCTAAACTCATTGCTCGTTAGAGCGTTGGACACTTTTTTCAAATGTGATCGAATCTTAACCATACGTAAGAACCGACACCAAGTAATCATATTCAATGGGTAGAGAGTTGAGGAGAATCATAGCTTTGTCTTCTTCATCGACCTTCACGTCCATGTTCCTTAAGTCTGTTATAAGCTTGTTGTAATAATCGAGATGTTCCTAGATAGAAACACACTTGGCCACCTTCAAACCAAAAAGCTTCTTCGTCAAGTGTAGTTGGTTCTGGATGTTCTTTTACATATACTTGTCGCCGAGCTCCTTCCAGAACTTACTTGCACTTGTCTCCTCCATGAATGTGTATTTCTTCTCCTTTGACAAATACAATCGGATCATTCCACATGCATTCCGATTAAGAGTTTTCCACTCTAGATCAGACATGCATGTTGGCTTCTCGTCTAATGTGATATTTTGACCAAGTTGGTTCAAGACATATAAGACTTTGCATCTCTACGTCCCGAAGTTGATCTTTCCATCAAACTTCTCAATTTCGAACTTTGTGTTGGACACAATAGTTCGAGCAGTTAGAGAATACCCGCAGGAAGTCGACGCCAGAAACTATCATTGCCACTGTTGCTCATCTTTGCCTTCTATGTTGATCTCCAAAACCGTAAACTCTGATACCAATTTGTTGTGCGTAAGGAAAGAGTATGAGCACCAGACAATCAAAACGAGGACGAGCAACCAAACAACCAATCAGGAGCACTATGAAAGATAGCAACTTTAGGCCGTTGACCAGCCAAGGGAACATTAATAAACTTTATTACGAAAGGAGAGAACAAATACAACTCTTCTCTCTTCACAACGAAAAAGCACACAAGATCTCTCAAAAGCTCACAAACAATCTCTCAAAATTGGCTCTCACAAATATCGGCTCCAAGTTCTCTCAATGTGTTCTACTTAAGAAACACTCGTCTAAAACACCCTATATATAGCCCGATGTTACAAAGGTGTTATCATTGAGGAGGGATTCCAAAGAGATATGAATCCCGTCTTTCACAGAGTTCCATCCCAATCGCAACTCTACGCAACTAATGTGCCGCACCCTAGTGGGCCTCCGTCGCATCCTAGTAGGGCCGCATTCAAGTGGGCCCCCTCCGAACGACCGAGCTTGCTTCTGAAGACTGAGCGAATGAAGTGCCGAGCAGAGCTGTTCGAGCTATCCCAAGCTCGAATCGTAGAGCTGCTAACCTATGAGCCACCAACCGACTGATCATCCGAACTACGTACTTCAACCGAGCGGACGAACCGAAGAGTAATGCTTTGTAGAAGTCCAATAGCTCGACATCTTCGTATCTGACTTGTGTCAGATAGGTCGGATCCAAGCACCGCCGAGTTATCTCTATACAAGATAGCTCTGCTGTCAAGTAAATACTTCTTCAGCACCTCAATCGGGCCAACTTTCACAACATTAACGTATCATGCACCACAAGGAAGCCAAATGAGGTAAAAATTGAAACATTTAAAGGTCATTAATGGCGGACCTAAATAGTAGGCTCCCAAAATAATTCCACTTTTAAAGCTCCTCGACTTTGCTCTAGCAAGTATACTAAGGAAAATATATATGAACAATCAGCGGTGGTTTCCTTAATACTTAGATATGATAATTCCTACTACCATGGAAATCTCTGCTATTGTCTCACTGACAGTGTGAAAATGCTGAAATTCTAGTCGAAGGAATTTACACTGATTATACCTCATAACAATTTCATGTTAAAAGACTGCTTTCATCATGAGAATCTGTAATAACGTAATGGCACCAAGTTTCTTATCCCATTACACGTTCCGACAGAAAATATTCTTATATGTTTAGAAGCTAAATTAGTCACATTACTTGTATGATAATACCTAGAAGAATGCCCAACATGTATTTAATAACAATTCGTGCACAAAGTGTTTCACTAGTTCTCATTTACCTTTCTTCGATTCTAAGATCTTCCAGAGTATCTGGCTTCAAATTATAAGCATCTTCCGATAACTTGCTGCCTTTCTCTAATGAATCATCCAACCACTGATGCCGCACAATATGTAATCTCTTGACATGTAAACTTCGTCTGTGTGCAGACGGAAAACTGCCGAAGCAAAGAGAGACAGAAAATGCCGCATCACTATGTTACGAAAGTAAAATGCCGAAAAGCAGGATATATTATAACAAAATGAGATTACACTGATATATGATCACATAATAGTTGCAGAATTTGGTCATTCAAATAATTGCAACAGTGTTGTTATGGAAAGCACGAAGTTACAACAATTACTCCCCATAAGCTATCCGTCCTATTCAACTAGCAACAAAGGGTGCGAGGTTCTTATCTATCACCCCAACATTATATAAGCCTGAAAGTAGTAGATACTTGCCTTTTATATAGTTCGTCAAAGTTCTGTGGTCCCAATATTGAATAAGCCACCACATGTGTAGCAGACGAAAGGCTGTCACAGACTTCACCACCACGCATGGTAATTTCAAGTTTCATCCTCCTCAAGGCAAGCTCTGACACAACTTTTAAATCCTTGTTCCTTTAGCACCAAAGTTGGCATCAACTAAATTTGTTTAATGGAATAGAAGGAAAACCCGCTCCAAAAATAAAAAACTGGTTCTGCCAGTATTATTCTCTAATTATTAATAAAGACTTACACAATTGGCATTTCATAGAAGTAAATGCAACAGTCCTGAAACACAGATAGTGATTCCATTGGAGAGTACTTCTTTTTATAATAGCCAATGGACTTGGAATTGTCTAACCCACTCATATTGTTGAAAATCTGAAAATATATATTAAGAGGAGTTAGAGACTTGGACCCAAACTCATTAGATTCTCTATATGGTTTAACCTACACAGACAGACAAAAGTGGAAAAAGAAGTGTGGATTTTATTTGGTTTTCTTTTCTTTTTTGTTCTTTTTTTGCTTTTTTTTTGTTTGTTTTGTGTGTGTGTGTGTGGGTGGGGGGGGGGGGGGGGGGGGGGGGGGTTGGGGGTTGGGGCAGTGAGAAAGAAGGCTGGTCCAGATTTCATTCAGTACTATGAATAACCTATCGAAGCATGTACTACAGTCAGGGGAAGCCCAGTTTACTAGTACGATAACTCCAAGTAAGGCAAGATAAGCACACTCGAGGGTAGTCAACCCCATAAACCCCGTATGTCAAAGAGAAACCAACCTATATATGTTGGCGATAATTTTTTTTAACACAATAGCTTCTACTGTTGAAGAAAGCCCTTATTGGGCTGATAGAAAATTGCATTGGTCATTGAATGAATGGCCATCTAAATTAATATCCGGCTTCCACATTCACCATAATGTTTGACACCCAGGACCTGTACTCAAAGAATGTATTCACATCTCTACCCATAGCAAACAAAGGGATCACTGGACATACTGGGTGACCACAGAGCAAACTAGCAGCTAGTAAAGGAATTTCTGGTTGTCATGACTTTGGTGTGTCCATTTACAAGTCCGCAAAAAATTATGAAGGCTGTTCAAGTAATGAAGTAATAGTGCATTTAGAAATCAAGAATGCTAGTCTTAAAGAGTTGCGGCAATGAAGAAAATACACACATCAAGGTTCCCCCTTAATAACTAAATGTTTCTTCTATGCCTAGATCAACTGCAATGCATTTGGCGGGAAGTCACATCACTAAGATACAGTGAGCGCACTAAATATTTTGGCAGAATTCTGAGCCCTCACCCAAAGCAAGTCCACATCACTTATTCGTGCAGATCCTAATTTAGAGGAAGCCCAAATGAACTACATGAATCCGACTAGCAAATAATTCATCAAAAGTTACACAATCACCTTTTAGATGAAAATATTAAAACATCAAGCAAATTATCGCATAGAAAACAAAAATACTTGATGACACAGAGATTACCTGTTTCATGTCTGTGATGTCCAGATCCCAGTAATAATAATCAGAAAATGCATCAATCTCCTCTTGGAACTTGCTTTTTGACGATTCCGCAAGGAATAGGAAATACCTTCAAGATAAAGTGAATTAGAGTAAATCATATAAGCCAAAAAATGAACAGTAGCATCGTAACAATAATGCGAATATACATGTTCCCAGTTCAACACTGACTTTGGTTGCAAGTGAATAAGCTGCTTTTGTGCACAACAGTCCAAGACCCAAGACACATGAATAACATCCCCATGTTGTGTTGCTGCCTGATATTTAATCCCTGGCAAAACAGTCAACAATTTTCAGCTCATATATCATTTGTTTTCTAAATGAAAGATATCATACTAATCAAATGCACTACCTTTTCTCTCAGCTGCAATACAGTGTGTAACTGAGTCATTGAGATTCATTGAAAAATTTCCACCATTCTCAGCCACCATTTTGTGTAGCTGATCGATGGTGTATGATGGGGGGACATTAATAAAATCTAACAAGGTTAAGGAAGAGGTTTGGTAGCTTCACTGTTAAGACATTCCCGTTCAGTTTCCGTATAACGAATTCAACAAAATAAAGCAAGTCTGAACACAGAAAATTACAAATATAGCCAAAAAGGAAAAAAAATTGGCGAGTGAGAAAAAAAAAAGAGGATACAGAACATCATATTTGCAAATATGAAGGTCTCCCCCTTTACACCAGAGACATCAGTCTGGACGAAATGAGAAGGAATAATGGAAATATGTTTCTTCTCTCCCCTTTTCATGGCTTTGACGGACTTGATGTGCTTCTCGTTTTGGTTTTGCAAAGCTCCGTTGCCACTTCCCCTCTGTGTGTTTCCATTGCTCGAGTGTACCAAGTCCATAAATGCTGAAAAAGAGGAAATATCCCTATTTGGTAGAAACTAGAGTGACATGTAACAAGCAGACTGTAAAGATCAAGCAGAGGAAATAACAATGCAAATGAAGTGTTGAACAGTATTATAGACAGCATGATCCAAAAGGTCATTTGTACTTCCAGGAAACTCTCCAAGTAAACAACATTTCATACCCACACCAAGCATCACCACAAATCCATCAGAAACAAAAATCTTTTGAAAGAAAGCCTTTAGACATCCTTCTACATGACATCCATTAATGCAAAAGTGGTAGCTCTCCAAAAAATAGTACCTATTCTTTTGCCTCTGAGTTTGTAGCACATGTTTATACTTCACAAAAATCATAGTTCTAGTTGAACTAAACTCCACTCTGTGTCACCATATAATACAAAAAACCAAAATCATCATTCTTTGTGCTCATAAACTATACACAAAACCTATCTATTAGATACGATATTTAGATCAAATATCTTCTTCAAGATTGACCTTAGGAATGGATATCACCAGATCGGTATCTACGAAGGTGATGAATGAAAGACTACCTTTAAGATAAAAGACGGATTGTTTTAGTCACACCCTTTATTATGTTCAATTCTTTAATAATTTTATGAGTTCTATGACTTATATGTTACATTCTTTCTTAGGCAAGTCGCTTTATTTTGTCCAATTCTTTATTAATTTTATGAGTGATATGACTTAGACGTTGCATCCTTTCTTAGACAAGTTTGTGGTCATTTATTCTGATGATATACTGCTATTGAATCAAACTTAAAAAGATCATCTTTTTCATTTGACTCGGGGTTTAAAGACTCTCTGTAAGGAGAAACTATATGTCAATTTGAAGAAGTACGAGTCAAGAACCACATTTGTACACTTTTAGGGTTCTTCGTTTCTAATAAGAGAGTCAGCAACTCATGACAAGGTCAAGGCTATCAGAAATTGGCCCATTACTACAATTCATGATGCCTAGGCCAGGAGTTTTCATGGATTGTTCATTTTTTGTAGAAGGTTTGTTAAAGGATTTAGTATCATTATGACTTCGATCACCAATTGTATTAAGAAAAGGAAATTCATATAGATTAACTCTGCTGAGCGAGCATTTGCGAAAATAATAGAGAAGTTGACCGCTACTCAAGTCCTCCACCTTCCTGATTTCTCAAATTTGAAAAGTCCAAAGAGCGCAGACTTGCCACAGAGCTTGGATACCAAAAGTTTTCAACATAGTTTGTAATGCATCGACTGTGTGTATATGTGGTGCATTAAGCCAAGGACATCCAATCATTTTTAGCAAGAAATTGAATGAGATTAAGCAACGTTTCGAGAACTATGATCGATAGTTTTATACTATTATGCAAATTTCAAGATCTTGGTGTCACTATTTTCTACCTAATGAGTTCATTGTATACTCTAATCATCAAGCCCTTAAATACATCAACTCATAGAGCAAAGTAACACATACACACACATGAAGTGGCTAGAGTTTTTCAGGAGTACACTTGTTTTTAAATATTGTACTGTGATTGAGAATAAAGCTATTAATGAATTGAGTTAGAAAGTTGTCACTTTACAGAACATGATAAAAGTGATAGGATTTGAGTGATGTGTACATGATTAGTATATTTACCGGGACTCTGGAGATATCTACACTTGTTCGACTCGGATTCTCCTAATTTAAATGATAAGTTCACTATTGTCGATGGTCGATAAGTTTACTATTGACGATGGTCATTTAGAGGTAGCCACTTATGTATTCCCAACACTTCTCTTAGAAACCATTTGTTTTGGGAGTTGCATGTGAGAGGAGCCGTTGGACACTTTGGGAATTGATTCTATTGGTCAAGTGTCAAGAGAGATGTTATGAGAGTTGTCTCATTGTCAAGTCTGTTAAGTGACCAATGATAGAAACTAGAACACTAGCTTATAAATACCTTTAACCGTGCCTTTCATCCTCTGGGAGCATGTTAGCATGAACTACATGTTAGGTCTTTCTTGAATGTTTAGTAAGCATGATCTGATTTTGGTAGTTGTGGATATGTTTTCTAAGACGGTACACTTTATTCCATGCACCAAGACTATCAATGTTTCTTATATTGCATATTTATTTCTCAAAAAGATAGTTTGATTGCGCAGTCTCGGTAAAAACATAGTTTCTATAGAGATATTATGTTCACAGTCACTTTTAGAGGACACCCTGAAAGAAACTAGGCACACCACTTCAATTTTTTCATGGCTTATCATTCATAATTTGACGGAAACCCCGAGGTGGTAAATCAAAGTTTAAAAGATTTGTTACATTGTAGGTGATCATTTGCCTATTGTCACTAGTTGTAGACCGAAGAAACATATAGACTTGCTTCAGTTACACATAGAAAAGAAATCAAATGCATCTGCCGAGTCATTTGCATATCATTTGCATGTCTTGCATAATGAAATCCCTAACAATTGTACTTAGCTATGACAATTATAAGTCTACATAAAAAGTTGCACGAGTTTTCAGTTGGAGATAAGATGATGCTACGAATTCGTCTAAAAATGTTCCTTACTGGAACTTAAAAAACTTAAAGCTCCACCGACATTTCATCATAAATTTTTTTGGAAGATTAATTTTAACCCTTAAGAGTAGAATATCACAGGAGAGCTTAGCATAGGTCTAATTTTTAATTTTGAAAATTTAATGCCATATCATTCACATGTGGATTATCCAAAGTTATTCCTAATCACACATCTTCCTCGTAAGAGATGACTATCCAAAGTTACTCCTACTCACACATCTTCGTAGGAGATGAACTTCGCTCGTTGGTTCCTCTTCCACCACCCCCTCTATCACATCAATGCTGACTTGTAAAGACGACTTAAAAAGATGGATGATATCCTGATGAGGTTATGCCAACAACTGATGAAGGTTATCAACACTACCTGGTTTGCTGTAGAGGGCTACTTGGTTTGTTGGAGAGGATGACCTGATTCAAACGGTTCTTGGTGATGAACTAAGGAGATCAAGCAACTCAATTCGGATGTATTGGATGCACGTCATCATTAACATTCATTGAAAATGAATGCTTCAAATTTAGAGAGAGTTAATGGGTATCCTACTCCTTTAAGGACTTACTATCAGATGAAAATGATTTAGGATTTTGATTGGAAGTTCTATTTTTATTTATTTTGGGTGTTTGAGTTCGTTTAAGATTGCTTTTATTTTTCTTTATTTTTCGGCCTTTTTGGTTTCCTTTTAAGATAGAATCTCTTTATTTGAGTCTATTTAGAAGTTTGAGTATGAACCTAATTAGGTTTTGTTTTGCCTATAAATAAGCTTTGTGTGTAACTTTAAAATTCAATGAATTGAGAAAAAAATTTGTGAAACCCATCTATATAATTGTTGCGAATATCTTGCATATGATTTTCCTAGAGTATGCGAGTGATTCGCTTGGTTTTGAGACCTAAATATTTTGATGATCTACTTTATCACTATCTTTCCTTAATGCCCAAATCTCCACAACCAAATCCTAAAGCTTCCTATTGAGTGTTATTGTATTGGGTGTGTGTGTAAAGAAAAGCAAGGGATAATATAAATAGGAAGGGTTAGCTCATTTGGGGGCTAATCACTATTTTCCCAAAAGTCTTCATGGTATCAGAGCCAAACACCCAAAAACCCTAGCCCTAAAACCCTAAAACTCAAAAACCGCCGTCGGATCCCCCCTTCTCGCAAACAGCCGCCGTCGGATCCAAAAACCGCCGTCGGATCCCCCCTTGCTCGCCTTCGCCTCTTCGGGATGCCGCGACCCTTCCGCCTGCTGTGCAGGCCGACGCCGTCGCCTGCTGCTCAGGCCGCCGCCGCCGCCGCCGCCGCCTGCTGCGCAGACCGCCGCCGCTTGCAGCAGCTGATTCGCTGCTGCCTTGCCGCGCGCTGCCGCAGCTGATTCTCTGCTGATTCTCTCTTCCACTCCCTTGCACGTCCTCTTCTAGCCGCCACAAAGCCCTAACTAGCTACAAAGGAGAATCCTAAAAAACCCTAACCCTAGATCTATGGTAGAGTCATGAAGATGACTCCATAGATTTACGGTTAGGGTATGACCTAGAAGAGGAGAAGGAGAAGTGGATCTGCGGATCTAAGAAAGGAGAAAGGAGAGATCTGCGGATCTGGAGAGATGTGGGACAATCTTACCTCAGCTGACATGAAGGCCTTCATTGGAGAGATAACGAACCTGCTTGCTTCGAAGGAGTTGGGATCCTTGAGTGGATCGATGCCTTCACGACCCGTGCAGAAGCTGGAATTGATGCCCAATGATGTGAAATTGGAAGGGACGAAGAATTACCTCAGTTGGTCCAGGAGAGTGCTTCTCATCCTGAAGTCGAAGGGGTTAGAAGGCGTTGTTTTGGGTTCATGTAAGGAACCGGTGGGTAAGGATGGTGATGATTGGAAAGTCTGGAGCACCACCAACTCACTGGTGGCTGCTTGGTTGATGACATCGATGGTTCCACCCATCGCTGGGATGGTGGAGGCCATAGAGAGTGCTGCGGGGATATGGAGTATGGTGGAGAAAATGTACTCTGGAGCAGGGAATGTGATGCTCATGATGGAGGTTCAGGGCAAGGTCGATACATTGAAGCAGGGGGAGATGACTATTCTAGCCTACTCGGCGGAGTTGAAAAGGCTTTGGTCAGAGTTAGACCACTATGACCCTATTGATCTGCCTGATCCTAGGAGCGCTGCGATACACAGGAAGTGGGTGGAGCGTAGGCGTGTGACACATTTTCTGAGGAACCTGAATGGGGATTTTGAGGTCAGGAGGGCGAGTATGTGTCACTTATCCTCCATCCCATCTCTGGAGGAGGCCATATCTGCAATGGCACAGGAGGAGACCAGACTGAGAGTTATGAAGGATGAGGGTACTCAGGTCACTCGGGGTGCACTGGCTGTACCGGCAGTAGCAGCAGTGAGCGAGGATCGAGAGTGCTACACCTGTGGGGGTGAAGGGGCACCTGAGCTTTAACTGCCCTCAGAAGGGTAGTGGACGAGGACGTGTCACTGGAGGCAGAGGAGGATGTCGTTGGGGCCGTGGAGGCCGTAGACGAGGTCGCGGCGACCCACGGGCCAACTTTGCTACCGCTGATGGACGACAGGAGACAGTGATGATTGAGGTTACGCCAGCTGAGGCGTCAGATCTAGAGCAGCGAAGACAGTCCAGGTCTACTACCGAGAGCTCGGAGAGTCATGCAGACCAGACTGGGGATATTGCTTCGCCATTTGGTAACTTTGCCCACTTCGCTCACACAGGATCAGGTAACCGATTAGCCCTTTCATGTAGAGATCATATAGAGTGGATTATTGACTCAGGTGCATCTAGTCATGTGTCAGGTGCATATAGACAGTTTTCCACTTATAAACCACATACCATTCATGAAACTGTTCAGACAGCTGATGGTACATCCCAACCCATTAGAGGGATTGGCACTATTCAGTGCACCCCCTCCATACGCCTCTCTTCAGTCCTTCACGTCCCATCATTTCCAGTCAACCTCTTATCTGTTGACTCTATTGTTGATGATCTCGACTGTAGCATTACTTTTGACTCTACTCATTGTGTGTTACAGGAAAGGAAGACTGGGAGGAGGCTTGGGACTGGCGTCAGGCGTGATGGACTGTGGTATCTTGACAGAGCTAGTGGGGATGCTGCACTGGCTGTCGTTGGTGGAGTGAAGGAAAGAGATGTTCTTTTATTACATTGTCAGTTGGGACACCTGCCTTTCGATATTTTGAGTAAAATGTATCCCGATATTTTGAATAGAGTGAATGAAATGAATTTGAAATGTGATGCATGTGAATTTGGGAAACACACTAAAACATCATATCCTAGTGTGGGGATGAGGAGTGTAGAGAGATTTCATCTTATTCACTCAGATGTTTGGGGGCCCTGTCCAGTGACTTCAGTAAGTGGGTTCAGGTGGTTTATCACTTTCATAGACTGTCATTCTCGGATGACATGGCTTTACATGATGAAAAACAAAGGCGAAGCGTTGAAGTGTTTTCAGGACTTCCATAGAAGTGTCAGAAATGTGTATGAGGCCAAGATCCGTGTCTTGAGAACGGATAATGGGACAGAGTATGTAAACAAGGAGTTTGCATCTTATCTATCTGAGAGTGGGATAACTCATCAAACCACTTGTCCCAACACCCCTCAACAGAACGGAGTTGCTGAGAGGAAAAATAGACACTTGTTGGAGGTAACTAGGTCACTCATGCTCACCATGAATGTACCTAAGATATTGTGGAGTGAAGCAGTGATGACAGCTACCTATCTCATCAACAGGATGCCTTCGCGGATCCTTGGTATGAAGTCTCCATGTGAGATTCTTATGGGAAAGAACACTTTTGTAGTTCCACCAAAAGTGTTTGGATGCACATGCTTTGTGAGGGATCATAAACCTTCTGTGGGGAAGCTGAATGCTCAGGCAATTAAATGCATATTTGTTGGGTATCCTTCAAATCAGAAAGGCTATAGGTGTTGGAGTCCCTCAGAAAGAAGGCTATTTGTGAGTATGGATGTGACGTTCAGGGAGACTGAGCCTTTTTATGGAGGACTGACAGATTCTACATCAGTATTTGATATTGGTGCCTCTCCAAACACAGGAGGAGCTGGTCGAGAGGGGGAGACTGATGACAGGAGGGTAGTGGTTGGACTTATACCGTGTCCTGTTAGGCCTACTGGTACTGGTCCTGATAGCAGGGAGGAGGAAAGGACCTTGGTGGAAGAGGAGAAAGACAGGTTGTACGGCAGGAAATATAGCAGGAGACAGAAGGATAGTCATGGCGATGGAGAACAACATGAAGACATCTTCCCCACTGAAGAACCACTAGCTCCACAGCCACATGTCGAGATTGATCAGTCTATCACGCCTGCTCGAGTCCCGACTTCCTTACTGCCTTCCTATCACGGATGGTAACCTTTCTTTGCCTTCCTCTAGTTTAGATCTTCAACTTGCATCTCGTAGGGAGCCTCGTATCAATGCCGACAGGCCTCCTGTACGGTATGGATATGAGACTGATATTGCTAATCATGTCTCCTATGCGTCTCTTACACCTGCATATAGGGCTATCATTGCATCCTTACAGTCTATCCCTATACCAAGTGATTGGCGAGTGGCAAAAAGTAACATCCCCAGTGGAAGAAAGCAATGCTCGAAGAACTTGAGGCACTGGAGAAGAACAAGACATGGAGACTTGTCTCACTTCCAGCAGGGAAGAAAGCTGTGGGCTGCAAGTGGGTATTCACAATAAAGCAAACTGCAGAAGGGAATGTGGACAGGTACAAGGCGAGGCTGGTTGCCAAGGGCTACAGTCAGACTTATGGGATTGATTATGATGAGACATTTGCCCCAGTGGCAAAGATGAGTACTGTGAGAGTACTGATATCCTGTGCAGCGAATTTTGGATGGAAATTGCATCAGTTGGATGTAAAAAATGCCTTCTTACATGGAGACTTACAGGAGGAGGTATACATGGAGATTCCACCTGGCTTTAGTACACAACAGACGATGGGAAAGGTGTGTAGACTGGACAAGTCTTTGTATGGGCTGAAGCAATCTCCAAGGGCATGGTTTGACAGATTCAGGCGTGCAGTCATCACTATGGGCTACAAGCAGAGTAATGGTGATCATATTGTATTCTATAGACATTCAGGACAGCAGATTACTCTTTTGGCTGTATATGTGGAAGATATTATTATCACTGGAGATGATGAAGAGGGAATCTCTCACTTGAAGGTAAGGTTGGCAAGAGAATTTGAGGTCAAGGACCTTGGATAGTTGGGGTATTTCCTTGGACTGGAGATTGCCAGGTCCAGGAAGGGTATAGTTCTCTCACAGAGGAAGTATGCCCTGGATTTACTGGCTGAGACTGGTATGTTGGGGTGTCGTCCAGCAGTTACTCCTATTGATCAGAATCATAGGTTGCATTCACAATCAGGGGAGCCAGTAGACAAAGAAAGGTACCAGAGACTTGTTGGACGCCTTATCTACTTGTGCCATACCAGATCTGACATTGCCTATGCTATCAGTGTGGTAAGTAGATACATGCATGATCCTAGGACTGGACATATGGATGCAGTCTTCAGGATACTGAGGTATCTGAAGAATAGTCCAGGAAAAGGCATATTATTTGGTAGTCATGGTCACATCAATGTGACAGGCTACTGTGATGCGGATTGGGCCAGTTGCCTAGATGATAGGAGATCGACCTCGGGCTACTGTGTGTTTGTTGGGGGCAACTTGGTCTCTTGGCGCAGCAAGAAGCAGGATTTGGTGGCTCATTCCACTGCAGAGGCAGAGTATCGTGCTATGGTGCTTAGTACCTGTGAGATGATCTGGTTGAGATCACTCCTACATGAGCTACGCCTGCTGAGAGAAGGACCATTGCGGTTGTTGTGTGATAACAAGTCTGCAATTAATATTGCCAACAACCCAGTGCAACATGATAGAACGAAGCACATAGAGATTGACATGTTCTTCATTAAAGAGAGACTGGACAAGAAACAGTTGGAGATCTCCTATATTACCTCTGGACAGCAACTAGCAGATTGCCTTACAAAGGGGTTGAACTCTAAAGGAGTAGAGGATGTTTGTAACAAGATGGGCATGATAAATATCTTTTGCTCATCTTGAGGGGGAGTATTGAGTGTTATTGTATTGGGTGTGTGTGTAAAGAAAAGTAAGGGATAATATAAATAGGAAGGGTTAGCTCATTTGGGGGCTAATCACTATTTTCCCAAAAGTCTTCACTTCCCTTCCGCATCATGAAGAATTAATAGAACAACAATAAAGGAGTTAAAGAAAAAGAAGAAAAAAAAGATCTATGACTTTAAGGAGGACCCATCCTTTAGTAGAGCCGAATGCAGGAGAAGGATCAATGAGCTTAGTCCCAAAAGTAGCTAGATAAGAAGTATAGGTCTTCAACATTGGTGATTCCTGCTTAGGTGTTAGTTTTATGATACCTGTCAAGGGTTATGTATGCTTATTACTAGTTATGCATTTTTAACTCTGTTAGGATATAGTGTACTCCCTTGCAACTTTCATTGGACTTCTTGATGTTTTCATTTTTTTTCCTTCTCAACTTTCATTCTTGCTATTGATTTATTCCCTTTCCCTGTTAAAATGTCCCTTCTTCTCCTTTTATTGGTGTTGTTTTTCCGTTTGTCCAAGTATGTTATCTTATTTGCCAACGAGTCTTGTAGAACCATGCCAAGCCCTTCCCCTTAACCCAATTTCCTTGTGTAATAATTCAGCTTTTGTCCTGAGGGTTCATGATATGTTGGCAGTGACTGTAAGAATTTTTGTGGAATCATTTGTGGAGCTTTACGGTCCATACCTAATACCACTTTGATGGGACAAGGCTTGATAACGACGACGATGATGCATGTGGTAGGCAGAATGTTCTATATTTTAGGTACTCAAACTAAAATAATTGGAAATAGTATACTCAAATTTTAGTACATTTCCTCAAAAATGTGATCATATTTGGTCCACAAATTGATTGTTATAATTATACAAATAATCTATTAGATAAATTTTAATTTGAATAATATGGAAACTACGGTATGACTACAATTGTGAGCTACTACTGCATGCTCCGCTTGAAAAGCATGTTAGTGAGTTTTAACAAGGAATAAATGAGACTAAGGACATAGTTACAATATTAAGTACTGTAGATTTTGGGAAAATAGTGATTAGTCCTACAAGATGGCTAACCCCTCATATATATATTATCCCTTACTTTACTTTACACACACACCCAATACACTAACTCACAAAAATCCCCCTCAAGATGAGCAAAAGATATTTATCATGCACATCTTGTTACAAGCATCATCTACTCCTTTAGAGTTCAATCCCTTTGTAAGACAATCAGCTAGTTGTTGTCCAGAAGTAATGTAGGAGATCTCCAACTGTTTCTTGTCCAGTCTCTCTTTAATGAAGAACCTGTCAATCTCTATGTGCTTCGTTCTATCATGTTGCACTGGGTTGTTGGCAATATTAATTGCAGACTTGTTATCACACAACAACCGCAATGGTCCTTCTCTCAGCAGGCGTAGCTCATGTAGGAGTGATCTCAACCAGATCATCTCACAGGTACTATGCACCATAGCACGATACTCTGCCTCTGCAGTGGAACGAGCCACCAAATCCTGCTTCTTGCTGCGCCAAGAGACCAAGTTGCCCCCAACAAACACACAGTAGCCCGAGGTCGATCTCCTATCATCTAGGCAACTGGCCCAATCCGCATCACAGTAGCCTGTCACATTCATGTGACCATGACTACCAAATAGTATGCCTTTTCCTGGACTATTCTTCAGATACCTCAGTATCCTGAAGACTGCCTCCATATGTCCAGTCCTAGGATCATGCATGTATCTACTTACCACACTGATAGCATAGGCAATGTCAGATCTGGTATGGCATAAGTAGATAAGGCGTCCAACAAGTCTCTGGTACCTTTCTTTGTCTACTGGCTCCCCTGATTGTGAATGCAACCTATGATTCTGATCAATAGGAGTGACTGCTGGACGACATCCTAACATACCAGCCTCAGCCAGTAAATCCAGGGCATACTTCCTCTGTGAGAGAACTATACCCTTCCTGGACCTGGCAATCTCCAGTCCAAGGAAATACCCCAACTGTCCAAGGTCCTTGACCTCAAACTCTCTCGCCAGCCTCACCTTCAAGTGAGAGAGTCCCTCATCATCATCTCCAGTGATAATAATATCATCAACATACACAGCCAAAAGAGTAATCCGCTGTCCTGAATGTCTATAGAATACAGTATGATCACCATTACTCTGCTTGTAGCCCATAGTGATGACTGCACGCCTGAATCTGTCGAACCATGCCCTTGGAGATTGCTTCAACCCATACAAAGACTTGTCCAGTCTGCACACCTTTCCCATCGTCTGTTGTGTGCTAAAGCCAGGTGGAACCTCCATGTATACCTCCTCCTGTAAGTCTCCATGCAAGAAGGCATTTTTTACATCCAACTGATGCAATTTCCATCCAAAATTCGCTGCACAAGATATCAGTACTCTCACAGTACTCATCTTTGCCACTGGGGCAAATGTCTCATCATAATCAATCCCATAAGTCTGACTGTAGCCCTTGGCAACCAGCCTCGCCTTGTACCTGTCCACCTTTCCTTCTGAAGTTTGCTTTATTGTGAAGACCCACTTGCAGCCCACAGCTTTCTTCCCTGCTGGAAGTGAGACAAGTCTCCATGTCTTGTTCTTCTCCAGTGCCTCAAGTTCTTCGAGCATTGCTTTCTTCCACTGGGGATGTTGCTTTGCCACTCGCCAATCACTTGGTATAGGGATAGACTGTAAGGATGCAATGATAGCCCTATATGCAGGAGTAAGAGAGGCATAGGAGACATGATTAGCAATATCAGTCTCATATCCATACCGTACAGGAGGCCTGCCGGCATTGATACGAGGCTCCCTACGAGATGCAAGTGGAAGATCTAGACTAGAGGAAGGCAAAGAAAGGTTACCATCCGTGATAGGAGAGGAAGGCAGTAAGGAAGTCGGGACTCGAGCAGGCGTGATAGACTGATCAATCTCGACATGTGGCTGTGGAGCTAGTGGTTCTTCAGTGGGGGGTTCTCCATCGCCATGACTATCCTTCTGTCTCCTGCTATATTTCCTGCCAGTCTCATATCCATACCGTACAGGAGGCCTGCCGGCATTGATACGAGGCTCCCTACGAGATGCAAGTGGAAGATCTAGACTAGAGGAAGGCAAAGAAAGGTTACCATCCGTGATAGGAGAGGAAGGTAGTAAGGAAGTCGGGACTCGAGCAGGCGTGATAGACTGATCAATCTCGACATGTGGCTGTGGAGCTAGTGGTTCTTCAGTGGGGGGGGGGTTCTCCATCGCCATGACTATCCTTCTGTCTCCTGCTATATTTCCTGCCGTACAACCTGTCTTCCTCCTCTTCCACCAGGGTCCTTTCTTCCTCCCTGCTATCAGGACCAGTACCAGTAGGCCCGACGGGACACGGTATAAGTCCAACCACTACCCTCCTGTCATCAGTCTCCCCCTCTCGACCAGCTCCTCCTGTGTTTGGAGAGGCACCAATATCAAATACTGATGTAGAATCTGTCAGCCCTCCATAAAAAGGCTCAGTCTCCCTGAACGTCACATCCATACTCACAAACAACCTTCTTTCTGCGGGACTCCAACACCTATAGCCTTTCTGATTTGAAGGATACCCAACAAATATGCATTTAATTGCCTGAGCATCCAATTTCCCCACAGAAGGTCTATGGTCCCTCACAAAGCATGTGCATCCAAACACTTTTGGTGGAACTACAAAAGTGTTCTTTCCCATAAGAATCTCACATGGAGACTTCATACCAAGGATCCGTGAAGGCATCCTGTTGATAAGATAGGTGGCTGTCATCACTGCTTCACTCCACAATATCTTAGGTACATTCATGGTGAGCATGAGTGACCTAGTTACCTCCAACAAGTGTCTATTTTTCCTTTCAGCAACTCCGTTCTGTTGAGGGGTGTTGGGACAAGTGGTTTGATGAGTTATCCCACTCTCAGATAGGTAAGATGCAAACTCCCTGTTTACATACTCTGTCCCATTATCCGTTCTCAAGACACGGATCTTGGCCTCATACACATTTCTGACACTTCTATGGAAGTCCTGAAAACACTTCAACGCTTCGCCTTTGTTTTTCATCATGTAAAGCCATGTCATCCGAGAATGACAGTCTATGAAAGTGATAAACCACCTGAACCCACTTACTGAAGTCACTGGACAGGGCCCCCAAACATCTGAGTGAATAAGATGAAATCTCTCTACACTCCTCATCCCCACACTAGGATATGATGTCCTAGTGTGTTTCCCAAATTCACATGCATCACATTTCAAATTCATTTCATTCACTCTATTCAAAATATCGGGATACATTTTACTCAAAATATCAAAAGGCAGGTGTCCCAACTGACAATGTAACAAAAGTACATCACTTTCCTTCTCTCCACCAACGATAGCCAGTGCAGCATCCCCACTAGCTCTGTCAAGATACCACAGTCCATCACGCCTAACGCCAGTCCCAAACCTCCTCCCAGTCTTCCTTTCCTACAACACACAATGAGTAGAGTCAAAAGTAATGCTACAGTCGAGATCATCAACAATAGAGCCAACAGATAAGAGGTTGATTGGAAATGATGGGACGTGAAGGACTGAAGAGAGGCGTATGGAGGGAGTGCACTGAATAGTGTCAATCCCTCTAATGGGTTGGGATGTGCCATCAGCTGTCTGAACAGTTTCATGAATGTTATGTGGTCTATATGTGGAAAACTGTCTATATGCTCCTGACACATGGCTAGATGCACCTGAGTCAATAATCCACTCTATATGATCTCTACATGAAAGGGCTAATCGGTTACCTGATCCTGTGTGAGCGAAGTGGGCAAAGTTACCGAATGGCGAAGCAACATCCTTAGTCTGGTCTGCATGACTCTCCGAGCTCTCAGTAGTAGGCATGGACTGTCTCCGCTGCTCTAGATCAGAAGCCTCAGCTGGCGTAGCCTCAATCAGCACTGTCTCCTGTCGTCCATCAGCGGTAGCAAAGTTGGCCCGTGGGCCACCGCGACCTCGTCCACGGCCTCCACGGCCCCAACGACCTCCTCCTCTGCCTACTGTGCCACGTCCTCGTCCACTACCCTTCGGTGGGCAGTTAAAGCTCAGGTGCCCCTTCACCCCACAGGTGTAGCACTCTCGATCCTCGCTCACTGATGCCACTGCCGGTACAGCCAGTGCAGCCCGAGTGACCTGAGTACCCTCATCCTTCATAACTCTCAGTCTAGTCTCTTCCTGTGCCATTGCAGCTATGGCCTCCTCCAGAGAGGGGATGGAAGATAGGTGACACATACTCGCCCTCCTGACCTCAAAATCCCCATTCAGGTTCCTCAGAAAATGTGTCACACGCCTACGCTCCACCCACTTCCTGTGTATCGCAGCGCTCCTAGGATCAGGCAGATCAATAGGGTCATAGTGATCTAACTCTGACCAAAGCCTTTTCAACTCCGCAGAGTAGGCTAGAATAGTCATCTCCCCCTGCTTCAATGTATCGACCTTGCCCTGAACCTCCATCATGAGCATCACATTCCCTGCTCCAGAGTACATTTTCTCCACCATACTCCATATCCCCGCAGCACTCTCTATGGCCTCCACCATCCCAGCGATGGGTGGAACCATCGATGTCATCAACCAAGCAGCCACCAGTGAGTTGGTGGTGCTCCAGACTTTCCAATCATCACCATCCTTACCCACCGGTTCCTTACATGAACCCAAAACAACGCCTTCTAACCCCTTCGACTTCAGGATGAGAAGTACCCTCCTGGACCAACTGAGGTAATTCTTCGTCCCTTCCAATTTCACGTCATTGGGCATCAACTCCAGCTTCTGCACTGGTCGCGAAGGCATCGATCCGCTCGAGGATCCCAACTCCTTCGAAGCAAGTAGCTTCGTTATCTCCCCAATGAAGGCCTTCATGTCAGCTGAGGTGAGATTGTCTCCCATCTCTCCAGATCCGCAGATCTCTCCCTTCTCCCTCCTTAGATCCGCAGATCTATTTCTTTTCTTCCTCTTCTAGGTCATAGCCTAACCGTAAATCTATGAAGTCCTTTTCATGACCCTACCATAGATCTAGGGTTAGGGTTTTCTTCTTGGGGTTCTCTTTTGGGGAAAAGGGGCAGCGGAGAAGCAGTAGCGGCAGCACGTGAGTGGATCAGCGGTAGGCGCGCGCGGATCAGCAGCTGCACGCGGCGGTAGCGCGCGCAGGCGACCGCTGCGCTGGCGGCGGCCGGCTACTCGCAGCTGGAAGCGGCGCTGGCGGCGGCCGGCTACCCGCAGCGGAGAGATCGGGGGGGCGCTAGTCGACGCGGCGAAGAGAAGATCGGGGGGCGCGCCCGCAGCGGAGAGGAGATCGGGGGGCTACCCTGCTGTCGACGCCAGAAGAGGAGATCGGCTACCCTGCTGTCGACGCCAGAAGAGGAGATCGGGGGGCGACGCAGCGAAGGAGGGCGGCGGTCGCGTGCGAGGAGCTGGGGGCGGCCGGTTAGGGTTTGTTTGTTTTAGGGTTTTGTGTTTTGCTCTGATACCATGTAGATTTTGGGAAAATAGTGATTAGCCCTACAAGATGGCTAACCCCTCATATATATATTATCCCTTACTTTACTTTACACACACACCCAATACACTAACTCACAATAAGTACTTTTTATCTTTTTGGTGTGAATACTTGATTCCATTAGTCAAATCACAACCATTAACGGTTTACATTATAATTGTAAGATTATTATTGTTATCTTTCTTCCCTTTCTTAAGACGAAGGTCATAGCCTGGTCAAGAATACTGGCCTCCTATGACCGACCCCCACCATTTAAAATTAAACTAAGCTTTTGCGGCCAATCAGCATTAGTTAATAATACATAATGTATCCCATCTATTGAACTATTAGGATCAATAGGGTTCCCAGTTTTCATATTGCTCTCATCAAGTATTTTCTAGTATTGTGCTTAATCATATTGACCTCACTGTCTTGAAGTAGTTGCAACCTCATGAACAAACTCAAAAATCCAATCCTCTGCGAACAGCTCAAGTATATGTCCTCCTTTTCACAACTCCACTTCTACAGTATTCTGTAATTCTCATGAGTGATTGACTTGTCGCCTGTTATTTTGAGAGCTAATATTACTGATGTGCCCTTTTTAATAAAATTGATATCTCCCTTTGGAAATTAATGTCTCTCAAAAACTCTCATTTTACAATAACATTTAATGTAATATCAATCTTTTATTGCAGGTTTCTTGTGCAGTATTATGTTTTCTTGTATATGCGCATTTTCACATGCGGCAACTCCCAAAGTGTCTAGCTTCTCTAACCATTCAAACCCTCACTTAAAACAAAAGATCACTTAAATACAATTTAAATACAAATATAGAAACTAGACACACAAAACAATTGATGTTAGTGTGACATGACAATTATAAATAATTGTTAACAGAATCATAGCTTCTTGTCCAATAGTTCTTTATATTATAAGAAGCTAAAGTATTTGTTAGTATTTTGGAAAACAGGCTCAAAGGGAAACTATGAAGTGTCCAAAGACCAACGTATCTTTCAATCCACAACAAATGATACCCAGTAACAATAATCATGGGCATATATACTCACATTGCACATCAAGGCACTCATGCCAGGGTTTGTCATATCTCACCCGCTGAATTCGTGGGAATCTCAAACTATATGGTGCAGCAAATACCTAAAACGTAAACCAAATAAAAAGGGCATTAATAAGCATACAAAAAGAATAAAATCATACAAAAAGAATAATAACAAACAGGCATTCTGATGTAAGCAAGCAAACACAGAAAGAAACAGACTGGATTAATTCCAGAAATTAAAATCTCATACCCCGGATTTTATCGTTCGGATATCACTTTTTATAGAAAATATCACTGATCTGCAGCAACAGATTTGTTGGTACCCTGACTATTTTCTTAATGAATATGGAAAACATTAAAGATAAGCTTTTAACTTATCAGGACTGTCTATCCAAATATCTGGCCTCTCCTTTGAATGATTTGTTACTTCATAAAATCGTGGGACATTCTTTGGGTATTCATTCTTCCTGAAGATGGCCAGATAAATAAAAACATCAGTAAATATTAGAATCAGACACTTCAGAAAAAGAAATATAAAGACATGGACGATGAAACATCGCATGCATTTATGTGCATAAGACTGCTTATGAAAGTTACTGGCTACAGAATCATCTCCAAAACTCAATCCAACTGGACATGTAATCAACACACTACTGATGCAAGACAATCCTGCATTGAGAGCTTTATTTTCATTGGAGCTGAAACGATCGTCTCTTTTAAAAAAACCAGCATGACCGCCAAAGTTTTTTTTTTTTTGGTATTTTGGATAGATTTTTAATAATTGCACATGTTGTTCACATAGATCCACAAGGCTTCCAAAACTTTCCTTAGTATCTTCTTTTATTTATTTTTTATTTTATTTTAGCACATGAGGTGCACATAGCTTAGGCTATAGTAACCACTGTATGAGAATTTTAGAGATCAGAGAATAAGAATGATGCAATGAAACCCGAAGTTTTAATTGAAACCTCCCTTCATAAGATATACTTGTAAGTTGATGAGTGAGTCAACAGGATGTGAGGCCCAATCAAAATCTCTTCAATGTTATTTTGATGACTGAGTCACCAGGATGTGAGGCCCAATCAAAATCTCTTCAATGTTATTTTGATGAGATCGCATTTAATGGCAATTTGGCAATTTTGGGCTTTAGAGACATTTTCGCAATTTCTGTAATTATGGGAAAAATCAGCCATTATAATTAGATGGCGGCTAGGATTAGGGGGATCATATTGAATTTTGTGTGAGAGCTCATATGAGGTTGATTAGATCCTTCTTTTGTGGAGTGCACCATCATCACAAATTGGTGGCTTAGGAGAGCGGTCCACTTCTCGAATGTGGCCAATCATCCTTGCATCCCTTTGAAATTCAATAAAAATCAGATCTTTACTTTTCAAAATCCTAATTTTCCATCATAAATCCTAGAAAGTCCGATCAAATTCGAATCAGATCGATATATTGATGGCAGCGACGAGAAAGACAGAAGCTTTGTAAGAGAAATTTGATGGAAAAGTGCGAGAATTGAAGAAATCGATGGAGAAGATAAGAAAGTCAGTGGCCTCTATCGAATCAGGGCGAAGGCATCGATCGAAGCCATGTTGAAGCCGATGGAGACGAGAATATATATGAAGACAGAGACTTTTATGCAAACCATAACGCAACACTTCTCTCAACGATTCTTTAATTCAAAAGAGGCAAAGAATTTAGATGTAGGCAATGGTGAAGACTAAAACCCAGATCTAAAGCAAAAGACAATCTTTTGCGAAAGGAAAGGAGAAAGAATGAAGAATTTGTGAAAGAACTTCTATCAAATATAGATTTGAAGTCTGATGATGCCGCGGAAGAACTCACAGGGGGGGCGACCTCCTGTACCACCATCAGGGACACCACGGCCCCAGGGCAGGCCGCTTAGGTGTCGACGGCCTTAAGGGTTAGAGAAATTTATTGCTATAGGGATGTGAGGGTGACTAGGTTTGTCTGTTATCAATTATCACCGCCTTCCAGCAATAAAGTTAGGTTTTATTGATTGACTTTCAACGGATACATGATAGTGATTGCATGGTTGAGCACCCTAAAGGTAATATGAATGTTGATAGTTGCATATTGTACCATCGGGCCTGAGTTTATTTTTATGCTAGCATTATAACATAGCACTTGACACAGTACAAAGATCTAGAGTACATTGATTGCTTACATGTCTATTCATACTGCTTAGACTATTGATTCTACCGTACATTATTTATCATCATATCTAGTAGCTTATTAATATCCATTCGTAATCCTTGTATTTTGTAAACTGTACTGTTAGGCGTTTACATCGTGTTAAATTGATCATGCTTTTAGAATTAATTCTTTAAATTAATGTCCAATTAAATTATTGTTTACGATCTTACATGAGTGTCCTTACTAACAGATATTGTATGTTATGTTTGACAATGTCTATCAGGTTCAAAGAGTGAGTAAACTGACAACCCTGCAGGATATCGTTAACGGAAAGGACTTTGCTGAAAAGTAACCATAGGAAATTATTTTCTATTTCATTTCCCTTATGTTTTGATGACATGTTATGTATGGGCTTTGGGATGTATTGACCGAACGGCCTCTTTATTTCCTTGTATCTCTAAAACTTTCTATTGGGTTATAATAATTGTTTACTATCATGTTTAGCACTTCCGGTTTACTGACTGTAATAGTTAGTTATTATATCTGTGTCGTCGTTACATATCCTGCATATGTACCTGTCTCGTTATCGATATATTACGATTATTGTAGTCATCTCAAAAGGAAAAAAACTGATGAACTCTCTTGTCCCGTCTAGTTACCCAGCACCCGAGGAAGCGGGACATGACAATTAAGCCCATATATTCTCATGTATGGTGTGCTCCATTTTTTTCCATATTTATCATGATATATGTGTGAGTTAAATGACTGAATGGATGTAGTATTGTACCTTGGTTTATGGCAGATAAGGAATCTGCTATCAGATTCCTTAAATCATATATTCCTCTATTCAACCATACATAGTTTCCTTTTATGTATATTATCAAGAAACACCATATTTTCATGACCCAAATATCTAAGTTAAAATTTTCCATGTTCGCAATTAAATGTCACTATATTTTTTGAAAATCTCTTTGTGAAGTTGCTGCTGGCTACTATGCGATCGAGGCGTCGACTAGTCGCGACTAGTCGAGAGTCGGTGGATGACCGACTTGAAATTTTTCAAAAGTCGGTAGGTGAGTCGGACACCGACTAGGCGTCGACTTGGTCTGACTTTTTGACCGATTTGGTCCGATTTTTGGTCAGACTTGGTCCGACTTAGGCATACGTCTACAATCAAAATACAAGAGGGAAAATTGTTTGTCTCCCGTTCCAACTTCGTGGTAATCAAAACATTCACAGTGGATCGAGTTGAATTCCAAGAGGAAGCCAAGAAGGCCTTGAAACTCTCCCCACCAAGAGATTTCAGCAGATGACCATCAGTAATGAACTCTAGAAAATGTTCACTCTAAAACTACGACTGGCCACATCCGTTTCCATGTAGAGATCTCATTCTTGGCGTATAGTTTCCTGATTCTGTCATGAATTCAACTGTCTCATTGCCTGCTTCCCTATGATCCTTTCGACTGATGGTTATTCGCTTCAATCGCGAACCAGGTGTATACTGATTGAACTCTAATATGACAGTATCTGCAATAATATGCAGGAAAAAGATTAAAAAAATTTTGAATTTTCAAAGAATTTATCTAAGCTGGAAAATTATATGCAGTACATACCTAAAAAAGAAGCAACATCTGTTACATGAAATAAAATATGTTAACATCTGGGTGCGACTAGTCGTCGACTAGTCGCCGACTCGTTCGACTAGTCATGAGTCGGTACTTGGCCGACTCGTTGCCGACTCACCGACTTAACTGCATAGGCTGGATATGACCTTTCATTCTTTCACCTAGACTAGTCCACCAATGTCAAATACTCAACTTGTATGTTATGATGACTTATAGACAATGAACAGATAACAATAATGGGTTCAAATAAACAAGAGGAATTTATTGCAAAATAAGATTTCCTGTATCAGAGAAGATTTAGAAATTAAGTTCGTTGTAGTTGAAATTAAAGATTTTCAAAGATTGTAGTTTATGGAATCTTGTACCATAAAAAATAATTAGTAAAAATAAAAAATAATTTGAAATTTGGAATAAAAGCCTATACGGTGTACCAAAGAATGGCTTATGTGGACTAGGTGGGAGGGGACATTTTGGTCTGAGATATTTATTGATTCTAATATCTATAAGTTGGTCCAAACTACTGAGCCAACTGAACCTTTCCTATTTTGTCCTGCATCCGAAAGACCCGGTCCACCAGAGATGCCCGGGATCTTCCATTGATTATAATACATTATAAGTTGGCACAAATAACTAAGCTCAACCTTTCCCATCTTGGTCACCTTCCCGACAGGCAAAAAGGCCCAATCCACAAGATAAACCTTAGATTCTAATTAATCTTCTAATCAGTACATCAGTGTTACAATAGTTTTACAATAGTTAAGTATACTCGGTCAACTTAAATAGTTGATTTCTACTAAAAAAGATACTTTGTTTTATGTTTAGATGTTTTATGGTATAAGCAACCTTAACTACTGGGTTTTGAATATCTCTAATTTCTGATTCAATGAGCTTTATCACTAATTCTTCTCCAATATTCTCCGTTGGGAAGAAAATCTTTGCATCTATTTGAACTCATATTATTTTTGTCAATGTGCCATCACAACCAACAAGATTATAAATACAACAGCTATAGACGAGTTGAAATAAGATAAAGAAAGTCTAACAACAATACCATAAGAATCTCCCACAAAGCCATGGTGAAAGTTCAATTATGAGACACGTTTTAACCAAAATAATTGGGACATGAAAAGCTATGTGGAATATATCTAAAAAGCAACTATTAATTGTTGACTCTGTGGAACCAAAATCGAAAAATATATATCAGTACACATTCCAAATAATCAATGAACCATAGAGAATATGTCCCTTCAATCACACAACTTTATGGTAACACACCCACCCGCCATATACAAGCATGAGGAATAGAGTGCTTAAGTATGGAGAGACAAGGACCGGGCAAGAAAGTTATGTAGTGTGCATTATATTTTATTCAAATTACAAATATTTCTGTTATATTATTTTTATTTTAGTGAGAAGGTCATATCACAAGAAATGACATGTATTCAATCACTTCATTCTAATCACCTCCAAATATACCACATTTATCTTCCGAATCGGTGCTCTTGTTTGTTACTCTTCTTCTCATTTTCATTTTTTCATTTATATCAACCAGAACATCCCCTCTGATGTCCTTTTGTCACTTTTTTTACTTTTGCCAAATATCTAAACTGTAAACATTCTAAATTTAAGCCTAATTTGGCAATGTCTTTAGTTTCATAAACAGTCTTTAGTTTCCTAAACATGAGGTTTTGAAGTCAAACACCATAAATTGAAACTATATGCCATTCAGCAACAATTTTAGAATTAGCAAAACTTAGTTATTGTGCCAAAAGATGTGATGAGTAACACTTTTGGAAGTTGGAAACAAAGGCTTCTAAAACTCTATTCTAATTAAAGTTTGAAAACTCCCAATGGATGCAAGTGGAGCCCCTGCATGGCAAACTCGGCTGTCAATCTAGTCTAAAAGCCGAGACCATAACTCTGTTAGCAACCGTTTTGCCAAACTTTTATCAACCCTCAAAAATGTGTTTGGGAACAACTTTGTATTTGGTCAAACTTTAATAAAACCTCAAAATTGCGTTTTGCAACTATTTTGAAGTTCCTGAAATCTTGGCTTTAAATATGAATCTATCTATGAAACTCGGGTATTGTAACTTTAAATTGATCATATAAACTCCAAAATGAATAGAACTGCATTTGTATGCATACAAACCCCAGTTTCAAACTTAGATTAAACCATGGGTCAACAAACTTGGTGGTGAAAGTAGGTCTAAAGTTTGAAAGGATTAATCATTTGTCAGCCACTTAGGCCCGAATTGGCAATATGGATTAGTTTCCCAATCCATGATTTCACAAGGTTTCAAACCCAAATTTTAAATATTGAAACCATACTTCATTTGACAACCATTTCAGAGTTCCCCACAAGATGCATACCTTTTGAGAGTTCCTGAAGCCTTGGTTTCAACCATACTTCAACAGTCCAATTAGAGTTTTGGGAACTCCAAAATGAATGAAGCTGGAGTTTGTAACCCCAATTTCAAATTAATTTAGATGAAACATTAGTTTGGCAAACTTGTTGGTAGACCTAAGCAAGCTCTAGTAGAACCCTAAAAGAATTGTCTGGAAAAATAAATTTATCTCTGAAATCAGGGTTTGAAAACAGCCTCTCCAACTAGAGTTTCTGATATTTCAAACAATGAATAGAACAAACCCCAGTTGTTGGAACAAACCTGGCTAAAGATTTTTTAAAAAGTATACAGATGTGATATAAGCTATTATGTAAAAAATCAATATATGGTGCAACCCAAGTAATTGACATAATATATATAATGGAAAAGAATGAGAATGAAAGATATCACTTTGTAGAGCCGCATCCGGAGTACCTGAAGTAGGGCTTCAGTTTGTTAATGAGGGCATCAAGCTCCTCATCGGCGAGGCCAGTCCCCACTCGACAGAATGAAATAAATCTACATCAACAAATCACACAACATTATCGCTGCAATGTATAAGCCAGCTTATATATATATATGTAAAGCATCAACTACCAGTAACCATAGTAACCATTGTATAACATCTGTTTGTCGTTTAACTTGATACTGAAGAAATGTGAAGTACCAAAGGAAAATAATGAGAAATGGACAAAGAATGAGGATAAGGAATTCAAGAAGAAGATGGATAACTCCTACTCATAATAGAATATTCAGAATCTATTTGGACAATCTTGTTGCTCCCATTATCAACTTTGTCATAGGTTTGTTTTTTTGGATCAGGTAGTTATTTAACACAGTACCTAAGCATCAAGTTTCTCGCATTCCTAGGCTCCTAACTTGCAACTTCATGACAAACTGTGTAACACTCTGATTGACTCTGCATGTCCAAATGCAAGTATGCACAAGTTATGTGTACTCAGTTGGCCCTAACACACACAGGTGACAAAATAGCTTGACATTATGTTGAATTGGTTCTGACAGTTGTAAGGTGCTGATTCAACTTACTATTCTTCTAGTCAATAACTTAGCACCAACTGAGAAGCACTAAGTTGGCTAGATAAATAGATTAGTCATTGTTGACCAAACGGCTTACCCTATTAGGTCAAACTGATCCTATGTGATTTTAAGGCCTCTTAATAACCTCATGACAGTCCTAGTCAGAGAGAACTAATCTCATGCATAAAGGATACTTTCATGGATGTAGATAGAGCTATGAGAACAGAACAGGCTATAATGACCAAGCATCTGGTCATCTTGACAATTGTAAAGAATCGCGTTTCCTTTTTGGCCTACGACAAGAACATTCGCAAGGTATAAAAATTTCATCAAAGCAGTTCTGAAATCCAGCAGGGTCAGGCTGCTAAACATAACCCTATTCATAAGACAAATCGTGGCATACCGTCCCTATACAAGAGACATCCATGCACCAAGACATCGTGGCATACCCTCCCTATACAAGAGACATCCATGCACCAAACAATTCAACTTCTAGGATGTTCTAGCAAAAGCTGTCAGCAGAATATAGATCTTAAAGATGCTTAAAACAGTAAAAAATAGCAGCAAAATTCAAATATTGCGATGATCATGATTGCTGCCTAGGAACTTAATGAGCCATCAGAAAACAATCTAACCAAGTTTATGATATTATATGGTATAGTTTGCTCTTTGGGTGTTGGTTTACACTTCGAAGATAAATCAATGACTAACAAAGCAATCACAACTACTGACACATAAAATATGATGGTTTGCATGAGCAGTCCCATGTGTTTTAACAGAAAGGGAGGTTAAAACAAGGAAGGTTACCTACAACTTCAATTGACAATTCCTACAGAGTTGAAAATTTTTAGAATAATATACTAGTATTGGGAAAGATTAAGAACATAATTACCTTTTAGGGTAACTGCTGGAGTCCGAACGATCCGCAAGTCCTACTAAAAATTGAGCTACCTGCAATTAGTGAGGGAACAGAAAGGAAACTAACCAGTAAAATGGAAGCACAATGGCAAGCCAAAGAATTTGGCATCAACTAGCCTGCTACTCAAATAACCCCTCAGCTCTAATGCAGACAAATAGGAGTCATCTTTAAGTATCAGTATGCCACATTTGGATGACTCAAAGAGGACACAGTGTGAGCTCTGGGTTAAACGTAGATTTGTAATTATACAATATTAACTAAAACAGGTAAGAAGCACAAATCCAACCTCTCCCCCACGACGTCCAGAGCCAAAATATCCTCCTATGAACAAACAGTATATCAGGGTCTGCTAACTCTCGTTGACTGATTTCTTCCACATAACATGAAAATAAAAGAAGATACAGACCTATAATAAGGACATCCAGATCAGCACCAGCATGTATGTAATCAGGTTTCAACTTCATCCATTTTACACTTCGATCACCAGGATCCCATTTGGAATCAAGGTCTTTTAATACAATCCCCTCATCTCTGAAACATGCATAATAAGTTAATAAAAAATAAAAAGATTTCCTTCAGTTCTACACAGAAAAACAAACAGAAACAAGTATCAATTTCTGTGTACTATTGTACATATGCCTGTAAAAAATTTAAGTCTTCATATAATGTATTTATTTTATTTTTAAATTCAAGGGTTTCTTCATAATCCCCCTTCTTATTTTCATATAACCAAAAAAACGTTGTATCATATACAACCTCAATTATATCATCAAGTTAATTAACAACGTAGTACAAATAGATTGGAATCACCCATAAATTGACTGAAAGACAACAATAAAAAGAATATAAAATAAGAATATTTCATTCAGTTCAGATTGTTTTTTAAATACTTATATATTTGAGGTTGCGGAAGACGGAAGGGGAAGAGGGAGGGGACTTATTACTTAGCTCAAGGCAAATTCGGATACACTTAAGCTACATTCGACATCATAATCAGAAAGCTCAAAAAAGATAACTTAGATTATGATACGATCTTTGTGGAAAATAAGAATAAAAAGGAAATTTTTATGGTGGAAAGGGAAAGTTGGGATTTTTATTGATTTAAAAGTGAAACTACAAAAGATAATGACCCCTTTACGAGAAGAGGCCGCTCTCCAAACTTTATATTCGAGATCAAAGCCTAAATCTTCCAATCTAGGATTCTATGGATGACTAGAGTAATCTCTCACAAATGATCAAGCATCATCCCCCAATATCCTAGCATGCTCTAAAAACACGTAAAAAATTACAGAATTTCCAGAAATTACAAGAAAATGACAAAAATTCTGTCCTGGTCAAGCGCGCGTCTCCTCATTCGCTTATAAGTGATGACTACATCATTACTCCCTCCAAAAGAGACACCTTGTCCTCAAGGTGGAAACCATGGAATTGCCGCCGAATAGCCTCGAAAGACTCCCAGGTAGCATCATAGTATGATAACCCGCACTAATGGATCAGCACCACCTTAGCTCATGCAGTCCCCTAACGGACCCCATTTGACCTCCACCAGCTCCAGTAGCACTTCCAGGTCGTCCGTCAAAGTAGGTGATAGTGTCGGAAAAAGAGTATAATCTCTAATCGCCTGGTGCAACTGTGACACATGGAAAAAGTGTGGATGATAGACGTCGTCGGTAACCTCAATCTGTATACCACCTTTCCAATCTTGCCTTCGATCGCATATGGTCCATAATAACGAGCCGCTAACTTCTCATTGTGTCGGTATGCCAGACTTCTGCCGATACGGCCTCAGCTTCAGGCAAACCTTGTCCCCAATAGCAAAATGTACATCTCTGTGGTGACCATCTACCTTGGACTTGTTGTGCCCGCGTCAAATGCCACTTTTGCTCCTCCAAAACCTTATCCCTCTCCTCAAGTTAATGCTCAACTTGGGACACCGGCGTCGAACTGCGGTTGTAGTGAGCTGTGGAGGTTCTCGCCCATATAGAATCTTGAAGGATATGGTATGCGCTGCAGAATGATAGAAAGTATTATACCAGTACCATGCCAATGCTAACCACTTGGCCAACTGCTTAGGTGGCTCCGATGCAAAGCAACGCAAGTACGTCTCAACACTCCTGTTGACGACTTGTCGTTAGTCTGTGGATGGTAAGCTGTACTTTTTTTGAAGGTCGTCCATATACCTTGAATAACTCTCTCCAGAATTGGCTCATAAACACAGCATCCATGTCAGAAACAATAGACGTTGGAAAACCATATAAGCGCAACATCTCCTTCATGAAAGCTGTCGTCATTGTCACCATCGTAGAAGGGTGTCGAAGAGCTATAAAATGACATACTTGCTAAGGCGATCCACCACAACAAGTAAGATAAGAAACCCCTCCGATCTCAGCACCCCTCGATATAGTCTATGGTGATCTCCTTCCAAGCCCTATAAAGAAGAGATGGTGGTTGTAGTACGACAAGTATTTGTGACACTGACAGGCGTCATAACTTGCCACCATTTGGGCGATGTCCATCCTTATCCCCATTTAATATAGCTATCTCGCCATCCTCTTATAAGTTTGCTGGACTGCAGAATGTCCTCCCACCATGCTGCCATAGAACTCCTAAAAAATCAACGGAAAACATGGTGATGTTTGGGGTAATACCACCTGCCCCTGGTACAATAATCTATGTCCATCCAAGGTGTATCTTGTGGCGCTCCGTCGAACCCTGCAATAACACAGCATGTATCTGGGCCAATCCCTCATCAGCCTCTATCTCCCTCCACAAGGGCTTCCAATCCAACACCGACACGGAGATAGCTACCTTCTGTATCACCTTCTCTCTGCGGGATAATGCATCTGCTGTCTTATTCTCAAAATCCCATCAGTACTGTATCTCAAAAGTGTATCCAATAAGTTTAGAAAGGCACCGTTGGTGCTCCTCCATGACTCCAATAAACACGTGAGACTTCTCTAAGCAATACGCATTATAAACTTCCTACCAAGTAAATAGGACTGTCACTTCTGTACTGCGAGCATGATCGCCTTCAATTCCTGTTCATACACCGATTTAAGTCGTGCTCGTGCCGTCAAGAACTGACTAAAATATGTCTAAAATATGTCACGGGCCTCTGATCCTACATCAACACAGCTCATAGGTTGTACCCTGAGGCATAAGTATCCACCACGAATGGCCTGATAAAGGCAGGCAGTGCGAGCACAGGCGCCATAGACATGGTCCGCTTTAGGGCCTCGAAAGCTCTGGTTGCTTCCTCTCCCTACTAAAAACTGTACTTCTTGAGCTGCTCGGTAAAAGGCCAGGCGACAGTGTTGTATCCTTTGACAAATTTTCGGTAGTACCCTGTTAGCCCCAAGAAACCCCCACAAAGCATGCGAGGTAATAGGATGTGGCCAGTTCAACATAGCAGCAATCTTCGACTTGTCCGTAGCCACCACTCCGTAGATACCACGTGGCCGAAGTACTCCACCTTCAGCTGCGCAAATAGACATTTCTTCCAATTAGCATACAACTAGTGGTATGCAGCTCCTGCAAAACTATCTCCAGATGTCCCACATACTCCTCCATAGAACTGTTATACACAAGGATGTCCTCGAAGAACACTATGACAAACCTCCACATGTAGGGCTGAAAATCCTTATTCATGAGGGCCTGAAATGTGGTTGTGGAATTGTCAAACCAAAAAGCATGACTAAGAACTCGTAGGTGTCTCTCATGCATCCTAAAGGCGGTCTTCGAAATATCAACATCACACAACCTAATTTGGTGATACCCCGATTTCAAATCTATCATCGAGAAAACGACTGCACTATGTAACGCATCCAACAGCACAGGATTGAAAACTTATATGACACTGTTTTCTTATTCAAAGCTCTATAATCGACACAAAACCGCTAATTGTCATCTTTCTTCTTCACTAACAGGACCGGACTAGAGAAAGGACTCATGCTGGACTGGATCATGTCGGTATATTACATCTCTCGTACCATCTTCTCGATCTCGTCCTTCTGCACCTGGAGGGTACCGATATGGTCTCACACTAATGAGAGAAACCCCCTCACATTGGACAATAGTGTGCTTGTTGTCCAGTGGGAGCAGAATGTTGAGTATTGATTCCCCTGATTTGGTTTTGATGATGAACAAACATAAATATTGGGTACTAATTCTCTTTGAGCGCAGCTATGAAGATCATCGCTAATTTACCTTGTAGATCTCAAGCGACGTCTCAAGATTTCTTTAGAGTGCGTAATCGATGTGCCTGAAGCTTCGTTGAAGCTCAAGGAGTATTTATGCAGTCGAGGGATTCAGAATCTTCATATAGAAGCTTTTGAAAACGGTTTGTAATGTTTATTTTCATTGTCTTCTAGAATGTTAAGCCTTGAGTAATACTTGCCTTAGTTATCCTCTTACATATCCTATCTTATCTCTAGGATCGCCTTAGAAGCCATTAGATTGTATATCTTATCGTATCGCGTCTATACATGGCTTTCTGTGCATCTTAGTTGGTTCAAGTAGAAGGACCAACCGACTAGATGACAATCTAATCGGTCTTCTTGAACCGACTAGTCTTACTTATGTATTTTAGCCTAGTTATTGTTGACCAATTAGTCGGTCCAAGAAGGTTCACCGATCGACTAGTTGTCAAACTAGTCGGTTGATGTTTCTTCTTAGACCGACTAGTTTATCCTCCTTATTTCGATATATTCTCTGTCAACCATCTAGTCGGTCCAAGAAAGTTTACCAACTGACTAGTTCTCAAACTAATCGGTCAGTGATCCTTCTTAGACCAATTTAGCTGCTTTAATTTTCCAGCCGTTGGAGAATTTATTTCCACGATTTTTCTTGATCTGTTTTGATTCTTTCCATATCTGTTTGACTCGTTTCTAACATGGAAATATTTCTAATATGAGATCAAAATTCAGATCTATTTGGGGTTAATTGTTTCTATCAATTTCCAAGGCTTTCTCTCTCAAAAATCTCTCTCTCTCTTTTGTGACCTAACTTCTCGAAAGAGATTTTCAGATCTTGACGTTGTGTGATAATTCTTTCGTTGAACTGAAACACGATCAAGATCTTCAACCTAGCCCTTTCCGACTGCTCATCCCGTTGGTACTAGGGTTTCGTGCTCACTTCCTTCTCATCTTCATTCCTTGCCCTAATTCGTAAGTATCTCAAGGCATAGAAATTTGTGGTGAGTTTTGTTTATTTCATTTAAACTATTTATTATAAGTTTATCTCTCGGGTTGTGAGAGAACTTTGTGATCCCGGTTTGTGGGAGTCACAATTCATTCTTTGTATTGTTCGATCTTGTAGTAGTTTCTACAAGAAGTTGTTTAGTGGAACCTTGAGTTAGTGAATTCTAACTCAAGTAGCCAGAATGGATCCGGGTGTCTGGGACATAGGATCACCGGGAACAAGTCGGGGAGACTTGGGTGGATCCGAACCCATTACATTGTGTGTTTACGTTGTGTTTTTCTTGTTGTTCTATTTTATTCCGCATAGTTGTTTGTGTTTGCACAATAATTAGGAATTAGACTCTTGATTATTTTAAAGTATTATTCACACCCCCTCTAGTACTTGTGCAGTAGCTACCAGGGCATTACATTTGATATCAGAGCCAAGTTCATAGCTATGACAAATAACGACAACAAGGCCGTACGACCACCACCCGACTACAGCTCCTACAAGAACCGTGAAGGAGCCTTTTCAGTAACCGAAGGACACTCCTCAATTAGGCCCCCTCACTTCAACGGTACCAACTATGGGTACTGGAAATGCCGGATGAAAACTTTCCTCCGGAGCGCATCACTTTGGAGAGCCACATTAACGGAGTATGTGGAGCCCACTGAAGAAGACTTCACAAAGTGGACTGGCGCGGAAGTCGCCGCGGAGGTGAACAATGCCAAGGCAATGAATGCCTTACAATGTGCACTGGAGCCTGAAGACTTCAACAAGATATGCACCTGTAAGAGTGCATATCAGATTTGGAACCAACTCATAATCTTACACGAAGGAACGAGCAAAGTAAAGCATTCTAAACTCACTGTTGCTAACAAAGAATTCGAGTTATTTCACATGGAACAGGGTGAAAGAATCAAGGAGTACTATGGTCGCTTCGTGGATATAATCAATGAGTTGGAAGCCCTTGGGAAGATCTATACCCAAGAAGAGAATGTCGCTAAGATCATTGACGGACTTCCTTCAAGTTGGGCAAAACGAACTTACGCTATCGAGGAAGGTAATGACATGTACAAATATACTGTTGTTCAACTAATGGGTATCTTGATGTCATATGAGGTACGAAAGGACAACAAGATCAAGATGCAGGACAAGATGAAGGCATTCTTGAAGCAAGAAGAGCCAAAGAAAAAGGCGATTGCTTTCAAGGCCGCTCATACCACTCCTACCGATAGTGAAGAATCGGAGATGAGTTGGACATGGAATCTTTGGCCCTCATGGCAAAAAAGTTCAACCGGTTCTTCCGAAAAGGTAATTTTAAGAACAAATCTAAAGTTAGTTCTACTAATGCCCCTGCTCCTTTGTGCTTCAAATGCAATAAGCCAGGACACATCAAGGTAGATTGTCCTCTCAACAAACAAAAGGAGAAGTGGAAGGTACCCAAGTTCGACAAGTCACGAAAGTACAAGGAGTACAAGAAAGGGCTTGTCGGCACATTCACCGATTCGGAAGGACTCCTCAAGTGGAGAGTCAGATGATGAACAAGTGGAGAAAGCACACATGTGCTTCATGGCAAGAGAGCAACATGATCAAGATACCGCTTCAGATGAAAGCGAGGATGAAGGTGAAGAGATAACTATGGATGACCTAAGATTAGCTAATGAACAAATTTGGTCTAAGTATTCTAAATTGGTAAATAGATATACTAAGATCAAAAATGAGTTAACTAGTCTTCAAACCACACCTAAGCCTATCATCACCAAGACCGACACCGTTGAAGCCTTGAGAACTGAGATTGTAAATCTCAAATCTCAACTTGAACATGTTAACCTTGAGGATTCGGATGAACACGAGATAGCCGATTTAATTTCTCGAAACTCAACCTTGAGTATTGAGAATGAGAATCTCAAATCCCGTGTTTGTGAACTCACAACACAAGTGTTCACTTTGGATACTACAATACTATCTCTCAATGAGAAATATGAGTCCACAATAGGCCGAATTGAGAAATTCAACAAAGGCAAGGATCAGTTGGATAATATTCTGAATGACTTACTTCCGGCCAATCATCGTATTGGTTTGGGGTATAAGAAGAAAAATTCATCCAAATCTTCCACCACCTTTGTAAGGCCATCCTTCGATGCCTCAACTAGTGGGAGTAAACACCCCATGGGTAGTTCATCTACCAATGGTACTTCCACTAAGTACACACCCCCCTTTGGAAAGAAACCCACTTTGGGTGGACCTCCAAAGAAGGGTCATGCATTTATGTACACAAATACTATGCCACGTAGGAACACACCTCCTACTCCACAAGTTCACACTTATGATGATTTCTATGCTCCACATCCACGAGTACGTGCACACCAAGTGAGACACACTCACGCACGTGTTCCCCCACATGCATATGTTCACTCACATCATTACTACATGAATGATTACCATTATGCACCTTATCATATGTTGCCACCACCACTTCATCATGTGCCTTATGCTTACCCACCTCATGCATACACTGGGCCACTTCCTCGTAGAACACATGCACCACGTAGAAATCAACAAAATATGCATGTTCCCAATAAGAAAAGGGTTCCCAAGACATTCACTATTTGAGACCCGAAGGACACAAGCATGCATGAAAAACAAACGTATATTAATTCTTATTTCATGAATGTTGTGCACAATGATGACTATGTTAGGAAGTCTAAGTCCAATTGGACTTGGCTTCCAAAGGTCTAATCTCTTAGGACCCAATGACCTTGGGTACCATGATACGATATTTTTATCTTCAGGTACTCAAGAAAAAGAAAAGGAGCAACAAATCAAAATTTGGCTCCAAGAATGGTTGGATACTTGATAGCGAGTGCTCAAAACACATGACTGGTAAAACTCAGTTGCTATCCAAAGTGGTAACTGTAATGCCCTACAAGCTACTGCACAAGTACTAGAGGGGGGTGAATAGTACTTTAAAAATAACAAGGAGTATAATTCCTAATTATCGTGCAAACAACTACCAAATCAATTTGCGGAAGCTTAAATCAAAGACAACAACAAAATTAACAACGCTAACAAACGATATTACTGGGTTCGGATCCACCCAAGTCTCCCCGACTTGTTCCCGGTGATCCTACGTCCCAACCACCCGGATCCCCTCCGGATACTTGAGTTAGAAACCCTAACTCAAGATTTCCACTATGAAATACTTGTGAAAAACCTCCACAAGTCAAATCATACACAAAGTAATTTGTGACTCCCACAACACGGGATCACAACCACACTCTCACAACCGAGAGTGAAACTTACAATATGAAATTGAAATGAAATAAGAAAACTTCTTACCGACAAAATACCTATGCCTTGAGTAATGCTTACGAATTAGGGCAAGGATGATTTTGAGGAAGAAGAAGTGGCACCAAACCCTAGCTCCAAGATGTAGATCAGCGATGGAGAGCTATGGGGATGTTGGTGACCTAGAATCAAGCACTTGGCTTGGAAGGCTTCACACTCAATGAATCTCTCTTTGGAAGTAAGTGTGATGAGAGATTATTGAATGGAATGAAAGAGCTTTGAATGAGCTTGGAATGATTTCTCTTGATCTCTAAACTTGCAATAATATCAGCCTTGACTGCAATGAATGCAGCCCAACAACTATTTATAGGATAGAGGAGAGAGAGAGAGAAAAACGTTTCAATTAAAGCTCCAACGGCTCTTTTCTGAACCCAACTAGTCGGTCAAAGAACAACCACCGACCGACTAATTCATCAACTAGTCGGTCGGTCAATTAACGTATACCGACTAATGAGTGAACAGAGAAAAGATCAAAGCACAGACATAAGGAACAAGTCGGTCCAAGAAAAGTAGTTGACCGACTAGTTTCACAACTAGTCGGTCGGTTACACAACTGAGACCGACTAACAGATAAAGCTGAAGTCTGAGCATAAATAGACTTAGTCGGTCCAAGAACAATTGTTGACTGACTAATTCACCAACTAGTCGGTCGCCAAATGAGCATAGACCGACTAACGATAAACAGTAAGTTAGGTGAAAAATTGGCATGTACAGTAAAAGTAAACTAGTCGGTCCAAGAAGGAAAGTTGACCGACTAGTTCATCAACTAGTCAGTCGATCAATGAACACAGACCGACTAATGATAAACAGTAGCTCAGGCTCAAATGTGCATGTACAGGGAAAGCTCAACTAGTCGGTCACAGAAGCATCACTGACCGACTAGTTCACAAACTAGTCGGTCGGTGAGTCAACTTAGACCGACTAACTGTAAACAGTAAAGAGCTTAGAATTAACTGACAGAAACTAGTCGGTCCAAGAAGCTTTGCCGACCGACTAGATCACCATCTAGTCGGTCAGTTCTTCTTCTTGAACCAACTAACATGCACAAGAAGTCGCGAATCGAAGCGCGAAGCTTCGGGAAGGATTGTATGGACTTCTACTAAGATCCTAGAGCTAAGATATGAGCGTTATGAAGATTTAAACCGTAAGACCTACTCAAGGCTTAACATTCTACGAAAGAAGCTTAAAGACTATAAATAAAACTTGACGATACCGTCTTCAATAGCTTCAATCGAATCTTCATGACTTCTAAAATGGTCCATAAGCTTCAACAAAGCTTTAGGCATACGATCACGTGCTTTGAGAAGTCTTGAGACGTCGTAATTGATATTCATATGAATTTGGCGACGATCTCCATAACTGCGCTCACAAAGTGTTAGTTCACGATATATTTATGTTTGTTCATCATCCAAAACCAAATCCAGGGAGTCCAATATCCAACACATTCATGCTGGCATTTGGGTCAGAAGCGGTTGTTCCCGTGGAGGTTGGAGAGGAAACTTGAGCACACTCGGCACCGGCGGCAATGTATTCCGCCTCGGTGGTTGAAAGTGATACGGAATTTTGCTTCTTGGAAAACCAAGAGACAAGGGAATTTCCTATAAAATGGCAAGTGCCACTAGTACTTTTCCTGTCGGATTTGCATCCCGCATAATCGGCATCACTATATGAGATTAGCTCATACGTGCTAGATTTTGGATAAAGTAATCTAAAATCAAGTGTATAACTTAGATAACGGAAAATACGTTTTACCGCTACTAAGTGAGACTCCTTAGGTTGAGACTGATAACGAGCACATACGCATACGACAAACATAATATCGGGCCTACTTGCGGTAAGATAAAGTAAACTACCTATCATACCTTGATATAGACGAATATCTACATCCTTACCGCCCGTATCCTTATCAAGATGCGTAGTCGTGCTCATTGGAGTCTTTTTCCCGGAGGCACTCTCCATTCCAAATCGCTTAAGCAACTCCACCGTATACTTCGTTTGGTGGATGAAGATTGCATCGTCCATTTGGCGAATTTGGAGACCTAAGAAATATTTGAGCTCACCCATGTGGCTCATCTCAAATTGTTCCTTCATCACATTAGAAAACTCTTCGCAAAGAGCAAAGTTAGTAGCACCGAAAATGATATCAACATATATTTGAACTAAAATTATATCATTATTCGAATGCTTAACAAAAAGTGTAGAATCGGCTTCTCCCATTTTAAAATTCAAATCCAAAAGAAAATTCTTTAGGCGATCATACCAAGCTCGAGGAGCTTGTCTCAAGCTGTAAAGCGCTTTCTTTAGTTTAAAAACATGAGTTGGAAATTTTTCATTAATAAAACCCGGAGGTTGAGAAACGTAAACTTCCTCAACGACATCTCCGTTTAAAAATGCACTTTTAACATCCATTTGAAATAATTTAAAATCCTTATGGCATGCAAAAGTCAATAATAATCTAATTGATTCTAATCTAGCTACCGGAGCGAAGGATTCTTCGAAATACATACCTTCCTCTTGACGGTAGCCTTGAGCAACTAACCGAACTTTGTTCCGGACGACGACTTGGTTTTCGTCGGTTTTGTTCTTGAAGATCCACTTTGTCCCTATGACGGTGTGGTTCTTCGATGGCAATGGAACAAGCTCCCAAACTTCATTCCTCTCGAATTGAATGAGTTCCTCCTCCATGGCTAAGATCCAAGCGCTATCTTCGCATGCTTCATTTACATTCTTTGGCTCTATCGAGGAGGCAAAGGCACAATGAGCGAAGTAGTTCACTTGCGATCTCGTCTTGACACTATCATGGATATTGCCAATGACTTGCTCATGAGGATGGTCACGAACGGTATGAAGCCGTTTGGGAATACCTTGGTCACTAGGAACATTCTCAACAACTTCATTAGATGGGTTAGTCTCAATAGAATCAATAGAATCATTAGAGTTAGAATTACCAATTGAATCACATAAGACATCCATAAAGTCATCATCATTAGTAATTCTAGTTGGAACAAATCCTTCATTAAATGACACATGAAGCGACTCCTCGATCGTTGAGGTTCGTTTGTTGAATATCCGGTAGGCTTTACTACGCGAAGAATATCCAACAAAAAATCCCCTCATCGGATCTTGGATCGAATTTGTCCAAACTACCATACGTGTTCTTAATAAAACATTTCGAACCAAAAACACGAAAATGTTTAACTTGAGGCAACCTACCAAACAACAATTCATAACAAGTTTGTTTAGTGCCGGGCCTCAAAAGTATTCTATTAAACACATAGCAAGCGGTGTGTACCGCTTCCGCCCAAAATTGATGGCCAAGTTGGCTATCATCAAGCATAGTGCGAGCACACTCCACTAGCGTCCTATTCTTTCTCTCAACAACACCATTTTGAGGAGGTGCGCGAGGGAAAGAGAAGGTGTGTAATACCAACTTCATCACAAAATGTCTCAAAAGACTCATTCTCAAATTCACCTCCATGATCACTACGAATAGTGACAATGGTGGTTCCTAAGAGATTTTGTACTTTCTTGACAAAAATTGTGAAGTTTTCAAAAGCTTCATTTTTATTACACAATGAAAATACCCAAGTAAACCTAGAAAAGTCATCAACGATGACAAGTTCATATCTAGCATTACCTAATGAAGCAACTCTAGTTGGCCCAAATAAATCTAGATGTAATAGCTCTAGAGGCCGCTTAGAAGAAATGCTTTTCTTAGGTTTAAATGAAGATTTAGGAAGCTTGCCTCGTGACACGAGTCATAAAAGCTTTTCTTTTGAAAGACAAGCTTAGGGAAGCCTCTAATAGAATTTAACTTGGAAAGCTTAAAAAGTGTTCCAAAGTTCACATGACCAAAACGTCGATACCATAAGTGTTGTTCACTTGTGTTGGCAATAAGACAGTGTTCATGTGATCTTGGAAGATCTAGGATATATATATCCTTATGGCGTGTGCCGGAAAACAATAATTCATTATTATCTTTTCTTAAAATATGGCACATTCCTTTCGCAAAGTTAACTTTGTAACCTTTGTCACAAAGTTGACTTATTGAAATAAGATTGTGGTTTAATCCTTTAACAAGGTAAACATCACATATAATGGGTTTAGAAGGATTACCCACTTTACCAACACCTATGATGGTTCCGCTCTCGTTGCCTCCAGACACGACGTGGTTTCCATTTGCAATGGGAACCACTCCGGAGAGCAATTGAGCGTCACCCGTCATGTGTTTTGAACACCCGCTATCGAGTATCCAATTCCCCTTGGAGCTAAATTTAAATTTGTTGCTCCTTTTCTTTTTCTTTTCCTTGAGTACCTAAAGATAGAAAATTTCATATCATGGTACCCAAGGTCATTGGGTCCAAAATATTAGACCTTTGGAAGCCAAGTCCAATTGGACTTAGACTTACCCACATAATTTCTACTATGCACAACATCCGAAAAATAAGCATTCATGTACACTTGTTTTTCATTCATGCTTGTGTCTTTTGGGCTCCAAATAGTGAAAATCTTGGGAGCCCTCATCCAATTGGGTGCATGCATGCGATGTTGGTTTCTACGTGATGCATGTCGTAGATAGGCATAAGGAACATGATGGAATGGTGCATGTGGATAATTATTCATATGATGTTGTGGGTGAACATATGCATGTGTGGGAACACGTGCGTGAGGGTGTCTCACATGGTGTGCACGTGCCCGTGAATGTGTTGCATAAAAATCATCATATGTGTGAGCCGGTGGAGTAGGACGTGTGTTCCTACGTGGCATGGTATTTGTGTACATATAAGCATGCCCCTTCTTTGGAGGTCCACCCAAAGTGGGTTTCTTTCCGAAAGAGGGTGTGGACGAGGTGAAAGCACCATTGGTAGAAGAACTACCAATAGAGTGTTTGCTACCACTCGTTGAGTCACCGGAAGTTGGTCTAACAAAAGTAGTGGCCGATTTGGATGAACATCCCATCGTATACCCCAAGCCAATGTGGTGATTGGCCGGAAGTAAGTCACTTAGGATTTTATCCAAATGGTCCTTACCCTTATTGAATTTATTAATTCGGCCTAATGTGTTCTCATATTTCTCGGTGAGAGAACGCATAAAAGTATCCAAGTTGGATACTTGCGATGTGAGCACATAAACACGAGATTTAAGATTCTCATTCTCAATACTCAAAGTCGAGTTTTGAGAAGTCAAATCCGCTATCTTGTGATCCTCCGGATCTTCAATGCTAACATGTTCAAGTTTAGATTTGAGATTAACAATCTTATTTCTTAACTCTTCAACAACGGTGTCGTTGTTGGTGATGACAGTCTTAGGCGAGGTTTGAATGCTAGCTAGGTCATCTTTTACCTTAGTGTATCTATTTACTAATTTAGTGTATTTAGACCATAATTGAGAATTAGCATTCCTAAGGTCATCCATAGTTACCTCATCGCCTTCGTCGTCACTATCATCAGAAGAGGAGGATCCTTGATCATGCTCCTCTCTTGCCATGAAGCACATGTGCGCTTGCTCCACTTGCTCATCGTCCGACTCTCCGCTTGAGGAATCCTCGGAGTCGGTGAATGTTGCTCCGACAAGTCCCTTTTTGTTCCCTTTCTTGTACTTCTTGGACTTATCGAATTTCGGCGCCTTCCACTTCTCCTTTTGCTTGTTGAGAGGACACTCCGCTTTCATGTGTCCTAGCTTATTGCACTTGAAACACAAAGGAGAGGAGGAGGCGTTAGAAGAACCAAATTTAGCTTTGTTCTTATAGTTACCTTTTCGGAAGAAACGGTTGAACTTCTTGGCCATAAGTGCCATGGACTCCAAGTCCAACTCGTTTTCCGAGTCGTCGTCATCGATTGATGTGGATGTGGATGGAGCGACCTTGAAAGCAATAGCCTTCTTCTTTGGCTCGTCTTGCTTTAGGTAGGACTTCATCTTTTCCTGCAATTTTAGCTTGTTATCCTTGCATACCTCGTATGACATTAAAGTACCCATTAGTTGAACTACGGTGTACTTATTCATGTCATTACCTTCCTCGATGGCGAAGGTACGCTTTTCCCAAGAAGAAGGAAGTCCTTCGATAAGCTTCGAACACTTCTCCTTTTGGGTGTAGGTTTTGCCGAGAGCCTCCAACTCGTTTATGATGTCGACGAAGCGAGCGTAATACTCCTTCATCTTCTCGCCATGTTGCATATGAAACATTTCGTAATCTTTGTTAACAACCACGAGTTTAGAGTCTCTTACCCTACTCGTTCCTTCATGTAGTATGAGGAGGGAGTTCCAAATTTGATATGCACTCTTACATGTGCATATCTTATTGAAGTCCTCGGGCTCCAATGCGCATTGCAAGGCGTTCATTGCCTTGGCATTGCTTACCTCCGCGGCGACCTCCGTGGTTGTCCATTTCTCAAAGTCTTCTTCGGCGGGCTCGATGTATTCCTTCATCGTGGTCCTCCATAGAGATGCACTCCGGAGGAAAGTTTTCATCCGGCATTTCCAGTACCCGTAGTTGGTACCGTTGAAGAATGGAGGCCTCGTTGAGGAATGTCCTTCCATCACCGAAGATGCTCCTTCACGGTTCCTGAAGGTGCTATAGTCGGAAGGTGGACGCACGGTCTTGTTGTCGTTGGCAGACATAGCTAAGTATCTGGCTCTGATACCAAATGTAATGCCCTACAAGCTACTGCACAAGTACTAAGGGGGGTGAATAGTACTTTAAAAATAACAATGAGTATAATTCTTAAATATCGTACAAACAACTACCAAATCAATTTGCGGAAGCTTAAATTGAAAACAACAACAAAATTAACAACGCTAACAAACGATATTACTGGGTTCGGATCCACCCAAGTCTCCCCGACTTGTTCCCGGTGATCCTACGTACCAACCACCAGGATCCCCTCCGGATACTTGAGTTAGAAACCCTAACTCAAGATTTCCACTATGAAATACTTGTGAAAAACCTCCACAAGTCAAATCATACACAAAGTAATTTGTGACTCCCACAACCCGGGATCACAACCACTCTCACAAACGAGAGTGAAACTTACAATATGAAATTGAAATGAAATAAGAAAACTTCTTACCGACAAAATACATATGCCTTGAGTAATGCTTACGAATTAGGGCAAAGATGATTTTGAGGAAGAAGAAGTGGCACCAAACCCTAGCTCCAAGATGTAGATCAGCGATGGAGAGCTATGGGGATGTTGGTGACCTAGAATCAAGCAATTGGCTTGGAAGGCTTCACACTCAATGAATCTCTCTTTGGAAGTAAGAGTGAGGAGAGATTATTGAATGGAATGAATGAGCTTTAAATGAGCTTGGAATGATTTCTCTTGATCTCTAAACTTGCAATAATATTAGCCTTGACTGCAATGAATGCAGCCCAACAACTATTTATAGGATAGAGGAGAGAGAGAGAAACGTTTCAATTAAAGCTCCAACGGCTCTTTTCTGAACCCAACTAGTCGGTCAAAGAACAACCACCGACCGACTAGTTCATCAACTAGTCGGTCGGTCAATTAACGTATACCGACTAATGAGTGAACAGAGAAAAGATCAAAGCACAGACATAAGGAACAAGTCGGTCCAAGAAAAGTAGTTGACCGACTAGTTTCACAACTAGTCGGTCGGTTACACAACTGAGACCGACTAACAGATAAAGCTGAAGTCTGAGCATAAATAGACTTAGTCGGTCCAAGAACAAATGTTGACCGACTAATTCACCAACTAGTCGGTCGCCAAATGAGCATAGACCGACTAACGATAAACAGTAAGTTAGGTGAAAAATTGGCATGTATAGTAAAAGTAAACTAGTCGGTCCAAGAAGGAAAGTTGACCGACTAGTTCATCAACTAGTCGGTCGATCAATGAACACAGACCGACTAATGATAAACAGTAGCTCAGGCTCAAATGTGCATGTACAGGGAAAGCTCAACTAGTCGGTCACAGAAGCATCACTGGCCGACTAGTTCACAAACTAGTCGGTCGGTGAGTCAACTTAGACCGACTAACTGTAAACAGTAAAGAGCTTAGAATTAACTGACAGAAACTAGTCGGTCCAAGAAGCTTTGCCGACCGACTAGATCACCATCTAGTCGGTCAGTTCTTCTTCTTGAACCAACTAACATGCACAAGAAGTCGCGAATCGAAACGCGAAGCTTCGGGAAGGATTGTATGGACTTCTACTAAGATTCTAGAGCTAAGATATGAGCGTTATGAAGATTTAAACCGTAAGACCTACTCAAGGCTTAACATTCTACGAAAGAAGCTTAAAGACTATAAATAAAACTTGACGATACCGTCTTCAATAGCTTCAATCGAATCTTCATGACTTCTAAAATGGTCCATAAGTTTCAACGAAGTTTTAGGCATACGATCACGTGCTTTGAGAAGTCTTGAGACGTCGTAATTGATATTCATATGAATTTGGCGACGATCTCCATAACTGCGCTCACAAAGTGTTATTTCATGTTATATTTATGTTTGTTCATCATCCAAAAACCAAATCCGGGGAGTCCAATATCCAACAGTAACCATTAAAAATGGAAACCGAGTGGTCTTCGGAGGCAACGAGAGTGGAATCATCATAGGTGTTAGAAAAGTTGGTAACCCTTCTAAACCCCTTATAAGTGATGTTTACCTTGTTAAAGGCTTAAATCACAATCTAATCTCAATAAGTCAACTTTGTGACAAGGGTTACAAAGTTAGCTTTGAGAAAGGAATGTGCCATATTTTAAGAAATGATAATAATGATGTGTTGTTCTCTGGCACACGCCATAATGACCTATATATCTTAGATATTCCAAATTCACATGAACAATGTCTTATTGCCAACACAAGTGAACAACACTTATGGCATCGACGTTTTGGTCATGCGAATTTCGGAACACTTTTAAAACTATCCAAATTAAATTCTATGAAAGGATTCCCTAAGCTTTCTTTTCAAAAGAAAAGCTTTTGCGACTCGTGTCAACGAGGCAAACTTCCAAAATCGTCATTCAAACCTAAGAAAAGCATATCCTCTAAACGGCCTCTAGAGCTTTTACATCTAGATCTTTTGGGCCAACTAGAGTTGCTTCATTAGGGAATGCTCGATATAGACTTGTCATCGTTGATGACTTTTCTAGATTTACTTGGGTATTTACTTTAATTAATAAAAATGATGCTTTTGAAAACTTCACAGTATTTGTTAAGAAAGTACAAAATCTCATTGGAACCACCATTGTCACTATTCGTAGTGATCATGGAGGGAAATTTGAAAACGAGTCTTTCTCAAACTTCTGTGATGAAGTTGGTATTACTCACACCTTTCTTTCCCTCGCGCACCCCCTCAAAATGGTGTTGTTGAGAGAAAGAATAGGACGCTAGTGGAATGCGCTCGCACTATGCTTGATGATCGCCACCTTGGCCATCAATTTTGGGTAGAAGCGGTACACACCGCTTGCTATGTGTTTAATAGGATTCTCTTGAGGCCCGGCACTAAACAAACTTGTTATAAATTGTTGTTTGGTAGGTTGCCTCAAGTTAAACATTTTAGAGTTTTTGGTGCAAAATGTTTTATCAAAAACACGTATGGTAGTTTGGACAAATTTGATCCAAGATCCGATGAGTGGATATTTATTGGATATCCCTCCCGTAGCAAAGCCTACCGGATATACAACAAAAGAACCTCAACGATCGAGGAATCTCTTCATGTTTCTTTTAATGAAGATTTTGTCCCTCCTAGAATTATCGATGACGATGATTCTATGGAAGCAGGTTGTGATTCTGTTGATATATATATTGCTATTGATTCTGTTGAAACTAACCCTACTAATGACTCTCTTGAGAATGTTCCTAGTGACCAGGGTGTTCCCAGAAAGCTTCCAATAGTTCGTGACCATCCCCATGAGCAAGTTATTGGCAACATGGAAGATGGCGTCAGAACAAGATCCCAAGTCAACTTCTTCGCTCAGTGTGCCTTTGTCTCTTCCGTAGAGCCAAAGAATATCAATGAAGCGTGCGAAGATAGCTCTTGGATCCTAGCCATGGAAGAGGAGCTCATTCAGTTTGAGAGGAATGAGGTCTGAGAGCTAGTTCTGTTGCCTTCGAAGAACCACAACGTTATAGTAATGAAGTGGATCTTCAAGAACAAGACAGACTAGAACCAAAATGTCATCCGGAACAAAGCCCGGTTAGTTGCTCAAGGCTACATGCAAGAAGAAGGTATTGACTTCGAGGAATCTTTTGCACTTGTAGCTAGATTAGAATCTATTAGGCTTTTATTGTCATTTGCATATCATAAAGATTTCAGACTTTTTCAAATGGACGTAAAGAGTGCGTTTTTAAACGGAGATGTCGTTGAGGAAGTATATGTTTCTCAACCACCGGGTTTTATAAATGAAAAATTTCCAAATCACGTTTTCAAACTTAAGAAAGCACTTTATGGTTTGAGACAAGCTCCTAGAGCTTGGTATGACCGCCTAAAGAACTTTCTTTTGGATTTGGGTTTCAAAATGGGTGAGGTTGATTCAACACTTTTTGTTAAGTATGCTAATCATGATATCATTTTAGTTCAAATTTACGTAGATGATATCATTTTAGGTGCTACTAACTTCACTCTGCGAAGAGTTTTCTAATGTCATGGAGGATCAGTTCGAAATGAGCCACATGGGTGAGCTTAAATATTTTTTAGGACTCCAAATTCGCCAAATGAACGATGGAACTTCATCCACCAAACCAAGTACACGGTGGAGCTGCTAAAGCGATTTGGCATGGAGAATGCTTCTAGCAAGAAGACACCAATGAGCACTACTACACATCTCGATAAAGATACGGGCGGCAAAGATGTAGACATTCGTCTATATCGAGGTATGATAGGTAGTTTATTATATCTTACTGCTAGTAGGCCTGATATAATGCTTGCAGTATGTGTCTGTGCTAGGTATCAATCACAACCTAAAGAATCACACTTAATAGCGGTTAAACGTATTTTCCGTTATTTAAGTCACACACTCGACTAAGGATTATTCTATCCAAAGTCAAGCACATATGAGTTAATCTCATATAGTGATGCAGATTATGCTGGATGCAAATCCGACAGGAAAAGTACTAGTGGCACTTGCCATTTTATAGGAAATTCTCTTATCTCTTGGTTTTCCAAGAAGCAGAATTCCGTATCACTTTCTACCACCGAGGCGGAATGTATTGCCGCCAGTGCCAGTGCTGCATGTGCACAGGTTCTTTGGATGAGACACATAGTTAAAGACTTGGTATAAACTGTGATACTTGCCCTATCATGGTGGACAACCAAAGTGCAATATGTCTCTCCAAGAACCCGGTACACCACTCCCGTACCAAACACATAGATGTCCGACACCATTTTCTAGATGATCATGTTGCTAAAAAGGACATCATTCTAGTGTACGTTGAAACCCAGAAGCAAATCACCGATATTTTCACGAAACCACTCAATGAAGATACATTTGTGCGGTTGCGTCGAGAATTGGGGATTATGGGTGAATCCGAGATTTAGGATTCATATTTTTTCATAATTCTGCATGACAATGATTTTCATAAGCTACTGATTGTTTTGTATGTTTTGTGATACTTTTTGATGTATGTTGGGTTGTTGTATGTTGTGCACCACATACTGTTATCTGATGATGATCAATATTTTTTTGGTAGTCTGGATGTATCAATTTTGATGTTTCTATATATCTATATCCATCCTATTGCATTTCGTATCTGTGTGCACATTGAACTTTTGTCTATGATGTTTACATTATCTCTCGTCGATTCTGTTGCATATATAGCTTTGTTTGAATGAAATCATTAGTTGTTTTCCATGCAATCAATTCGCTAAAAATGTTGATATTGGAGAGTATGTTCCTTTCATCAATATGTTAATTTGATTTTGTTTTTGATGATTTCTCTTTTCACTTTTCGACTATGGTCTAGTTGACACACCTTGTTTTCTTCAATATTTTCCTTGGTGTCATTTGGACCGGTGTCATAGTCTTCATCTCTCTTGTTTTTAATTTCTTTTAGCCTTGGTTGTTGCCGTTGTTTCCTCCCGCTCTTTTTGGATAATGCCAAAGGGGGAGAGAATTAATAATGACTATGTGCTAAATGATAATTTAAACAATTACTGTGAATCTAATTTCCAATGTTAGATTCAGGGGGAGTGAAGATATAAAAATGGATTCCGATCCCATATTTCACTAATTGAATCATGTTTTATACTTCTCTTTTCTGCTTGATGCTTATGTGTATTATTTAATATGGAACTAACGAGTCATCAATGCAGTGGGAGTAAGTAAATTTCATTTATATCATTATTATTGATTTATATTTATGTTGGGTTGTCATCACCAAAAAGGGGGAGAATGTTGAGTATTGATTCCCCTGATTTGGTTTTGATGATGAACAAACATAAATATTGGGTACTAATTCTCTTTGAGCGCAGTTATGAAGATCGTCGCCAAATTACCTTGTAGATCTCAAGCGACGTCCCAAGATTTCTTTAGAGTGCGTAATCAATGTGCCTGAAGCTTCGTTGAAGCTTAAGGAGTATTTATGAAGTCGAGGGATTCAGAATCTTCATATAGAAGCTTTTAAAGACGGTTTGTAATGTTTATTTTCATTGTCTTCTAGAATGTTAAGCCTTGAGTAATACTTGCCTTAGTTATCCTCTTACATATCCTATCTTATCTCTAGGATTGCCTTAGAAGCCATTAGATTGTATATCTTACCGTATCGCGTCTATACATGGCTTTCTGTGCATCTTAGTTGGTTCAAGTAGAAGGACCAACCGACTAGATGACAATCTAATCGGTTGGAAATCCTTCTTGAACCAACTAGTCATACTTATGTATTTCAGCCTAGTTACTGTTGACCAATTAGTCAGTCCAAGAAGGTTCACAGACCGACTAGTTGTTAAACTAGTCGGTTGATATTTCTTCTTAGATCGACTAGTTTATCCTCCTTATTTCGATATATTCTCTGTCAACCATCTAGTCGGTCCAAGAAGGTTTACCGACCGACTAGTTCTCAAACTAATCGGTCAGTGATCCTTCTTAGACCGATTAAGCTGCTTTAATTTTCCAGCCGTTGGAGAATTTATTTCCACGATTTTTCTTGATCTGTTTTGATTCTTTCCATATATGTTGACTCGTTTCTAACATGGAAATATTTCTAATATGAGATAAAATTCAGATCTAATTGGTGTTGAGCGGTTCTATCAATTTCCAAGGCTTTCTCTCTCAAAAATCTCTCTCTCTTTCGTGACCTAACTTCTCGAAAGAGATTTTTAGATCTTGAGTGTTGTGTGATAATTCTTTCGTTGAACTGAATCACAATCAAGATCTTCAACCTAGCCATTTCCGACTGCTCATCCCGTTGGTGCTAGGGTTTCGTGCTCACTCCCTTCTCATCTTCCTTCCTTGCCTTAATTCGTAAGTATCTCAGGCATAGGAATTTGTGGTGAGTTTTGTTTATTTCATTTAAACTATTTATTATAAGTTTATCTCTCGGGTTGTGAGAGAACTTTGTGATCCCGGTTTGTGGGAGTCACAATTCATTCATTGTATTGTTTGATCTTGTAGTAGTTTCTACAAGAAGTTGTTTAATGGAACCTTGAGTTAGTGGATTCTAACTCAAGTAGCCGGAGGGGATCCATGTGTCTGGGACGTAGGATCACCGGAAACAAGTCGGGAAGACTTGGGTGGATCCGAACCCATTACATCGTTGTGTTTCTCTTGTTGTTCTATTTTATTCTTGTTTGTGTTTGCACAATAATTAGGAATTAGACTCTTGATTATTTTAAAGTATTATTCACACCCCCTCTAGTACTTGTGCAGTAGCTACCAGGGCATTACACAGAAGGCCATGCAGTGTCTGAAATACCTCCTTAAAATGACTCATAATTAGCTCCACCCCGATGGAATGTCATGCTTCTCCTCTGCTCCATCGACTGTCAATCCCTGAAACTCCACCAAAAAGCCTCATCTCTCCATCTAAAGGGCCCTTACCATGGTTTTGAATGAAACCATGAAACGCCATAAGCTGGGGTCACCCTGCAAAATGACTGTCTTCCCCTTCTACAATCTGCATCTGCACACCTTGTATAGTCAATAACAATTCTCGACACACATACATGCTCTGCTCTATCTTGTCCGTCCCCGGCACAACTCCAAAATTCCCTGTGTCACTGAGCGGTATTCCCTGCTCCCCATCACCTTACGCGAGATGAAATTGTAGGTGGCACTACTATCAATCAAGATTGGACATCTTGCTCAGCTACCCTTACTGTCAACTTCATGGTGTAGTTCGATGTAAACCCCACCACAGTATTCAGCAACACCTCTGCCATGATGTAGATGATCCCGATCTTCCTCCTCTACCTCAAGCTCCACCATGACATCCTCCTCCTCATTGTTTACTATCATCAACTAAAGGGTGCGCTCCACACATCTATGCATTGGCCAGAATTTCTTGTCATGTTTGAAGCAGTCTTTTTTCCCACATCTCTACCTCCGTCATGTGTTTAAATTGTACCCCAGGCTGTGCCACATGACCCTTCCCCTTGCTGGTGATGATACCTCCTGGTGGTGCCTTCTGACCATCTGTCATTGCCTGACTGTGAAAATAGGATCTGCTCCATGCTCATATAGTGTGTCGCTCTTCCGTGGATCTATTCTTCACTATCTGCACAAAATCCATCAGGTCCAATAGCCCTATAGGTCAGTGGGTGTGCAGCTATGCCCGTATGCTTCGTTTCAGACCCTTCATGAAGAACCCCTCCAAAGACTCTCTTGACACCCCCTAAATACGACCTGTCAGCACCTCGAACCTCTGAATATATTCTATGACAGTCACATCCTGTCTCAAGACATAAAGATGCTCATATAGGTCTACTCGAGCCTTCCAAAATCGATGTAGCAAGCACTCCTTAAATTCCTCCTACGAACGTACAGGCAGTTGCTACTCCCTCCATTGGAATCAAGATAGAGATTAACCTTCTAGACATTTCCGACGTGTTCAATTTATCCCCTTCCGTAAGACGCGCCATCTCAAAGTATCTCCGCCATGTATATCCACCCCAAAAGGTCATCTCCCTCAAATATATGTATATTAAGCTTCCTAATCCCGCTATTAGTGTGGAAATCCTTGGGTGCTGCTCCTTTCCGAAATCTGGCGCTGCTTATATGGATCACGGAGTACATGGCGGCTCCAAATCTAGTCCTCTTTTCCCCTTCATCGTCCCCCCGAGCCGAGCCCTCCCCAGTCTGATCTCCTGCCATCATTCGTGTACTTTGGAGCGTCATCGTAATATTTAGCAAACTCCTCATAGCCCAAATCTCGCCGGCGATCTCTCTCTGGCAAAATCTACGCCATGGCCACACTGAAAGTCCTCCAAGTCTCCATCGAAGCCCGACGCATACAACAACCTCGCTCCTCAACTCCTTGCTGGGTCGCCAGGGGGGTCCGCAGCCCCTGGCACTCATACTGTCCTTTGGGCCCCTGACGGGGGTCGCCAGGGGGCCGTGAGCCCCAGCGGCCCAGCCGGGGCTCAGCTGGGCTCTGGCGGTTCACCAGGGGGCCGCGAGGCCCCTGGCAGGTCGACACGGGCTCAACGTTGTCCTGGCGAATCGTCAGGGAACAGTGATGCTCCTGGCAACCTTGATGGGGCTCGCCGGCCTCCAGTGCAACCCCTCAGGGGTCGTGGGTCCTTGATCGATGTTGTGGCATGCCGTCGCCTTCGTTGACGATGACTCCTCCTTTCTCGGTCTCCCACTCGGCATCGGGTAGAATCCCTTCGCGGAAAGTCGTGATCTTCTCCTCCTCCTTTGCCCAAAATTTCTCATTTTCCTCTAAATCTGGTTTGACAGCCAAATCTAATTTTTTTGCCGCTTGAATTTCAAGTTTGATTATGTTGTGAAGTTGTCGCAACAGAGCCTCCCTCCTCGCATATGACGCCTTGGTTTACTCTTCAACTGTCGTCTAAATATCAGATTTAACCTCAGAACTGTGTTCCTCCATGGATTTCTTCAGCTCTTTGATCTCGCCATCGTATTTTTCCTCAAAAGTCACCTACTTCTCCTTCAATCTTATGGTCGTCATGTGGATCGTACTGCTGTAATACCAATTTGGTACGATGTTCGTGGAAAATCAGAATAAAAAGAAAATTTTTATGGTGGAAAGGAAAAGGTTGGGATTTTTATCGATTTAAAGTGGAACTACAAAAGATAATTGACATTTAAGAGAGGAGGCCGCTCTCCAAGCTTTGTATTCGAGATCAAAGCCTAAATCTTCCAATCTATGGTTATATGAATGCTTATAATAATCTCTCACAATGATCAAGCATCGTCCCCTAATAAGGTAGCCTGCCCTAATAAAACATGAAACAAATCCAAATTTTTCCAGAAAGTACAAAAATGCCCCCTAGTAGAATAAAATGAGAAAAGTGCCCGCCTGGTCAAGCCGTGCGCCTCCTCCTTCACTGATAAACCCATAAAGCACTTTTAGGCATAATTGCTCTAATGCATCATCCGAGGTATCATTTTCAATTGTTACTTAAATCAATCCATTAAATACTGCAAGAGTTAATACCAAACAGGAGATTAGAAGTTCAGTTTCCAACAAAAATTCTGCATTTCCACCGCAGGCTTAAGATGCGGCGCGGGGGCCTCCAGCGGAAGGGGGTGTGACCGGGTCCAGGCTGGAGTCTATTATAGGAGGAGGCGCAGGTCCACAAACCCGGTGGTAAAACTTGTAATTTCGGGATGTATTGGGGCCGCTTTGTAAATCAACTATTCGCTAATCACCCCCTTAAGCAAGGGGCCAGCCGGCCCTAGGAGTTTATCGAAGAATTGAGATTTGCGAGATATTTTCATCCTTAAGCCCTAGATTAAATTCCTAGTTTAATTGTCTTTCAATTTCATAGTGATAATTAGCCTCTAACTTATTTGTAGAAGCTTTTATTCTTATTTCAGATCTGCAATTCCTATTTAAACCTATATTTTTAATGTTCATCGTCATAAAAATCCCTTTTTAATCCACTATAAAGCCGTAGCCGTATCAATTTGGTATCAGAGCATGAAGATCCATGGCAACGACAAGATCCAAGGAGCGGATTGATCTGTTGGAGGAGAAACTAGAAAAGTTCGAGAGCAAATTTGACAATGCGATTTAAGAGATCAAGAAAAACGTGGGAGAACATGCAAGCATTGGGGATTGATGGTTCGAGCAAATTATAGAGGCCATACAACAAACCGCGGCGACAACAAGGCTTTGCTTGATGAAGGCGATGACAAAAGACTATGTTAGAGAAAAAAGGAGCAACCTTTGGTGAAAGGGAAGGAGAAAGAAGACATCTTGGGAAAATGACTCATCGCCGACGCTGATACATACTTCGTGGAAGATGAGGAGGCCAAGAGGGAAAGACCATCATATCGGGAGCTTTCCTACGCTCTGACAGCGCCGGTCGACGGATTTCGAGGGCCGAAGGGGCCGGCCGGCCACGCCTCCACCACCGGGAGGTGCGCTGACCTCAAGGGGGCCGACAGACCCCCGGCAGCAAGGGGGGCCGACGACCCTACTGGGGGCCGTTAGGCCCCGTCAGCCTTAACTGAGGGGCTCTGATAGCCCCGGCCACAGCAAATGGAGGCCCGCTGGCCCAGTTCTGGGGCCGACAGGCCCCACCGCCCGCTTTTGAGGCTCCGACGAGCCGGGGGCCAATAGGCCCCGCCCGACAATTCTGGGGGCCCGCCGGCCCTAATAGGGGGCCAACAGGCCCCGCCACCCCATTCAGACGCTCCGTGTGCCCAGTTCGGGGCCCAACAAATATAGCCACCTCTTTTTCAACCCCAGAATGGTTCCATTGGAGGATTTCCGCCCTCGGGAGCACCTCAACAATTTTTTGGAGGATCGTCGACTCATCCACCACCTTTTGGTGGAGTGTCGGGAGATTGGAGAGGCCTTTCGGGCCCATACAGAGCACCCCCAACTACAGACGACAACAATGAGATGAACATGGTTGTGAAGCATGTTGGGACGACGTGTTGTGGGGTGGTGTAGATGGGGGAGTCCGGAACTCCGTTGTGGGGTATGTGCACGATGGACCACATCTGTTTCGACAGGGATGACAGGACCGTCCACATGAGAGAGAGGGTCCAGGAGGATTTGCTGCAAAGAATAAGGTGAGAAAACTGAAGATGCCCATTTTCAAGGGAGTGTATCCCGATGATTGGTTGTACCGTGTGGAGAGTTATTTCGAGGTGGCGATGATACATGAGGACTGGCTGAGGGCAGTGGGAGTCTGCTTGGAGTGAGAGGCACTGTGGTGGTTTAGATGGACACAGCAGCATAAGCCATTCCGTACGTGGGAGGAGTTCACCACCCTTTTGCTGAGCGTTTTGGGGAGGTGCACGCTGGTGGAGCTTATGAAAGGTTGTATGCGTTGAGGCAAGATGGGACTGTGGGAGACTACATCAAGAGATTCAAGATGTTATATAGCAGAGTTCGTGGAGTGTCAGGTGAGTCTTTGGAAGGGTGCTTTATGAAGGGGTTAAACCCCACTATCGGATCGAGGCTCAGACTCTAGCGACCTGGGGATCTGCGAGAGATGATGACTTTGGCGAGGATGGTAGAGGATCACCAGGTCTCGGAGAGGAGGGCCCATGGGACTTGTGGAGCCTCTTTCCGAGGACATGCTCTGGTAGGAGGACAGAGGGCGACCACTACTCCTGGAGTTAAAGTAGCCTATTTCAGTCAGACTCTGTCGACACGAGCCAGACTGAAATCAGTGTACGAGAGGGAATTGATGGCGATTGTGCTCTCCATCCAGAAGTGTCTGCCTTATTTATTGGGGAGAAAATTTATCGTGAGGACCGACCGGAGAAAATTTATCGTGAGGACCGACCAACGGAGTTTAAAGTACTTATTGGTGCAGCACATGATCACCAAGGAGCATCAGAAGTGGCTCTCCAAGCTGGTCCATTAGTACAGACCAGGATTGGAGAACAATGCGGCAGATGCTCTATCTCGCAGAGAGGAGACAGCAGAGGTGGCGGCTCTATCAGTGCCAGTCCTTTTAGACTGGGAGCCCTTGGGGAGCGAGATTGAGGCAGATGAGGGGTTGGCATGGATAAGGAAGGCACTACAGCATGGTTCAGCAGTACATCCGGGGTACACTTTGAGTGGACAACGATTGCTATATCAGGGGATGTTGGTGATACTTAGGGAGTCCACCCACGTTCCTTTGATATTCCAAGAGTTCCATGGCAGCTCAGTAGGAGGGCACTCAGGGGGTGCAGCAAACATACATGAGGATGGCTAAGAAGTTGTACTGGCTAGGGATGAAGCGGGACATTGCTAGGATGATAGCAGAGTATGACATTTGTCAACGTCACAAATATTAAGTGATGGCTCTCACAGGACTACTACAGCTGCTAGCCCTGCCCGAGAGAGTTTGGAAAGATATTAGCATCGATTTTATTGAGGGACTACCGTGTTCAGCGGGCTTCACGGTTATACTGGTAGTGGTGGATCGCCTCAACAAATATGCACACTTCATCCCTTTGCATCACCCTTACACAGCGGTCATGGTAGTTATAGCATTCATGAGGGAGGTGGTCCGCCTACATGAGTTCCCTGCTTCGATTCAAATCGCGATAAGGTTTTCATGAGCAGCTTTTGAAAGGAGTTGTTTAAGGTGCATGGGACTAAGCTAAAGAGGAGCACGACCTATCACCCACAGACAAATGGCCAGACCGAGATGGTGAATAGGAGCGTGTAGACATATTTAAGGTGCTTTGCTTCAGACTCCCCGAAGCAATGGGCCAGATGGTTGAAATGATTAGAATATTGGTACAACACTTCGTACCACTCAGCAGCACAGAGCATCCATTTTCGCATTCTTTATGGACGAGACCATCCCGAGTTGATCCATTACAACCGAAGCATGACTTTAGTATCTCAGGTTGATGAGTGCTTAGAACAGAGGGATAGACATTTGGAGGAGCTGAAGAGACATCTATTGCAGGCACAACAGATTATGAAGGCTAAAGCTGATAAGCACAAGAGAGATGTGTAGTTTGCAGCATGGGATCAGATCTACCTCAAGTTGCGACCCTACGGACAAAAGACACTGGTACAACGGAGCATGAGAAGTTGGCGGCCCGCTACTATGGGCCATTTTTACCGCTCATGTTGGGAATGTGGCATATCACCTAAAGTTACCTGCTACATCTACCATCCATCCAATGTTCCACGTGTCGCAGCTACGACGGGCTATTGGAGACCACACACTCTCACCTACTCTTCTGCCCACCTTGACTGATGACATGGAGGTGTTACTGAAGCCACATGAGCTAAAGGGAGTTTCGCAGAACGCAGAAGGAAAACAAAAAGTGTTAATCAGATGGCAAGGACTGCCGGATTATGATGCTACTTGGAAGACCCGCAAAGTGATCCGAGCCAATTTACAGACTTCTACCTTACGGACAATGTGGCACTTTTGGTTGGGAGTAATGTGATAGGAACCAACTAGATCTGAAATTTATTAGTATAAAACTGAAAATAAAAGGGGATTGATCACAATTATAGGGATGATCGCCCTACCAAGACGCCAATTAAAGAGGACGTCCTCACTCTCTCGAAATCGAGGGATAATCTCACTTCTAATATCAATATTCTTTCAAATTCAACATAGCATTCTCCTAGCCGGCCCGAACTTTAAATAGAGAAAAGTTACGAAAAATTGAAGATTTTCCAAAATTTCCTAAACTCCGAAAATTCCCGAAACGCCCCTAATGGGCCCAAAACACATAAAAAGTCCATATCTATCATTACTCCGCCCCCAAAAATTCACCTTGTCCTCAAAGTGGTGCCTGAAGTCCGCGGCGGCCCTTCTCCAAGTGCGCACAAGCCTCCTCCCGGGTCAAAAGGGTGAGATTGGTCGCCACCCGCCTTCAACGACGTCCAGAAGAAAGTCATGGTCGTCGCCAGTCAGATCTAAAGGTCCTCCATACCCAAAACTGAAATGCTGGCGCTCGAAAGAACTTCGAACTGAAAACCAATGGCCTTGGGGCCCACGTCGCCCTCCCCGAAAGCTCGAAAGTTCGCTATTTTGGGCCCAGAAAGTCGAAAACTCAATGTCCGACGCATCAGAGGGCCCGTCGTCGCTGCTGAAGGGGCTACAGCCCCATGTGGGACCCTGGAGGGGCTGGCGCCATTTCTGGAGGGGCGGCAGCCCCAGGAGGGGATGGCGCTCCTTCTGGAAGGGCGGCAGCCTGCCGCGACAGGGGCCGGCGCCCCTTCTGGAGGGGCGGCAGCCCCCCTGGGGCCCTGACAGGGGTTGGTGCCCCTGCAGTTGGGCCGGCAGCCCCCCTGGGGGCCCCAGGAGTGGCTGGTGCCCTTTCTGGAGGGACAGCAACCCTCGTGGGGCATCCAGAGAGGGCTGGTGCCCTTGTTTCGTCGTTCTAGGGATCTGGTGATTGTTAATTTCCGCCATCGACTTCTCGAAGTACTCGTCGACGTCGAAAAGTAGCCCTTCGTCGTCTGTATGTAAATATGCGTCCAAGCAGTCTCCTTTTTCCTCCGCAGCGTCCAAAGTTGACGACTTTACCCAAAATTAGGACTTTCGCTCCGATCGAAATTTTCCTGCCTCCAGATCTGAAATTTTGGACGCATTCAGATCTGAAATTTTCAGGGCCTTTAGATCTGCCGCGAGCTCCTTCAGATCTTGTCTGTATTCTTGATAGGATTGTTGCAACTGTACGCATAATTGCAGGGCGATCTCTAACCTTTCATGCCTGGATCTCCTCCAATCCGCCATGGATCGATGCTCTGATACCAAAATGATGGGAACGAACTAGATCTGAAATTTATTAGCATAAAACTGAAAATAAAAGGGATAGATTGATCATAATTATAGGGGTGATCGCCTCCCAAGACGCCAATTAAAGAGGATGTCCGCACTCTCCCGAGATCGAGAGATAATCCCACCTTCAATATCAATATTCTCTCAAATTCAACATAACATTCTCCTAGCCGGCCCTAACTTTAAATATAGAAAAGTTACAGAAAATTGAAGATTTTCCAAAATGCCCCTTAAAATCCAAAAATTCCCGAAACGCCCCTAGTGCAAAACACATAAAAAGTCCAGATCCAAAATGATAAGAACCAACTAAATCTGAAATTTATTAGTATAAAACTGAAAATAAAAGGGATAGATTAATCACAATTATATGGGTGATCACCCTCCCAAGACGCTAATTAAAGAGGACGTCTGCACTCTCCCGAAGAACGAGGAACTCTCTCATCTCTTTATCAATTTTATTCTCAAATTCAACACAACGTTCTCCTAGCCAGCCCTAGCTTTAAATAGAGAAAATTCACAGAAATTTGAAGATTTTCCAAAATGCACCTAAAATCCGAAAATTCCCGAAAAGCCCCTAATGGGCCCAAAACACATAAAAAGTCCAGATCTATCATAATGATGCGGCGCGGGGGCCTCCAGCGGAAGAGGGTGTGGCCGGGTCCAGGCTACGAGTCTATTATAGGAGGATGCGCGGATCCAGGGTCCCAGTGGCAAACTTGTAATTTCGGGATGTAGGGTGTGCCGCTTCATAAATCAACTATTCGCTAATCACCCCCCTTAAGCAAGGGGCCGGCCGGTCCTATGTCCTATGAGTTTATCGAAGAATTGAGATTTGTGAGTTATTTTCATTCTTAATCCCTAAATTAAATTCCTAGTTAATTGTCTTTCTATTTCCTAGTTAATCACAATTTTCATTCTTAATTGCCTCTAGCTTATTTGTAAAAACTTGTATTCTTATTTCAGATCTGCAATTCCTATTTAAACCCCCATTTTATTGTTCATCATCATAAAAAATTAAAATCCCTTTTTAGTCCACTATTAAGCCCTATCCATATCAGCGTACATTTGTCATAAGAAAGAGAATTGTGTTCCAAAAGGTAACTACCAAGCTGGACCATGAAACTAAGTAGCTCAAACAAGACTGACCTATTATCGATAGTCTCCTTGAAAAACTTCTCAACATCTTCCATGCTGTAGGCAATAATCGACCAGCACGGTTCACCTGTAAAGTTGATAAAAATGTAAGACACATACATCTGATGAGTTTTAAGATAAATTAGGAAACAAAAATATATATGAGGTAGTATTCAAAAGGAAATAAACACGCAAGAACAAGAATATAAGTTGAATTCAAAACAGAGAAAAGTTAACTTCATCAAAAAGCTATATAAACCACCATGGTTATTTCGATGCATACAGAGATTTAAAAAACTATCAAAATACACAATTTAAGTGATAATCCTATTCTACTTCAATGAAGAGATTTCCTACAATAATAAAAAGTTGTGTATGCATTAACAAGTAATAGAAACCACTAGGATTGGCAAAAGATAATAACATATTCTATACAACACATCTAAGCACAGAATACAAACTAATTGAGAGAGTTAAGGAATTATAGAAAGTTAATTATTAGAATCATATGCCTCAGAAACGAAAATTAAAAGCTGTTGGACTCATTTCCTGATAGAGTAAAATGTTAGCGGTTTCACACAAATCTTTTTGTATGTATCAAGGCGATGAAAATTATTCATCAGGTCGAATTCACCTCAAGATGGTCACAAAAGTGCAAGTTCAAGGGTCTGGAATTCACAGCCACAACCAGAATCAGGGTTGCAAAGATTAATTTCTCAACAACCTGAAACATAGCTACTCCGACTTTGTCCTACGTGGCGGCAAGTTGTTTCTTTATGAATTAGGAATCTATTATACAATTCACGACTTTGTCCTACGTGGCGGCAAAAGTATGACTAGGACAAAATCTTCGTCCTATGTGGTGGCAAAAGTATGACCAGGACAAAAACCCAAATGTTTTTCAATTTTAATTTTTTGTAAATCTCACAATACTTTGTAACCGAATTTTGGTGCACTACTCAATTTTTTTTCCCATCACCCTTACACACGTTTTGTTCTCAGTTTCTTGCTTTTCTCAAATTTTTTTCCAATCCCCCTTCACCGCACACAATTTTTTGTTCTTAATTATTTTCGTTTCTCTTTTTTTGGCTCATTTTTGGGATGCAAAAGTCTCAAAAAAATACACACGTCTCAACTCCTCACGAATCGGCGCACAAACCCACCTCTCGGTTTTTCCTCAAACCCCCATATCACGATGCACTCTTCCCACAACCATCTCTCAACTCCTCATATCTCGAACGATCCCTCAACTCCTCAGATCTCGATCATATCTCGATCGGTCTCGCGAGTACTTCTCTGTTGATTCAATCTCTCGCTAAATTTTTTTTATTTTATAATAGATGTCCCAAAAATTTTAGAGGGGAAAATATTTTTTGGAGAAACAAACATTTTAACTGAACCGTGCCCGAGTGCACGGGTTATGACTAGTCCATTTATATTTAATGTACAAATGACATGAGTATAAAGATTTGTTTACTCTTATGCAAAAGCGTGTACTTTTTAGCTGGTTAGAAAGCTCATAGTAACAACACATGTTTCCCTTCATATACTCCAATTACTGTGTGAATTGTTTTACTGGTCGACCCAAATAGTTAAAGACGAGCCATGTAACTAATTTTAGAATGTCCAGCATGTTGCTCAAACAGTCAGGATGCGCCTAATTGGATTCCATTATGCCATGCAAAGGCTTCAATAACTCAGATCATGGTCATTATGTGGTGTGAAGCATGTGAAATCTGTTCACATTTTTTATCATATACTGAAATGGAATGCATTCTTTCTACCAACAGGTTTTGAGCACTCTAACATCGATTAGTAGTGGTCTACGGAGGATATGCTTCCAGATGTTCTATAGTGGGACTCAGATGACATTAACACGCAGCTACTGGTGCAAACAATGAGAAACTAAACTAGGCTTGCATCTTGAGTGCCACAAGTTGCAGTAGCATGAGACTAAGTGATAGTTCGAGGAATCAAAATTAATTGATTAATTGATTGATCGATACATTATATATAAAGAGCTTGACCAGTAATCATTCAAGTGAACCAAACGTATGCATTCAACCACTTTAAAATAAAAATTGGGCAACCCAAATAGAACACACTCTCCATTGGATGCGGTTCAACACCTCTAAACAACATATAAACAAATTTTGCAAATGATTTAGACATGTTTACCCATGCAAAATGTTAACACAAAATCAATGTTTCAAGGTTGTCATAAAATCAATATGCCACCACTTGGTGCATTAGTATTAACATTTTTAAATCATTTAAAAATTTGTTTAGGTTGTCTAATTTTTAATTTGTAATGTTAGATCCGCATATTTGGTTTACTCAAATGGATACTAATCAACATATACATACACACACACACACACAAATATATATATCTTAAACTAGCCAAAACTATTTTCCAAATTATCAATCGGAACCGTCCATATTGTTCTATCTATCAAGTGATCTTTATGTATAATTTTTTTGTTATTTGGACATTTCTATCAAATCCATCAAGTGTTTGCAAGATGAACGATTTACAAGCTGCCTGCAAATGTAACAAAATTGGAACGGGTTGATCCATAGGATTTTGGGGTTTATAATCTCAAATTTTTTTAGGGTATAGATATATCAACATGCTCTTCAAGATGAACGGTGGAGATCGTTAATTGGTGTTGCCGATTGTGCTAGCTCACGATAAGAATCTTAGTTCACCATCTTACCATAACATTACTATATATATATGGGCCTGAGCTGACAGCACCGGAATTTTTTCCTGCACTGTCAGCGATTCGAGGCCTCTAAAACAATTTTTTAAAAAAAATGGAGTGTGTTCTACAACTTGTTAACTAGCTTCCCACCAATTTTCAAGCCGATCCAACACCATTTGAGCCTCCGTTCATCGATTTCAAAAAACCGCTCCAGAATTCCAATCTGTCAGTGCAACATTTTCGAAATCGATGAAAGGAGGCTCAAACGGTGTTGGATCGGCCTGAGAATTGGTGGGGAGCTAGTTATCAAGGTGTAGAATACACTGCAAAAAATTTAAAAAAATTGTTTTAGAGGCCCCGAATCGCTGACAGCGCAGGAAAAAATTCCTGCTTTGTCACCTCAGGCCCATATTCCTTATATATATATATGGGTAAAGTGTTCCTAGGGTGACTCCTTAGACATCTAAGGAGCCGCCCCCATTTCCCCCCTTATCCCACAATTTTTTTTGGATTTTATTTTTCAGGGGGTTGTTGTGCACATCATGGATGATCAACATACCAAAAATCAAGTCATTCCAATACTTTTAGAGCCCACATCTACCACTTGCAACTTCAACGGTCTGAAAATGTGTTGAAAACCTCATGAAGTTGCAACGAGTATATGTGGACTATAAAAGTATTGGAATGACTTGATTTTTAGTATGTTGATCATCCATGAGGTGAAAACATATCCCAAAAAAATTCGGAAAAAAATGTGGGATATGTGGGAAAATGGGGACGACTCCTTAGATTGAATCTAAGAAGTCACCCTAGGAACACTTTACCATATATATATATGGACTAATGGGTATCATACGTCATATGAGAGGGTGTCTCATATGCCCTCTCACATAAAGGGGGTCAAGTACAACAAGTACAAGCCCATGTGGGCTTGTACTTGCCCCTTTTATGTGAGATGGCATATGAGACACCCTCTCATATGGCGTATGATACCCATTATTCTCATATATATATATATAGAACGGTAAGTGAATAAGTATATCAAAAGAGAAAATGTACAAGTAACAACAGTGGGCTAGCAAACAAACGCAGATCAATGCTGGGAGAGGCAAAAGCAGTCACCAGACACATGAAGAGCAAGCGCTAGAACCACAAAAAGAGAACTATAGCTATACAACGAACTAGGGTCAGACTAACCCCCAGTTCCCAAAAATGGGACTAGACAAAGCCACATCATCCTCTAAGGGGGGAGTCACAGCTGCAATATCTAAAGAGATCCTAACCAGAAGAGACGAACTCGGGAGAGACTGAGACTGGAAGATACGACTGTTCTGTTCCTTCCAGATGTGCCAGAGAGCGGCAGAGAGAGCCAGCAAGGAGAGGCGTCCAACAGCAGAAAGCTTCCCTCCCGCACCAAACCGACGTCTCAAAAGGTGGAAAACTACGTGAAAGGACCTGGAGCTAGAAGGAAGGACTAGCTTGAGCCTACAAGACTCCCAAATAAAGGAACTGTACTCACAGTGGAAGAAAAGGTGCCTAGCAGTCTCAGGGTGGGAGGTGCATAGAACACATGGGGCCTGAACAATAATACCACAGCGAGCCAGCTGGTGTGAAGTGGGGAGACGGTTCTCAAGAGCCCGAAGAAGACAAAGGGCATACTTAGACACATGGCCAGAATACCAAACAATGTAACAAAGCCGGAAAGGGTGGAGGTCCTACGGGAAGAGGCCCAAGCTGATCAAAGGGAACAGCCGCCATCGGGGATCCATCCCCAAGTATCGGGCCCACTCCTCAAAGTAACAGCAGAGAGTGGGGGGCAAGGTGGCCAATACTGCACAGAATCCTCCAGGCACCATGTTGCCAATAGTCTGCAACACGGGAATAGCGAGAGGAGGGGGGCTCACAAATGCTGTAGAGAGGACCACAAGGGAGTCAGGGATCGTACCAGAAGGAAGATGTTAGACCCGCAGGGTCTAAACTGCCGGCCCATCTTGGGCCGGCCCATGTGGGCCGCCGGCCCCCTCTTGGGCCGTTTTGTGCGCGCGCCTCCTTCCCCCTAGAAACCCTAGTTTCCTCTATAAATACGGGCTAGCCGTCATTAGGGATTTTATGCTTGATATTTGGAGATTTCTCTATTGAGCGTCCTAGGAGTTGTTCTAGATCTAGACGAGTGCGGACGTCCTCTAGGCGTCTTGGGAGGAGAATACACCTTTTTGTATTCAATTATCTTATTTTTGCTATTGTTTTCTCAATAAAAATCCTATCTTTTGTTGGTTCCTAACAATTTGGTATCAGAGCACGTGACGATCCATGGCGACTACGACGAGATCTCACGACAAAATTGAAGCTTTGGAGGCCAAATTCACGAGCGAAATCGACGGAATCAAGAAATCCTTGGCGGCCAATGACGAATCCATGCGCCGGCCCATCTTGGGCCGGCCCATGTGGGCCGCCGGCCCCCTCTTGGGCCGTTTTGTGCGCGCGCCTCCTTCCCCCTAGAAACCCTAGTTTCCTCTATAAATACGGGCTAGCCGTCATTAAGGATTTTATGCTTGATATTTGGAGATTTCTCTATTGAGCGTCCTAGGAGTAGTTCTAGATCTAGACGAGTGCGGACGTCCTCTAGGCGTCTTGGGAGGAGAATACACCTTTTTGTATTCAATTATCTTATTTTTGTTATTGTTTTCTCAATAAAAATCCTATCTTTTGTTGGTTCCTAACAGAAGAGTCCCGCCCGTCTCCAACAACGCAGAGCAGTTCCCGAGTCCAGAACCGACGGTTCACATAAGAAGAGGGGTGTGTGCTTCAAGTAAGTGCCCCTCATGTAGACAGCCTAAGGAGATGGGGAATGAAGAAGTCTCCACAAAAGTCGGATTCATGCCGCCACACCAACCTCCTGAAGTGAGCGGAGGCTGATCCCCCTCGCTACGGGGTCTACACATATCAACCCACTAACGTAAGTGGAGCTTGGACCCCCAAATAAAGTCCCTGCAAAGGCGATCGATGGAAGCCAATACCGTGATAGTGATGCAAAATGATTGGATCCAATAGGACACAAAACCGTGGATGACTGTACAGACAAGCTCAATGCGACCCGCCACATAGAGAAGCTTGGAAGACCAACTCAAAAGCTTGGCCCTGCACTTATCCACCAGACTAGATTATAGCTTCGCAGCAGGGTAAGTGGTGGACAAGGGTAAGCCAAGGTACCTGACAGGAGGTAAGACAATAGGGATACCCAAGAGGAAGGAAAGCTCAGCACTAACCCTACAACCCTTACTAAGAAGAAGCCTACGCTTCCCCTTATTGACCTCCAAGCCCATGAAAAGATGAAAAGTATCCAGAATATGGTTGAGGGCACCAAAGGAGTCAACATCTGCCTTGCAGAAGACAAGCATATCATCGGCGAAGAGAAGGTTGGAGGGGATGCCCCGAACCCCCCGCCTAGGAGGGCGAATGAATCTGGTGAAGGAAGCAATGTCCATGAGGATAGTGAAGTACTCCATGCCGATGACAAAAAGGAACGGGGATATGGGGTCTCCCTGGTGAATGCCCTTGCTTCTACCAAAGAAACCTGCGGGAGAACCATTCACAAGTACCGAGAAGGAGGGGAAAGCAACACACTCCCGAATCCAATGGATAAGGATGGAAGGAAAGCCAAGCCGATGAAGAAAGAAGTAGATAAACTCCCAGTTGATACTATCAAATGCCTTCCGAAGATCAAGCTGGATGCAGGCACGAGCTCCAAGCGGGGCAGAATAATCACGGATAATCTCATGTGCAAGGAGGGTGGAATATGAAATCAACCGGCCTTTGCTGAACGCAGACTGGTTCCAGGAGATAAGCTCAGGGATGGCAGGTGCAAGACGACGACTGAGCACTTTCAAGATAATCTTAAAGATGACATTACAGCAGAAGATGGGGCAGTAGTCAAAAAGGGAGGAAACATCAGCAGCCTAAGGCACAAGGGTAAGGAAGGTGTGGTTTATCTGCTGAAGGAGTGAGCCTGAGGAGAAGAAAGAGTGAACTGCATCAATGACATCACGCCCCACAATCCCCCAGAGCTCCTGGAAGAAGGAATGAGGGTAGCCATCTGGTCCAGAGGACTTGTCTTTGTCTAATGTGAAAATTGCATCCTTGATCTCCCTATCAGAAACCCCCTACCCATCCAGGCACTAGTCTCAGGAGTCAACACACGTTACGGCACCACAATTGGAAAAACATTCCAGTAAGACTCCTGGTAGAAAAGAGAGGTGTAGTAGTCAACCACCTCAGAACGTAAGAAAGCTAGCTTGGTGGTCGGATCCCCATCCGGCCCCACCAAGTGAAGGAGACTGTTCCGCGAGACCCTATCTTTCATAGCAGCATAGAAGAACTTGGTGTTTCTGTTGCCATGGGCAAGCCAAATCCGGCGGCTCTTCTATCTAGCCTGACTCTCCTCCAAGTCCAAGCAAGAAACGAGATCTGCATTAAGAGAGTGCTCCCTACAAATCAACTCAGGAGACTGCTCAAATCCACTAGTCCCCCGAACTGAGGCAACCTCCTCTCTAAGGACGGCCAAGGGGGGAAGCGATTACGGGCTTCAGGCCAAGAACGAAGGGCCACCTTGAGGGCCTTAAGCTTGGACACAAGCCTAAACATGGGGGAACCAGAATAATGGTCATACCACACTCTACTCAAAATAGCAGCGAAGCCCGGATTCTGGAGGTAATGATTGAAGAATCTGAAGGGCGTAGGACCTGAATCCATAGGAGGAATGATATGGAGAAGGAGAGGAGCATGGTCACTAGTCTCATGGGGGAGATAAGAGGCAAAGGAGTCAGGTAAGGAATTTATCCACGGGGCATTAGCAAGGACCCTATCAAGTCTGCATGAGATGCGATCTTCAAGTACATTATTGTTACTCCAACTGAGGGGATTGCCAGTGCAGCGAATGTCATCAAGCCCACAAACATCAATGCAGTTATTAAAATCATCAAGGAGGTTAAGGGAGAGAAGCCCACCCGTCTCCCCCACAAAGCGTCCATCCTCATATATATATATATATATAGAAAAAGGGATCTAGGATGCCTCCTTAGTTTAAATCTAAGGAGGCGACCACATTTCTCTCCATCTCCCACAATTTTTTTTTGAAATTTTTTTTCATGAGTTTATTGTTCACATCATGGATGATCAACATACAAAATTTCAAGATATTCCAATACTTTTTGAGCCTCATCTAACTCTTACAACGTCAACAGTCTGAAAACATGCTAAAAACAGTAATCGCTTCCCCATTGGCCGTCCTTAGAGAGGATCCTTTTACCCATATCTATTCTATATTTGATGAAGAATTTGAATGTTGTCCTACTAGGACAAAGTGGCTTATGACTAGGATAATGGTTGATGACTAGGACTGGGATAAGTTTTGGGGGGAAATTTATGGGGAAGATTTGAATTTGAGGGGCTTAAATTTTGGGGGGGAAACTTGAAATTTTGGGAGAAAACTTGAAATTTGGGGGAACTTAAAATTTGTGGTGGGGATTCAGCCATTTAATAAACCGTGTCCTATGGGCACAGGTAACGACTAGTCTATTCTATATTTGACGAAGAATTTGAATTTTGTCCCAGTATGACAAGTGACTAGGACAAAGGGGCTTATGACTAGGATAAGAGCTTAATGACTATGACTGGGATAAGTTTTGGGATGAAATTTGTGGGAAAGATTTGAAAATTGAAATTTGGTTTGTAAACTTAAAATTTTAAAATTTGTAAGGCTATGTATAGGCGTGGGCCCCCTCTCAAATCGCAGTGCCCTTTGGGCACGGGAAAGTTCTAGTATATATAGACACACACACATACATACATACATACATATATATATAAGTGTTTTAAAAAAGACCTACTCAGGCAACCGTCTTAGATGACCGATCGGAGATTATGCAACCTTTTTAGTTGGGCACATCGCTAAATAGGGCTTGGGAAGGTGTGGAAACCGGGCACCCGCCCAGGTGGCACCCAGCATTTTTCATTAGAAAATTGAATATAGTTGGAAACTAAAATTTTTATTAATGGAAACTTGACTGCTAAAATATTATATATGATATTAGTATTATATTTTATTGATTTTGATCCTTGAAGTTTAAATGGCCATATAAGTTAAGGTTTCAAGGAAAAAGATCCTTGTCGCTGCCTAGGCGCTAGGCCTCGGCCTGGCACCTTGACACCGACTTTTCTTTTTAAAACATTGACTACCATATGATAAAATTCCCTCCTTTCAAGCACATAAAAGCTCACTCTCCCATTCTTTCTTAAACAGTTAACACCGTTCGTAATGATTTACATGTCCTAAAACATAATACACCAAAATCCTTATGATTTTTTTATTGATTGTGTGCATAAGGTCATCAGAAATTTAATGATTTTACACTAAAAGGATTTTCCCCCCTTTAGATCAATGATCTAAATGCATTGGAGTTAGATCTTTGGTTTATATGGGTTTAAAATCCCCTATCAACTAAAACTAGAAATAAGCCCAAAAATACTCTAAGTCCCTTGGAAGCAAGAAATTTTGCTTGACTAGAGGAAATTGAATTAGTTCCAACTGAAAAAATAAACATCAAAAAAGAAACCCGGGAATAATCAGCCCAATTTACAAAATTACAAAACAATCCCCAAAAATTCCAGTCATCCCTTGGAAAATTTTCAGAAATCCCCTGAAACTTCACAATGTCGCTAGTTTCATATACATGGCTCTGTTTTGTGCAGTCCGGGTAGTAGTGGAATCAGCTTTTCATGCTCAAACTGATGGAGCTAGCTTTAAAAGCCCAAGTCTTCCTCCTTTTAAGGGTGAATTTTTCTTTCTTCCTTTCTTTTCCTCTTCCTAACAGAGGTGGGTGATGTTCAAACATTCTCAAACTCAGATCTAAGAAAACTAATTAGTTTCCGTACATTCTACGTGCTCACTAAGGATGACCTTGCAAGGTCAGTAGTCCAAGGAACCAAAGATGTGGTTCCTTGAATTGATTTATTTATCGTGTCCAGGTGCATTCACCTATGTCCATAGAAGTCGAAATGTGTGGCTTTTACATCTTAATGGTGGACACCTTAAACTGATGGTTAAGGATAAAATTGGGAAATTTACAGTTGAAAAATAGCATTTAGACTTTTTCTTTCCTTAAATCATTATATATATATATACACACACACACACACACACATCAATATGATTATCACCATTATTATCTTATATTTCAGCCTTTTTGCCATCGAAGTATGGCCATCTAAAAGCACAACTAAGAGTTGTGACAGCTCCACATAGGAACCGACCTCTTATCCAAATAGGCTCTCAACTTAACATCAGCCCTCCATGATCTAGTACAAGATAATCAAGAGATAACTACAACATAAAACCATGAACATTAGTTTGTATGTTAGAACACCATTTTGGCTATGTAGTTGTTATTCATGCATGCACAGAGACTACTACCTAGTTCCGATAGACTAGCAAAGGATCTAGAGAAGAAAAGGTAAGGTGACATTATTTTCTATGTGGAATCACTTTCATCTCTGCACAAGATATATGAAACCAAATGGAATCACTTAAATTATCTTGACTAGACATCAGTTATAAAGCAAAAGTGCTAACTCAACATATTATCTTGAATATTCTCTGATTCGGAAGATGCTTAAATGGTCAGATAGAAGAGCATATTAGAGTGGAAGTCATGTAGGTGATAATTTGCACAAATCTGGATCAAACTATATAACCTACAGTCAATGAGGATCAACAGCAATTATTAGAATGTAAAAGCCGATATTCGTTCCATTTTACTTAACTTCAAAAATATATGGCCATAGTTGTTGCATGTTGTGACAAATAATTTTACTGTGGTGAAACTAAATTGCACGTGCTAGTTATGAGACAGCAGACAAGGTTAGAATATGCCAATAGTTGTCGAATGGGGTGTTTATAATCAAGGACTGACAATGTTAAGACTGCTTCTAAAATGATAAAAGAAGTACCTCCTGTTACTCACTGGTCAATGCATCTAGAGTGGGTCGAGTGCCCTACTCTTTTTAGTCATTCAAAGAAATCAAACTGCAGAAAATACATGCAGATAGATGAAGATAAACTAGACTTGTCGAACTCACTTGGTTATGATCAAGTTATGAGATCCAATTACCGAACACCCAATTCTAAATTTACATCGATTTGCAGATGACAAAAATGAAGTAACCACTTTTGTACCCGTCGAAATACATATAACAGAAATAACAAATTTCACATCAAATTACTAAAATTATGATACAATCAAACAGCAAAGGTGTAGACAAAGTATCCCAAATCATACTGCATCCAAAAGGTGTATAAAATTAGAGAATGTAGCACCTTCCCTTTTTTTCCATGAATGTACCATGCATAGAGATCAAATAATACAGAATACTATCACTGTTGAAAGGAGGAAGGAAAGTGGCAACTGCCTCTTATCATTGCTTACCCGGTGTACGGTAGTCATTCAGACCGCCGTTGGGAATCAAGATTTCAAGACGACCCTTCAGAGGTTTTACAACTTTTCGTAGAAGCTCATGGCGTTCTGTCAAGCTCTGATGAATAACACTTGTGTCTCCAACATACAGAATATCAAAAGCAACATCTATGCATGTCTACTGTCAAGGACAATGGAGTAACAAATAGATGAAGTGAATCAAAGCTTACCTTGTATAACAAACATAAGGTGGCTGGTGCTTTGTATTATCATACGCAAGTGTACGGAGATTGAGATTAAGATTCTTAAGTAATAAAATTATAAATAAATGCAAGCATTAACTGTAGCAGTCCCAACCTGTTTACTGTATTTTTTTTAAAATTATGATGCATAAATTTTGGTTCATATTATTTGAAATAAATTGTTAGGAATTCCTAATTGACTTGATACTAAGCACACAACATATCTCGAAGGCTTCATACACGTCACGTCCCGCTTCCCACTATACCTGAAGAAGGGAACGGAAGGCCCACGACGTGTTTACATCAAAAGAAAAATAAGTGAAATATTTCTTACCTTTTTCCCTTGATTTAAATACACCTATCGTCAATAAATTACCACACAAGTTCTCCATACAACCCATTTAACCAGCAACAAAAATAATATCTAAAAACATCCCAATCAGCATTTAAAATTTCTCCAAAAATAGGAGTACATTATTACAACTTGCATCTTAATGAAAAAAGGGCTACAAGTCTGATACAAAAATAGGTCAAACAACTACTAATCAAAGATAGAAAACGAAAATATCTAAACCTAGTCCTGGTGGAAATCCTGCTCTTCTCCGGCTAGCTCATCAAAGAGCTCTCTCTCTCAAAATACATGTCCTCCGAATCAGGCCGACTTTGACAGAATAAATATGATGTCGTCAATGAGATAATCTCGGTAACAATAATGTAAGGTTGAGAAGGGAAACATGTAAGAATAAAATTATATGGAAAATAAAATAATCAAATGTGTACGTAACTATAAGGCAAAATCTGCTAAAGCAACTGCATGTGTCAAGTGATACGATGTCACTAATACATGGTGTCAAGTATAGCACAATGATCTAGTTTAAGGTATGACTAATGCCCAAGAATATGATATGCAATTTGGGTGTTCTGTCTCCTCGGAATAAAGATCGATATGAACTAATAACCTTTCCACATGGTGTAGCCACTGGTCCACATCTGTGGGTCATAAACTTTTCCATGAAACCATGATTCAACTGAAATGACAGATCTATCATTTACCCCAGTGGCAATCCGAGCAATAATTGTGGGTCATATAAATCAATAATATCCTTTAAAACCTTTTTGTAATGATCCGTTCCTTAACAAATAAACTTTTTTTAAAGAAGCCCAACGCAAGCCCATGGACTTTCGGCCCAGTTTCCTTTATTAAAAAAAGGGACGCACTAACTCTCTCTCTCTCTCTCCCCCTCCCTCTCATTTTCCTCAACCCACCCCAGCCCTTCGTTTCCTCACGCGGCGAACAGATCACATCAGAATCGACTGTGACCCGACAGGATTTTTGAAAACTCTAGCCCGATTCAATCTCCTCATCGCGCCTCCTCTTTTGGGAGGATCTCCTCTCCGATAAGATCTCTTCCTCTTATCTTTTCACACGTTCTTGCACGGTTTTAGGGCTTTTCCTTCACGCAAAAATTGATTTCCTCTTTCAAAATCTTCCGACTAGTTTCTGATTTGCTTCTGGATTTTTCTGAGAAACTCGGCTTGGCTTCTACGTGATTGATAGACTTTATTTGCCTTAGACTACAACTATTTCTTTCTATGCTTTGATTTTGCTTCGAAAATTAGGGGTTTTGATAGGAAATGATGATTCGAACTTTTATTCGAAGGGGATTTTTTCTTCTCTTGATAATATGGTATCCTACGATAAAGCCGGCATCTTACGCTACAACTCATAACGCGTTTTGGGGGTTTTGGGGTCGGCTGCTGTGGACCTTTTTCCCCTTCAGTCGGCTGTGTTCGGCGCTCTTCCTGCGACCGTGATTCTGTGACTTGCCTACGCCGACTTGCTTCTACTCGGTTGTCTTTCTTTCTAGTTAAACTGAATGCTCCCTGTTGATTCATGTGGCCGTAATTCTGTGACTTGTCTATGCCGACTATGCTTCTTGCTTAGTTGTCTTTCTTTCTAGTTAAATTGAATGCTCCCTGTTGATTCCTTTTGACTATACTCTTTTCATGTGGATTTTCTGTTGACATATTTTCGATGGGTTTTCAGTTACTGCATATTGATTTATTACTCTGGGTTTCGATTCAGCAAAATACTGTAGCTTTTGAACTGATTCTGGTTAGATATTGATTACGGCACGAGGCCGATTTACTGCCTATATTTTCAGATTTTTGGGGAAATTTCCCAAGCATGGTAAACTCTAGAAACTCATCATAGATGCTAATAACACGAATCTGATTCTATGGATATTTTAATTGTTTCAAAATGTTTTGGTTACATATTTTAAATGTTGAAAAGATTTGTTTGCCTTAGACATGTTTTGTAGTGATATGTATAGGGTTTCCCCTTAGCATAGAAATTATTTTATAGCATTGTCATGTTAGATGATAAACCATGTAATTAGAATTGTGCAATAATGTATAAATTATGGAAATATGTCACATTGGAATAATTGCAATAGACACAACAATTTGATGCATGATTCTTTTTACATAATTTAAGAAGAACAAAATTAAAAGAACAAAATTACTGGATAAATGAAAAGGACACTGAAATAGATAGAATGACACATGGGGTTTTCGGGCACTCACTAGATAGAAAGAGTGGCGGAGACTACGCTCATTGACACAATTGTAATGACTCGACTGAATCCTCTAATGACTTCTTGGACCAATAAAATTTAGAACACAAGTGAGCTCGCCTGTGGATCCTGATGTGGTTCTTTAACCCGCTCTTTTTCTTTACATTGTGAGTATAATAATAATGAAATGTTCTAGTTAGATAGATACACTCTAGTGTTTAGTGTTATTGGCTTGTTAGGATTAGGGTTGCATGCAAAGTTATATTGTTGTTTATTGTAAATATCGTCTACTTCATCCTTTGAAATGTTTCTAACAGAAACTGAACCAGTGTACGAGGAGGCTCCAACTTTTGAAGAGTGAATTTCCAGTGGAGTGTGCTGATGTTTGAGATGAGGATATTAAGGAGAGTGTTTACTTTTTGTTTAGGTGTTTTCTTCATTATTGAAATGAAAAACTATTAGTTCCTCTTTAGTTATGTTTTTGTACCTCTTTAGAGGATGAATAAAGTATATTCCATTTATGAAATTTTCTGTTCGTTCTATATTGCTTTCACTGGTACATTGCAGGGCCTGCACAGATAACAAAAAAAAGTAACGGCACGGGGTGTTACAAAGTGGTGGTCCATGCAGATCCCCGCAAAATACGTGAACAGTATAAAGCAAACATGAAATACTCATAAATGAACAATTAAACTGACATTCGTCTTAAAATACAGAATGTCGAAAGCATATAAACATCACGGATGCACTACTGGGAGCAACCCAATCATCACCAATGCAACTAGAAAATCCTATCAATTTGACAGGGGATTCAGGGTGATGGGAGTGGATCTGGGACTATGAACAACGTCCCCAACAACATCTTCAATTGCATCATTCATGAGAACGTCGATAATGGCAATGACAACCATGAAGTTGACGACCAGCTTAATGACAACGTCGACAATGGAGAGGATGGCAACAATAATGAGTAGCCTGCAGTGACAATACGGAAATCAGACCAGACCTTACGAGAGATGATCAGGGCGTTGCAAAGGGAGCCGAGCCCAGGCGTAAAGGCAGAGTACATCAATTCCAGTCACTGCTACCACCAGTTTTCAAAGGAACCGAGAACTCTCTTGCAGAAGAAGAATGACTGAGTTGCACTGCTGACATGCTTAAAACAGCACGGATCGCGCCAGATTCGTGGGTAGATATGGCAAAGTTACAATTGGTTCAAGACGCTAGAGCATTGTGTGATTCAGAAGAGAATCGTCTAAAACAACCACTTTCATGGAGCACCTTCAAGGAGAACTTTAATGCCTTGTATTTTTCTCCAGAGGCAAAGAGGGCATTACAAGCACAATTCATGAATCTGAGACAATGCTCCATGAATGTGGAACAGTATAACGCTGAATTTTCCAGACTCTGTAGGTGTATATTTAACTTGCAAACTTGATCTATAGATGTATGTAATTTTCTAACAAGTTTTTGCATGTTTGCAAAGATCGTAGTGTTTGATCCATTGGACAGAGCTCAGTGTTTTCAAGAAGGCTTGAACATTAAAATTCAAGAACTAGTGGGGTTGAAGCTGAAGACTCACACCGAAGTACTCTCTACAGCTCCGGACTATAAATATGTGCAGCAAAAGGCAGAGCTAGAACGACAAGCAAATACCCCTCAAAAGCGACCTCCACCCTCCAACCGACAGGCGTCCCGATCGGTACATCAGACATCTTCTAAAAGGCCGGCCCCACCACATCCACAGCAACGTCGACAACGGGATGTCTGTCACTATTGCACCAAATCAGGGCACATCAAGTCCAAGAGCCGATATCTCCTGAACCAGTGTCTGATTTGCGGAGCCGACGATCACGTTGCCAGAGACTGCCCCAGAAGGGCCAGCGACCAGTAGCTTCAGTGCAGACAGCTACACCAGATACAGCTCCAGCGGAAAATACCCAGCGTAGACCCCCACTGCAACGGAAAGGATCTCAACAGCACGACCACAGGTTCCACCGCCTAAGCATCTGACGTTCATTATGACAGCAGAGGAGACCGAGGCTGCCAGGCCATTACAGGTACAAATTATCATTAACTTTCAATTTGTTATATTGTATGATGCATACTTAGATATAGTTTTAGCGACCATATGTATTGTGTTAGTAGCTAGCAAACCCGCTCTTACGCTTTTTGATTCGGGAGCTTCGCATTGCTTTATAGCGTCCCGTTTTGTCAGCCGATATGATATCCCTATTTTACCCCTCACTTCTGGATGGGACGTCAAGACATGAGGTGGTGTATTGTAGATAATTAGTGGATATCTAGATTGTCTCGTAGTTACTTGTAGACGAGAACTTTATGCCGATTTCTTAGTCATTGATGTACCAAGTTTTGACGCCGTATTCAGGATGGAGTGGCTAGGGTTTGATAGTTTCCATACACTACCCACATTAGCGATATAGTTTTGGCCATGGTTAGAGGTTTCGATCGATACCCCTGCGTATCAGCTGTTTCATTTCGGTCTCGATGGTTACCAAAACCGAAACTAATGGTTTGTTTCGGTTTCGACGGGAACGTTGAAATGGCAACGTTCTGGCTGGTACCCCTTTAAAAAGAAGAGAAGAAAGAGAGTGAGATGAAGATCATTATAACAAAAGGGATGCTACTTACCTCGAGAACAAGATGAAGAGTAAGAAGAAGAGAGAGAAACATACCTCGAGAACGTGCCTCCCGCCTCCCGTCCCCTCCCTGAAGAACAACCTCCTACCGCTAAGAAGAGATGAGAGGATTACTGGAGACATCGGAGGGGATGCTACTATTTTGATAAACATATTGCCATCTATTTACAAGTTTGCCATGTTGCTAGTCACATACCCATTTTGCTAAACATATTGCCATTTGTTTACAAGTCGACCTAAAACCTTGATTTTGACGAAGGGCCTAGACTGTACGGTAGCTGTAATTGACAGGCCCAGCTCACACCAATCAGATAATGATGATTCCAAAACGAATGCTCTTTCATATGAAGCTAGCACGGCTATCGTATCTGTGACACGATCGTAGAGTACGATTGAGTCACTGCTAGAGTAGGAATCAAGTTTTTAGAGTCTTATACAGATGATAGCTCGCCACAAAAATCGGAGGAAACTTAATGTATATATAATATATATGACATATCACAAAGTGTTGTAATCAACTTATTCAAGGGGGAATAACGTGTCACAAAAGGGTTGCAAATGCACGTTACAAATATTTCAAGTTAAGGAAGAAAGGTAAAACTCCAAACCAAACCATTACTAGCTTGTTAATCAACCCATTGGTCAACTAATGACTGTCTGGCAGCCATTAGTCAACTAATGAATGTTTATTAGTCCACTAACGCAGATAGTCGACTAATGCGGCTAACCCGATACAGAAAGCAGATTTGCTTCTGTTTTGACCACTAGTCGACGAATAGTATTTATTAGTCAACTAATGGCCATCATGTGCAAATTAAGGTTTGGGTTTTTAATATAGATATGGGTTTAATTCAAGAGTTGGATCTAAAACCAACCCAAACTCAGAGTTTGTGTAACAAGAACTCCCAAAAGTTATGGGATTCATGTGCATTTTGGTTTGGTAAATCCCACTTTGTTTTAAGATCAGATTTGGATTCAAATTTAGAATCCAATTGGGATTAAAAACATAATGAACCAGCTTTCTTCTAATTACTCGTTTAACGATGGAGTTGGGTTCCAACTTATATTCCGAATGCGGCTTGGATTTGGATGACCTCTAGCACC